>JAQSEB010000127.1:0-525000 GCA_030063045.1 Pratylenchus scribneri
GATGCACTTTTTCTCCTTAAAACTGTTAATTTTTATTCTTACCGATTTCGTTACGCGTCCTTAACGATGACTTTTTTCAAATCAAAAAGTCATCGCTAACGACGAGCATCAAAAAAATCAAGTGCAACGTTAAGGATACGTAACGTAATTTGTAAATACAATTTACATAAAAAATATTTATTTCATATTAAAAATGATTACAAATGAGTATATGAAAATGTACAAAGTTAATATATGAGGATCCATTAATTTGAGTCATCGTCGGAAGTTTCCATATCTGATTCTTTCATAACCCCGACTGGTTCTACTGGGGGTAATTTCTTTCCGAGTCTGAAAATCTTCTCCAAAAGTTTGGCTTTCTTCTCTTCTTTAGTAGCGACAAGTGGAGGAGAAGGCAAAATAGGAGACGGAAGATCGGCTGGTGGTGGAGAGATAGGCCGAGACATTGGAGGAGAGGCTAATGTTGGAGAGAGAAGTCGAGAAGAATCCAATGAATGACCCAAAAATGTTGCGGTTCCGGCGATTAAAGTGAGCATATCATGCAGATCGTATGGGAAGACTTTCAACGGTGTAATCTCCTCCTTTTTTGACAAAAACTCCATATTCTTTTCGTAAAGATCATGTTTCTCTTGAGTTGGGAGGTTTAAAATGTCTCTATATTCCTCGTTGACTTTTGAGGGATCGGGCATAAATGAAAAGATGAGCTTGTATAATTCGTCAACGGTCATATCAGCCTTCTTACTAATCTCTTGGGCGATATGTGTGGCTGCTGGTCTAGTTTTAGGATAATGAGGAAGAAGAGTAAGCAGATAAGTGATATAGTCCAAAAGGTCCACGTTTTTCTTTGCCTCCAACTCTTCTGGATTTGTTTCTTCTTTCTTCAATTGTTCATTTAATTCGGCTGGTGTTGGAGAGATAAGTCGAGACATTGGAGGAGAGGCTAATGGTGGAGAGCTAGGTCGAGAAGAATCCAATGAATGACCCAAAAATGTTGCGGTTCCGGCGATTAAAGTGAGTACATTACGGAGATCATAGGGAAAGGAGGCTTCCATCTGTGTAATCTCCTCCTTACTGGACAAAAACTCCATATTCTTTTCGTAAAGATCATGTTTCTCTTGAGTTGGGAGCTTTAAAAGATCTCTATATTCCTCGTTGACTTTTGAAGGATCGGGCATAAATGAGTGGATGAGTTTGTATAATTCTCCAACGGTCAAATCAGCTTTCTTACTAATCTCTTTGGCTATATAATCGGCTACTGGTCTATCTTTGGGGTATTGAGGAAGAATAGTGATCAGATAATTGACAAAGTTCAAAAGTTCTTCTTCCTTTTCTTTCTTCGGTTGTTCATTTTGTTTGGTTGTCTCCGTCTTTTCTGAACCCTTGGAATCTACGATTCCAACGGATAGTTCTTCCTCTTGGAAGAACCGACCAGAGATTTTACCAGAATAATGAATTTCGAAATTGGACATTTTTTTTCGGGAAATGAATGAGGAAATCAGTAAATGAATGAGGAAATCTATTTTTCTAGGGTATTTATACCTTCTGAGCCGGACCGAGATGTATATAAGGACCGAAAAATCAATAATTTTATCACTTAAAAATGTCCAATACAGTCATTGTTCATTTACCGAGTAATTCAAAAGATTATCCTGATAATAAATCGAATCATTATCGGGTTCATCTCGGAAGAACACTCAAATTCCCCGGGGAATGGGTTTGCGGTCTTCATAGTATATTTTTCCCCTACTCTTGGCCTTCGACAATCGGAACATTGGATGAGGAATTTATTGGAATTCACCACAATGAGGATGAAATGATAAAAATACCCATACCTAAAGGCTCGTATACAACAATCGAGGATTTGAGAAATTCTCTGAATCAAGGACTCTATAACCATGCGAATGCAATTAATATGTCAAGAAGAAAACGTGATCTTAATTCTTCTAATGTTTCACCTACTACTCCAGAGCTTTCATCACCTCCGAGAGATTCTAGTCCTCATTCTCCTCCGAGGGCCAAATCTGA
This sequence comes from Pratylenchus scribneri, assembly GCA_030063045.1. NCBI lineage: Eukaryota > Metazoa > Nematoda > Chromadorea > Rhabditida > Pratylenchidae > Pratylenchus > Pratylenchus scribneri. The sequence continues at coordinate 2,026 of JAQSEB010000127.1, forward strand.
GGTTAGACCTTCACCTCCGAGATTTTCGATCTCGGAGGATACCGCTGTTACACCTTCGTCTGATCATTCCGATACTCCACAATCGTCAGCTCAAAAAGGAAGTATAGATGTTCTCGATATACAATTTGGCAAAGCTCCAAAACAATCACCCATATCTGTCTTGGCGGATCTAATAGTACCACCGAGCACATCTATTAAGAGAGAAAAATCTACTCCTCCAACTCAATCTACCCCAAAACAGACTCCTCAATTGCCTTCCGAATCCACGATTCCTCAGTTGACTTCTGAGGCTACGGGTCAGAAGTTACCTCCTCAAGAGTCGGTTACTCCGGCTACGCCTTCGTCTACTCCTTCTCAATCGGCTACTCCTCCTACTCCTCCTCCAACTCCTCCTCCACCTCCTCCTCCACCTCCTCCTCCTACTCCTCCTCCTCCTACTCCTCCTCCTCAAACGACTACAACGGTTGGTTCTAAAGAGGATCATCCGGTAAAGAAAAAACCGAAGAAAGATGGTCTCGAATTATGGCATGGACCAGCTCCGGATATAGCACCAATTTTGACTTTGACAAATCTAGTAATTCCTCCTAATGAACCTCCACGAGAAACGAATACAAATATTGGACCTTCAGAGGAGGTGGAAAGGGCGGACTTGACAATCGATGAAATAAAGTCATTAATAGGCTCTGTGGAATTTCTATACGATACGAGCATTGAACGATTCAAAGTTGTCTTCAACGATGAGTATATTACTCATTTGAGTTTATCTCAACAATTGGGCTATGTCCTCGGATTTGAGAACCCCTCCTCAATTCTTAACAATGAAGTGGCCAAATACAAATCTGATTTACGTGGAGGTTTTACATCTTTTGCTGTCTACGCCAAAGGATTAACTGGAAATATTATTATTGGGAATCTGCTAAATTCTCTACTCCGAGTCGTCAGTTTGAATGGGGCCAAGCCTGGAGATTATGTGGAGAAGATTTATGACTCACCACTCTATGTTCCAGTTTTGCCGAAAGAAGTCAGCGAGATTGAAATCAAAATAAGTACATTAGAAGGAAGACCTATACCTTTTCAATATGGTAATGTCATGATTGTATTGATTTTCAAAAAAGTAATAAATTTTTAAATTGATGAGTCATCGCTTTGGGATATCCAGTATATAAGGACCGAATTTTGAGCATTTTTCTCATTCTTGATTCAGACTAGTACATTCGATTATCAAAAATTCACTCCGTTCATTCTTATCAAAAAAAATGAATCCTTCCTTCCAAAATAATCCTCCATACCAAACTCCGTTCCAAAATAATCCAGCCTTCCATAATAATTTCCATAATAATCCTCCTCCTCCTACTCCTCCTCATCCATTTCCGAATCCTCAAAACAATTATTCTTCCTTCCGAAACGTCGGAGATAATCCGCCCACACAATCATCGTCTATGCATCAGGTTAATGCATCCGGAATAGGGGACTCACTTCGTCCGTCAAAATACAATGAAAAATATGAGCCTCAAACGTGGAAATTGTTCAAGCCTAAATATGTGCTCATCTACTATTTGTGTGAACAATGCAACAATCATCTCTACCATTCTCAGGACAAGTTATCTACAGACCCGATAGATGGTGGAGCTCGCATCCAAATTGATATGTGCGGCTCATGTGTGGAAAAGAATTGTAAGGCTACCACTGCGCTGACGAAGCCTTATGTTAAAAAACAAGAAGAAAATTAAGATCCTCATATACCCATTTTCAAGAATATAATTAATTTCATTTTATCTCATTATTAAATTGAATAAATAAATTGAATAAATAAAATGAATAAATCAAAGATTTATTGTGTACATTCCCATCGTACTTCCATCGTTATTCATAAAGTAGATGGTCCCCATATTCTTATTTGAATTGAGCAACGCTGGAAGCTCAATCCTGAAGAATGTACGGAGGGTTCCAAATTGGCTTACGGGTTCGATTCCTTGGACAAATACATATGCATAGCCATGAGCTTGAAGAGCAAATTTCCTTGAGGCCTTGTCCCATAGTTCTGAAGCCTTCTCGGGACTAAGAGGAGGCCCAAATTTATATGTACCATTATTATTAAACAAGTCGAGGTCGTCCAGGTATTTACCTCCAGGCGTCATTTCGAGGGTAAAGACTCCATGTTTTCTGGCAAAGGTTTCGGCATATTGTCGATTCGAGCCGGAGTAGAATACAGCCCGGGAATTGGTTGTGGAAAAATCCAATACCTCTCTAATAAAATAGGCCAAGTATTGGAAGACAAATTCTGGATCATCGGAGGCGGTCAGCTCGAGGACAGTTGGGAGTGAGATTGTAATTTGGGACATTTTTTTTTACGAGGAATAAATTGAGTTCGGAGCTGAGTAAATTTAGGAGATTTTCGACCTAGGATTTTCTAGGTTTTTCAAGAATGATTTGAAAAAATGACCGGAAATCGTTTTTCAATCCGAGGGAAATATGGTAAATAAAGGAGATACAGTGATGAGGACAGGTATTGGCATCGATGGATTGGTAGCATTTTCGATTTCTTTGCACATTAATGTTGAGGGTTGGGGCCTGGCCATAGCTGTCAAAATATAATACATGGTTTTTTCTCAAAAAATAGTAGACAACCCAATGGCTGCCTTCTTCTTCGGAGGTGTCCAAATTGACCACAAATGAGGAGGGGAAGGATGAGGGCAATTCAACTTGATCAATTGGTAGACATTTCTTAAATGTTCGACGAGTTAGAGGGTTTGATTCGAGAATAGTTGTTACTTGAAGACTGTCCATCGGGTACGTCGATTGAATGAAGTCCACTGCTTAATACTTCTCCAATTTCCTCAATGCTCATATCATTCCGGAAGAGATGAGGATACCGCTCAACCAAATCCTTTCTCGATCGTTCAAAGGCTGTTAGTTGTTCCGTCTCCTTCAATTCAATCTCGAGCGGTTGTTGTCGTTGTTCAAATTTTTTGAGGCACCCAAATGCTCGACAAATTATTAATATGGCACTGATGATCGCAATCAAATAAAAGAGGAATGCAATCAAACAGTAAATATGGCCGTATATGTTGTCATTTTCAGGCGTTTCCTTGCAAAGAGGTAAGTCGGGAATGAAATTCGGATTAGAGTAGATAATTTTTGCAGAAGTCAATTCCTGAGGAGTAGTCTGAGGATGAGGAGGAGTAGTTTGAGGAGAAGTTTCAGGGGGAGTTGGTGGAGTACTTTGAGGGATTTGAGATGTAGTCGATGGCGGTTGAATTGCCCACGGCCGTACAGATTTTATATATTCCCTGTATTGCGAATAATCGGCCAGATAATTGTACTTTGTCGATGGTTGTTGAGTTGGAAATGAGGAAATTGGGTTAATGAGGAGGATGAGGAGAATGAGAATAATAATAAACATTTTTTTTATAGGAGTAATCGGTTTTTTTCAATATTTATACTTTTTCTTGAGGATCAATTTGTTATTTGAATGAATTGGCGCTCTTTTTAAATTTTTCCAGCTGGCGCTAAAAACGGTGCGCGCGGGCGGTAATAAAAGCTAGATCGTCAGGAGGAGGATTTTCCTTTCATTTTACATATATCCTCACACTCTCTCATTCCTCTCCTGCCCCAAAAAATAGAAAAGCTCATTCACCTCGTTCTTTAAATTGAAAATGTCCGACAAATTGGAGTTATCAAAGAAGGAGGAGCCTGAAAAATTGGAACAGGGGACTCCGAATGTAAATTTGATACATAAAATATATGACTTAATTCCTTAATTATAGATCTCGCCCGAAAAAATGGATATAGGCACACCCGAAAACATCGAGAAAGTGGTCCGTCCTAGGATCCTTCCTCCAATTTTGAATGCACCTATGAAGAACAACTCGGTACAATTTTATAATCGTAAATTTGTTTTTGTATAGAACGTTCTTCAGAAACGACGACTTTTTCCTTATGGACCGGGCTCGTCCACCGGTGCTCGTCGAAAATTGAAACTTCAGAAGAAGATAAAGAAGACAAAGAAGATGAGGATGAGGAAGATGTGGATCAAGAATCGTCTTATTCCTCGAATTGCCCTCAAGGATATCAAATTTAACCATGAGGCCTAAATGGTCACCCCCGAAACATTTTGGACCGAATCCTCATCCAATAATCATTGATCCAATACCTCATAAACAGACTCTTCCTCATCCAATGATCATTAATCCAATTCCTCAAAATACCTCATTATTTATCCATAATAAAATGATTTAATAAAAAATGTGAAATGTAAAAATGGTAATATTATTATTTTAATTCCTCATTATTATTTTAATTCCTCATTATTTTCCTCCATATTGAGTCGACTCATTGAGATGTTAAACTGTTGTCGTATCTGTATGTGGAAAATTCATATTTTGAGGAATAGGGGAAATTCATATTTACCTCCTCGAGTTCGACGATTACGTTGTCGATGTCTTTCCTCCTCCAATGTTCGTCGTTTATAATTCTCCGTAAATCCGAGTGCGCAAAGCATCGTTTGGATAAGCTAGAATAAAAAATGAGGAATTATTATTTTTTTTTGTTATTTTACATGGAAAGCAATGATGACTATGAGGAGTATGAGGAGAATGAGGAATTGATTGTTGTTAGGAGGAGTTGCCAGATATTCATCAATTTTGAGGATTGGAATCGATTCCGAAATACAAATATGAGGCTTGGAGTAGAAATAAGGCCGTACACAATATTGATTTTGGGGGCAAGAACAATTTGTAGAAATTGTCCAATTCGGTTGGCTCATTTTAAGGGGGATTTTTTGGAAATGAATGACTAGGCCATATCAAAAAACTTATTTTCTCCTTACATTTTCTTCTCTATCATCTCATTTGCATATTTTCAAAGAAGTTATAGAAAAATATTTATTCAGGTTTATTTAATGAAGAAGAAGAAAGAATTTATAAAAAGGAATCACATTAATTTAATGAAAAGGGGATGACAAAATAAATAAAATCATAATGAGATCAATTTAATGATCAAATTTTTTTGAGGGAATTTAATGAGGAAGTGGGTGAGGATGACAAAATATTTTAAAAAAGTGAGATCAAAATTAATGATCATTTGATGAGGAAAATTAATTGAATTTGTAAATGAGGAAGTATTTTGAGAAAAAATTAATTGAGAGGAAATTTTTTGGTTTAAAAGATGTTAATTATCATAAAATTGAATGGCCATTTCTTTCGTTCCTTCTTCTCATTCCTCTCTGGGTGCCGAACGGGTGAAGGCCACGAGGATGTAGAGCATCAACATGAGGATGTCCACAAGGAAAATCAGAACATTGGTGATGAATAGGCGCTCTTGAAATAAAAAATTATTTTGACTATTTTTTATTATTTAATCAATACCGTTCCAGATTGCTCGGGCAAATGCATGGCCATTTTGTTGAGGATGCGGCGGTTCAATTTGAGCTGAGAAAGAAATGATTATTTTTGAGGATTTTTTTACTAAAATAAACCTTGAGGAGGAGGACGGACAAAGAATGCCACATCTTCGTTGATTTGGTTTGGATTGAGGCGCGCTCGCTCATTGAAGTCGTTGACGATGGATGTTGGAATTGATGCTGAATAAATTAAAAAATTAATAATAAAAAATATAAATATTACCTTCCTCAGTCGGTGGTGACCAAATTCGGGGGCGATTAACCCAATTTGTCCTGGCAAAAGCGCGAGCAGCTTGGCGACGGGCACGTTCCTCATTTGTCAATTCTTTAAAAAATAGATTCAGATCAATTTAAATATTTAAATCTAACCTTGATGGTGGTCCATTTGCTGTTGACCTTGGGGATTTTCCAAATGAAGTTGGCCTTGAGGATTTGGAGTCAAATCTATTAAAATGGCTTCAAATTGATTTAAAAGTTTGGATCTTACCTTGATGTTGTTCCAATTGGAGTTGGTCCTGGTTCTCATAAATTGCGAATGGATTTGTTGCCATACCTTGAGGGCGGCGAAAAGTGAAGCGGCCATTGATGTTCTCTGAATATTAATTGATTAAGATTAAGTAAAAATTTATAAAAATTTTACCGGGTTGGTGTTCATATTGGTTGAGGAAATCAAAACGATCATCATCCTCATTCTCATCTGGAAAAATTGAAAGTAAATTGAGTAAAAAAAATTTACCTTCGATGCGAGGAATTTTGCGAGGAGGTTGAGACATTTCAAGATTGTTGTTGTTTGTTGGAGATATTTTTGATGTTGAAAATTGGTTATTTGTCGAATTTTTGCTAAAAATTAAATTTAGGCAATATTATTACGAAAAAATAATGAGGAAGTTTGAATTATTTCGAAAAATAAATGAGGAAGTTTGAATTATTAAAATTGAATCAATTGAAAAAAATGAGGAATGAGAATAATCAATTTTTGAGTTACGGTCAGTTTTGAGGAGAAGTTTGAGTCGTAAAGAGATTATGGAATGGAAAGGGAGGAAATAGTGGGGGATTATAGAAAGAGAGATTTAATGGCGACTGAGAAAATGGGTAAGAGTCTTTTCCTTCAATGGGTTATTGAAAGTGAAAATGAGGAGGGATGAGGTAGAAAGTGGAGAGACGTCGTCGATGTTTTGACCATAGACATAAAACGAGGAATGGGAGTGAGTCGTAAGTTAATTGATTGGTCATAAAATGACCCATACGACTCATCCACCCATTCCCCCATTTATGTATAGGTCATTAAATTGAAGATAATTAAATTAATTGTAGTTAATAAATTGAAATAAATTAATTGTATTTAGGATTTTCTAATAAAATAATAATATTTGTTTTTAATTGATGGACGAGATTCGCGCAATGGAGGAACAACTGGCCGAGAGGGTAAATTATTTAAAAATAATATTTATTAATATTCCTTTTTTTTTAAGAAACAACGTGAAAAGGAGAAGAAAATGTTGGAAATGGATGGTTTGAAAGCACAGGTCAAACAATTGGTAAGATATTTTTTTCTAAACTAATTTTTTATTAATTATTAAGGATGATCAAATGGCACCTTTAGCAAGCCAAAGGAAGGATTTGATGAGGCAAATCCAAGTCAAGGTTATTATTTTTTAAAATAATATTAATAATAAACTGTATTTAGAAAAATGAGATAGATCTCTTGGATTGCGGCTCCTCCTCCTCAAATTCTTCTAAGACGTCTCAAGCAGCCAAGGTTTTGAGGACATTAATATTTTGAGAAAAGTTTTTCTAGATCAAAAAACCGAGCAAGAAGGAAATGATTGATGGGACGGGATTGGAAATTAAGAATGAGCCGTTGGAAATTAAGAATGAGCCGGGCGAATTTGTGAGTTTTTTGTTTTGAGGATTGCATATATTTTTTATTTTTAGCCAAAGGCAGCGGTTGAACAAGTTGGCGATAAAATTAGAGTTTGATTTTTAATTATTTTTTAAAAATACTTTTTTTTATTTTTACAGTGTGCCCGATGTCACTTCTACAAAAAAGGAAAAAAAGGGGATTACAATTTTGAGCGGCACGTTGATAAAGATAAGCCGTGTGAGGTTTGTTTTTTTTATAATTATATATATTTATATATTTTTCTTTATAGAAATGGTCCATCCAAACGATTTTGGCAAAACGATCGCACAATGCGAAAGGTTTGGGTGATTTTGAGGGAGGGCTTGAGGAAAATGAGGAGAAAATGAGGAAGAATGAGGTAAATTTATTATTTTTATTTCAAAGAAACGTAACAATATTTTTAGACAAAGAGGAAAATGGAGCCTAATAATTTTGAAGAAGGCGAAGTCGAATTGAAGAAAATGAAGACGGAGATTGGAGAGACGGAGGTTGTGGAGTTTGGGGAGAATGGTTTTGAGGTAAATTGGAAGAAAATAATGAAAATATATTTTTATTTAGGATGGTCAAAAGATGAAGTTGCGAAGCGGGAGCCGTCGGTCAAATCCTCGTCAAAAGGCATTGGCCAAACTTCAGCAAGAGCGAAAGGATAAAGAGATGCTCAAGGTTAACAATATTTTTTATATAAATCTTACGTAATTAGGAATTTTATAAGGAGGGATGGAAATTGAATAAAGATGAGATGCGGGTTGAATATGAAAAATTGGTATAAAAATGTAAAAGAAATTTTTATATGTTTTTTTTTATAGAAGAAGCAAGTCGAGGCCTCAAAAGATGGTGGAAAGGAATTGGCAAAAAAGGGGGAAATTGTGGACCCGACGAATGAGGGAAAAATTGACGAAGAAAAGAAGGAGCAAAATGAAGAAGAAGTTGAGGAAATTGTTAATGAGACAATTTTCAAGGAGGAAGAAGGGCCAAAAAATGGAGAAGAAAATGAGGATGAGAAAAGGAAGATTGAGGAGGCCAATGCGGAATTAAATTTGAATAAAGATGGCGAAGAAGGTAAAGGCGAAGGTATTGTGAAAATGAAAAATGAAGAAAATGTGGATGAGGTTTTGGGTGATGAGAAGAAAGAGGGTGATGAGAAAAAGGTTGGAATTTTATAAAAATTAAAAAATTTTTTAATACCATTTCCAGGTTATCACCGTCAAAATAGAAAAAGAGGAGAAAATTGAAGAAGAAGAGAAGGTTGAAATGGACACGGCAATGGAGCCAATTTTCATTGTTGGAGAGAATGTTGATGAGAAAATGGATGCAAAGAAAGAAGAGCCGACTTTGATCAATGGAGTGGATGAGGAAAATGGAAAGGGAAAAATTGACGGAAAGGAAAATGAGGAAATTGGCCAAAAGGAAGAGGTTGAAATTTTATTTTTAATAATTTTTATATTATTTCCAGTTTTTGGGGTCGAAGGTCATCAAAGAAGAAGAGGGGGATGAAATTGAAGGAAATGGTTTCGCCTTTTGAGGAAAAAAGAAGGAGATGAGGTTTGGAAAGTGGAAAAATGAAGGAAGGAAGGCGAATAATATTTTAACATATATCACAATTAATCAAAAATGAAAGACCAATTCTCAAATTTATTTTAACCAAAAATGGCATTTTTTTCTCATAATAACTCTTGATAAAATTTGATGACCTTTTTTTTTTAATGTTTTAAAATTATTTATTTGAAAAATAGAATGTAAAAATGAAAAGAAATAGATTTGATTTTATCATCGTTCTTTTTGTTTCTTCCTCGTTTCGGTAATATTTGAAGGTTGTCGGTGGCATCGATTGAAAAGGAGGCAGCACCTTTAAAAGAATTGAACCATTAAATTTTCCCTCATATTTTTTCCCTTCCTCATATTTTTTTTCCCACCTCTCCCTCATATTTCCAAAAGATGGTCCCCTCTCAAAATTCCAATGAGGAGGATAGGTTTGAGCTGGCACCTTCTCGGCTGACCCCCACTCTGACTTTGGTCCCGCCTCACACAGAACGGTCAATGGCTATCCGATTTTGGGCTTAAGAGGTATAGAGTCTCTTTTCTCTAACCTAACAATTAAAATGAGGAGGATAGACACCGGCTGTTGCGCGAGAGGGGGACAAGCGGATGGGCAGAGGCTTAAGAAGGGACATAGATGTCGGCTAAAACTAATCGATTACCTTAGCTATGTTTCACCGACCGGTGAAGGGATTATCAACTAGCCACATTTCTTTTGGTGTTCGATGAAGGATAAGCCAAAGAAGGGTAAAATTCAACAAAAAACCGAGCGGGGGAATCAGCAAGGAATTTATGCGCAAAATTGCATTCAACATTTCAATATATTACCTATTCTGTTAAATAATAAGTATAAATAATTAAAGTGTATATATAATGTGTGATTCAGAAAAATCATATGAAGGAACTTTCTCCTCTATTTATTTGAAATTAAATTGTTATTTTCATTCTTCACTATAATTAATAAAATAGTGCATTTGTTTTCTCCATGTGACATTTTAATAAATTACTAATCATAAAGCTTTTACTTTAAATTATAGTTCAGAAAATATTTTTTGCTTTAGAAATTACATTTTTCCGATAGTAGAGTAGACGGACAGCTGAATTTTTTAAACATCATAAAATTAATTAAATATGGAAAAGGGCAATTAATGCACTTTGGAAACTAATGGAATATCTTATCATTAGACAAAGAAACGGAATATTTCCTTATGTAAATTAAAATTAGGAAGATTTTTTTCTTTTGCGACATTTCCATCGACGACATTTTGTAGGGGCGCTCTCGAATGGTGAATAGAACTAGTAAAATAAAAAAAATTAAAAAAATGCCAAACACATACTGGGCAAAATATCCACATTTTTCTTTACATTAATTAATTAATTAATTAACAATTAAAGCAATGAGATTGTATGAGATTTGAGACACTGATAGTAGCTGATCACCAATCAGTGTGTACTTTATTTCCTCTTTAATCATTCAATCAATTTTGACTAAAGTGATGATCAAATTTACTATGTTTAGATTGGAAATTCCAAAAGTAATTTAGTAATTTTATAAAACATTTTATTTTGTGTTTTATCAGATAATTTATATTAAAAGAAATGATAAGTCATCAATCATTGGCTACGAAAAATCGAAAACAATTTAAACAGGATGCACAATTAGCCGAGCTTCGGAAAAGGAAAAGCAACACATCTGATGATGATAATAATAATAAACATCGAGGAATGAAGGCAATTAAAAATATGCACAAGAAATTTGAGGTTTTTACTAGACATTTAATATAAAATATTCATTCTAAATATGGTTTTCTTATGGCCCTTGACATTTCCTATTAATCAAATTCCAATTGAAAAATCGAGAAATTTTGAATTCAGTCTGCAAATTTATAGATCCAAAATCAAACTATTGTTTTTTTACTCTCATTTCAAATTTTGAGATAGCCCTCAGTTCCATTGGACACATATTTTCACCTCCCCCAATTCCCTGAAAATTCCCGGCTAAAATTAAAACCAAAAATAATTTGATACTTTTATCAAATATCCACCAAGCACCAGCAGCAGTTTTTGAATACTCTGATGAAGTACTCATATATCAATCATAGGTTAGCTCTAATCTACTCCGAAGTCTTATTAAGATGATATTGTTTGGATCCTAGGATAATGATGAGAAAATATTGGCCAATTTAAGGGAACCATGACCATGACCTGACCTTGGTAGTGTTCAAAATATGCTTGCAGTACAGATAACCGATAAGTGCCCATAATTTTTAGTCATATGAATAAACAAGCAGCGGCTCAAGCTCTAAAAAACAAAATAGCGAAGAAGAAGAAATTTCCATAATTGGATTGAAAAGTGGCAAAATTTCGAAGAAAAATAAAAGAAAAGATGAAGAAGAAATTTTGTTCATCGGAGAAAAAAAGAAGACTAAAAAGAATAAAAAACGGCGGAATGTTACAGAGGAAAAAATGGGCACTAAAGAAGAATTTGATGTACTTCCACAAATGGCCACATTGTCCCAAGATGCGAAACGTTCAGCCCAATTGGCACAACAAATGTTTGGACCACAAAGAAGGTTTAATGCATTCATTATTAAAATTATATAAAAAAAAGAAATCTCATCTTTTGTCCAAATTTAAATAATTGTTGATTAATACTTTAATTTATGCCATCCAAATCCAACATCCATGATCCATCCGTTTAATTTTTGCCAAAAATATTAATAAATTCCAAAGTATGTCTAAATTAAGATGAAAAAAATACATTATCGCAGATGAATTCCTGACTGAGATGTTTTTGACCTAAAATAGACTTTTTTTTCAGGATGGGTCTAGGTCTAGGCTCTAGGAGAGGCCGGTTAACCGAAATTTTCAGGCACGTATTTGTGGCCCTTTTCAAAGACATAATTTATAACCAGATATCCATCCTCATCTAAAGCCTTGCCAAAATCTTAAAATTCTCATTCTCTTGGCCCTAATTTTCTCTGTTTTCATATATAAGTTATCGTTTTTGATAAGAACTGCAAAATTCTGTGACACAAATTTTGCCATACGGGACAGGCCTTCTGAAATTAATTAGATATTTATTATTAAATATAAATAATTATATTTTTGTAGTTAAAAATATTTTCCTCCTACAATCCTTTTCATTTTCAGCAAGTTAAAACCTCGTTCTTTGGCTACTAACAAAAATTTTTTGGCCCGAACATTGCATTCGGTTGAAATGGATCGACAAGAATGGGAAGAGAGGAAAGCCGCCGCAATTAAACGGGGCAAACGAAATATGGCCAAAATGGAAAGTGATGGAAAAACAAACAATAAATGAAAAGGAATAAAGCAAAAATAAAAATTATAAACACTAAAATATGACTATGAATTGAAGTTTAAATTACATAATAATTAAACTTGACTGTATTACATTTTAAGAATGATTGTGATATTCTATTTCGGCCCATTCACACATTTATTTTCGTTCCTTCCAAATGCTTTCAATTCACATACTTATTTAAAATCACAAAAATTTAATTTGTTGACATTTGCTGAATGAATTGTAGTGTAAAAATTGTTGATTAGGAAAGGAGGCTATCAAAGAGGTTTGATTGATCAAGGCTAATTTGTTTTTAAAGTGAATTAGAAATGCGTGGTAAAAAATGAATTTTTAATTACATTTTTATCTGTCTACCCAATAAAATAAAAAATAATACAATTCGGATTATTACAAATTAAATCGAAAAATGTTGGGTGCGGAGTCCGGCGGACTCTGGAAATACGGAATATAAAACGGAAATTCACATGTTTTGTCCGCTTTTTCTCATCAATGGCAATCAATAAATCTCCGTCATTATTTTTATGTTAATTAGGGCTTCAATGAGCTTCATCTCATCCTATTGCCTCTACAAATCATTATTACACTTTCTCACTTTCTCAAATTTCTTTGATTTACTTTCATTTCTCAATCAAATGGTAATACAAAATTGCCTAAATGAGAATATAAAATCATCTCATCAAATAAATCCTACATTCCCTTCGTCAAATTATGATTTCAATATACGATGGATTTCAGCCCACATCCCCGTGCTCATTCAGCTGAATTTCCAACAAAAATTCCCTCGATTCCTTTCTATGTTTGCATCTGCCTCAATGGGAAGCTTTCTGACTCTGATATGGGCATGGGCATTCACAAACCTCCCCCCCCCCCCCTGTTTAATCGTTAATCATTGAAACTGATTTTGTTTGCCAGCAATAATGTCATAGAATGTTAGAGAAAATTGCTAGCCTGACGAAGTGAAGGATGGTGACCACCATTAAATTAGAAAATTTATATCCAATTTATGAAATCCTCCTCTCATTTATTTTATAAGAAATAAATATATTCAATGGCCCTTCCAAAGTTGTTAGTTTTTCTCCTTTTGATGTTGGCATCATTCACTTCTGGGGCCCCACGAAATTCGCTAAGTAATTCTCAAGCATTTAAACTTTTGGCATCATATTTTAATGGTGGCTTATATCATCCGACAAATTCTGATAGCAACAAAGCTCCAAAATTAAATTCTGAAAATGGGGCCTACAAGTTTCCGACATTAAATTCTGAGGCCTACAAATTTCCAAGATTTAATGCGGAGGCGTACAAAGTTCCGACAATAAATGCTGATGAGGGCTTCAAATTTTTGAAAAATAATTGGCAAATCATGTCTATTCTCAAAACAGGTTATACCCAATAGCATTGTATTTTTTTTATAATTACAATGAAAATCAAAAAATGATGAAAATTAATATTTATTTTTTAGGACCAATAAATTCTCATGCCTTAAAACTTCTGGCATCATATATTGATGCCTTAAATACTATTCCGACCAATTCTGATGACCACAAAATTCCGATATCGAATTCAGAGGTCTTTCCGAAAGATAATTGGCAAATCCCGTCCATTCCCAATGAGAATTTTAAAACAGGTAAACCAACACGGGCTATATTCAAAATTAAATAAATTCAAAGAAAATCAAAAAACAAACTACAAATTAAATTTATTTTTAGATCATATAATTTTGTAAGCATTTTAGGCAATTGACAAAATTTAATTTTCTAGCTTAAAATATTTCTTAATGAGTAAAATTTCTTGAATTAATTTAAATGAGCTAATAAATGTATAATGATATTTTTATGTTGATTTATCTTCAGCAGAAAGTGTGCTACAAAATGATGAAGAGTTTGAAAAACAGATTGAGGAATATGAGGAAATTAAAAATAAAATAAAAGAATTGCAAAAAGAAATAACTTTTCTAGAGAAACTAGAAGCAAAAAACGCAAAAATGGAGGCCATTTATGAGGAAATAATAAAGGATTATTTAACGAGGAAGAGAAACCTATTGTTTTGTACAATGGTAAGTGGGCAAATGATATAGAGAATTCATAAAAGTGAATTGAAAAGTTTTCAAAAATTTTAAAATGGATAAGCAAATTTATTGGTACTTTTCCGTTATCTGTGCTCAGATTTTTTTTAGGTCTACTGGTAGGTCAACAAGGGAAATGTACAGGTGATCCCTATGGGTCATCTGGTATAGGGTTAAGGTCCTTAGGGGATAGGTTATCATTTCACATATCCCTAACCCTAACCCTAATCACCTATAGAGGGACCCTTCATTCAAAAAAATCTGAGCACAGATAACGGAAAAGTACCAATTTATTTATGTCCAAATATTTTAACGTAAAAAATTATTATTTCCATAATACATATATTTAAAAAGGAGAAAAAACTGTGGCATGAAGCACGTTTAGCCAAGCTTAAAAGTAAGAAAAAATTAAAGGAAAGACAATGCTGTTTGAATACACAGCAAATGAAAGTGGATAAATTTTGTCCAGAAGTGATGGAGGCTCACAAGGAAAGAGAATTCATTCGGCAATTGGAAGAATATTATTATCACGAAAGAAGCATTGCCAATGGGAGTCATTTTGAGGGAAATTGAAGGAAAAAAAAGTACAGCAATCATAGCTCTTTTTTATAATTTTGGGAGTATTGAGTGAGAATTATATTTAATTATTAAATATCCAATTTCGCGGCCCATTCACACATTTATTCGTTCCTTTCAAGTCCATATATTCACAAATGTTTAAAAAATGTCCGAATTTATCAAAATTAAAAATTCATTCTTTTCATCTTTTCATTTTCATTCCATTCAATTTTCTTGACGTTGTCCGTCGGCGCTAAATTCCCGAACCGAAGGGTCGCCTTCGAGTCCGAGCAGCCAAAATGTCTCAAGCACTCCTTTGCCCTAAAAAGGTTCAAATTTTCAATAGAAATATTTTATAACAATAAATAATATCAAATAAAATCATTTAATTTTATGATTTTTATGGCATCGATACTAGCAAATGTAAATGTATTGGAATAAATTACCCAGTTTCCTATATTTAGAATTTTATAAGGAAAATATTAATAGAAATAATTAATAAAAAATTTAATTTTATAGCCTCTGAAATTACCGGAATCATAGAGTTTAATAATAATTAGTGGGCGGATTTTTATTGATATCAATATTTTTCTTGCGAACTTAAAATAGCTTTAAAACAACATAAAACACGTTTTTATCAAGGTTTTAGTTGATTTGCGTGAACTTTTATGTCAATATTCATCAATATTTTGCTATTTTTTGGCCGTCAATATTGATATCAATATTTCGGCATTTTTTGACAATTATTGGCAATTTTTGTCAATATTTTGAAGATCTTAGATAAAAAATTGAGATTTTTTAAAAAATCGAAAATTTTTTAAAAAAATTTTGGAAATTTTTAGAAAAATTTTCACGATTTCTTAAAAAATGCAAGAAAAAAGTTCATTTTGTGATTTTTTGAAAATAATTAATGAAAAAGTTGATTTTGGAAAATTTTTGAAAAATTATTGATGTGTGTAAAAATTTTAGGAAATGGATTTTGAAATTTTTTGAATAAAAAACTTTGAAATATGAATAATTTTTGATTAAGGATATGGAAAAATATTTTTTTCGAAATTTTTGATAAAATATAGCAATTTTTAAAAAAAATTTTCATCAATATTTCTTCAATATTTTGCCTATTTTGGGAAATTATATCAATATTTTAACAATTTTATGTCAATATTTTATGCCTATATTTCGGAATTCTATATCAATATAAATCCGCCCCCTAATAATAATATATAATTTATTTGTTTTAATTATTTGAAAACCGAATTGTGTTTTCCTCACCTTTACAATAATTTCGCCTCTTGCCTGAGTCACATAACCGCCCAAAACATTGACCAAGAAATGATTGGTTGAAGAGGATATATGAATGCGCATTGCTAAAAATATTGGAAAATTTATTATTCTTCATCTGGATTATTTTAAAAATGGTTAATTTATTTTCCAAAACTCCAGTTGGGTAGGAAAAAAATAACTCAGATCAAAGAGAGAGAATGGCATAATTATTGGGTTTAAATGGCTTAAAGTCCAATTCGCTTTAAATTAAGGTAATTTTTACGTTTTGAGTTGCTTTCCATTCGGGATGCCGTGTTGATTGTATCACCAAAAAGGCAATAACGTGGCATGGAGAGGCCAACAACTCCAGCCACTGTCGATCCCGTATGAATGCCAATTCTCATTCGGAGGCGTTCATTCGGTAAATGTGGAATGGAGAAATGGACCAAATTGCGCATAAACTGTCAAATATATTCACGGAAAATTATTATCTATCCAATGCAACCAACCGCCAATGACATGTCCGCAATGTGTTTGGCATGTTCATTCCCATTTCGATGGGGTAACCCAGAGACGCACAAATATCCATCGCCAATTGTTTCCACTTTATACACGTCAAATTCGGCAATGATCGAATCGAGTAAAGTGTACAAATTATTCAACAAATTGACAACCTAATAATTTTTTTAAAGAAAAAAAATAAAAATAATAAATTTAATTTAGTAAATTTGATTAAAAAATGTTTATGTAAAATTGTAAAATTAAAATACTTGAAAAACTTTAAATGAAAAATTTAGAATAAATTTTTTAAAATTTAATTAATGATTTAAAATTTAAAAATTCAATTCAAATTTTGTTTTGCCTACTTGAAGAGGTGAACATCGACTGGCCAAAGTGGTGAATGAGACCACATCGGAGAAGAAAACGGTGACACATTCAAAGGATTCGGGCTCAACGGATTGACCCAGTTTCAATTTATCGGCAACCTATGCAAATTCATATTAAATTAAATTAATTTCAAAATGGATTACCTGTTTAGGCAACATTCGATACAGTAAAATATCCGACTTTTTCTTTTCCTCTACCAATTCTTTGGTTCTTTCCTCCACCTCTTCCTCCAATGAACCGGCATATTGTTCAAGCATATTGAAAACATGGTCCATTAGATTTGTGCTTCGCCCAGTGTTCATTGATTGCAAAAGAGTGCGCACTGTTTCCATTTTTGGTCTAATAAATGAAAATTAGAGGCTTTAAATTTAATTAAAATTTTATTTATTGCCAAATAAATATATATACAATCTATCAAACAAATCAATAAACATGACTTTTTATAAAAAATTTTTTAACCATTTTCACGAGTTTAGAATATATAAAATAATAGGTAAATTTGCGAAATTCTATACTAATATTCTATAAAAATTAATTTATTAATTTTATACAAGTTTGTATTGCATATAGTTTATTATTTAAAATAATTTAAAATCTCTATTTTCCAAATATTTGTAATAATATTACCGATCCGATGCATTCTCACTCCAACAATCTTTGACCAAATGCAACAAGGCTGGTGACAAATCTTGGCTGCTTGGTTCCAATTTTGGGCGAAATGGTGTACGGCCTCCCTTTCGAAGCATATAAACAATTTCTAAGTAAAAATTAATCTATACTTATTATTTTGATGCCAAAATTTTACCTTCAACATTGCCCTTTGTGTCCCCTTGTTCCCATATTGGTTTCATATTGATGATTTCGGCACAAACAATCGCAAAACTGAACACATCGCCAGCCTTATTCCCCAATGTGTTATTTTCACGAATTAATTCAGGGGCAGTCCAAACCAAATCTGAAATTAATACGTAATTTTTGTTATAAAATGTTAATAAATTTCGACCTTTTGGCTCGCGTTTTTCGTGTGCTCGAAAGAAATTGAGTCCATATTCGGATAATTTAACTTGCCATCGATCGTCGATTAAACAATTTGTGGAACGCAAATTCCCATGCCATCCAATGGGCGATGCATGCAAAAAGCGAAGGCCCTAAAATATACAAAAATATTAAAATAATTTATAAATTAATTTGTTCAAAATTTTCAACTAAAAAATTGGCTCACTTCGCAAACATCACGAACAAGTGAATAAATGAAAAATCCATCCATTGTCAATTGGGAAGAGCCAGTGACGACTTCCTTCACAAAGAAAATTAAATTAAATAAAATTTAATTATAAAAAATATATTCGCACAGAAAGTGGTCCACGTGAACAATAACGCCAAAGGGAAAGCAGTTCGGGTCCATCAATTGATAGGCCAATGAAACGATTGATATTATCACCGTCCAACAAACGCATCTTTCCATTTTAATAATTGGGAAATTAATTTAATAAATTAATAAATTACCCCTCTCAAATCTGCCATATCCTGCGGGCTTAAACGCAAATTCACTGAAATATTATAAATATAATTTTTTGAATATTAATAGGATTTTATTTCAAATTTCCACAAAATTTTTTATTCGAGTTCGTCATTAAAAAAACAAATTTCACGTTTACCGGCATGTAACACTCCAATGACTCGTTCCACGCTTCCGCCTGTTCCAGCTCCACTGGCCGCCGTGTTCATCACGTAAACGGCACCATTGAATTTTTGGGCTCCTAATCCCACTGAGTCGCGTGTAAATTTTGAAGAGGTGGTGTTGCCGGATTGAAGGGAACGAGCACTTTCCATTGATTTGCTGCTGGCTTTGTTCGTGAATTTTGTCAAAGTGGAATGCGGAATTTGCCAGAGTCGATTTTGCCGTTCCATTTCTTCGGTTTTCATTCTGTGTTGATATTGATATATGGAAAAAATTAATTAATTTTTTTGAGACTATTATTTCGACTATTTCTAAGTTCAAAATTATCCAATTTTAAAATTAGCAACTTTTAAATTTAAACAAACTTTATTAAATAATAAATTCCAAAAACTATGCCGGCCAAAATGAGGAGGACTAAGCATCCGGCAAGAATGATAAAGCCTCGATATTCCTGGATGAAATCCAATCGGCATCCGGTCCCATCGAATCCGCACACTGGACGGGCCAGCGGTTTAATATCATTTCGACTGGACCAAATTTCATGCTCAGCGGTGGAATTGTACCAACTCGCATTCTATTTATTAGGCATTTCAATCAGTTAAATTAAATTTAATAATTAATTGTTGAAATTTGGATATGAAATTTTAAAAAAATATGTAGATAATTAATCTATTGGTAAAAAACAATTTTTGTCTGAAACTTATTATTTTTGAGGCCTTAAAATTTGACCAAATATTAATATATCTTTTATATTCCAAAAATTGTTTCTCTCATATCCCCATTCACCTTAATAATTTGAATTGAAGATTTTAAGCTTTCTATTTAAGAAATAAATTTGATTACAAAAAAACTAAATTCAGTTAAATAAAATATAATTTTAAAAAATTAAATTTTCATTTTTGATTTACCACGCCTTTGTCCGAAACTTGCAAATTCACATAATTATCCAAATTGCCATTCATATCAGAATAAACGGACAACAAATATAATGCATTGCGCATTCCATCCACACCCAAATCAACACTTCCACTCATTCCTGGCAAAAAAATAATTATTTCTGTAATTATTTTAAGAATTAAAAATACCAAAAATTTATTTTAAATATTTTTAAATTAAAAAAATGAAATAATAATTTTTATTTACTTACCATCAAAATGGATGCCCGGTATCATTGAGCGAAGAAGTGCTCCATTTCTATATGGTTGAGTGCCATTTGAATTTGCTGAATTTGAATTTGAATTCAATGCACGGGAAACGGCCATGGCATAAAGGTAGAAGCCGTCATTCAGTAGGGGAGCATATTTTGATGCCTAAAAATTAGAAAAAAATTAATAAATTATTTCCTTAACCTTTTTATTTTGATCACAATCAGTGCAGAAAAATGGCCATTGTTGGACCATTTTGATGACATCCGTCGAAAATGTGGTGTTCGATGTCTTTCCTGATTTATTTTAATTATTTATTATTAATTAATTGGAATTATATTTAATAATTTAATAAATTCGATAAAATTATAATAATATTAATAAATTTTATTAAAAATATTAATTAATAATTTTCAATTTATTAAAATAAATAAATTCGTACGAACCAAAAATGTCGCCCTGTAAATGGAAACTTCGTTGTGCAATTTTATAAGCGGCCGCTTGGACAGTTTGGTCCGTGTCATTCCACCAGGCTTGGGTGCGTTTGCCATCTACTAAATAGCATTGAAATTTGTTAAAATAATTTTGGACTGCGACCATTGTCCAAATTGATGGCTGGGATCAAATAGACTGAAAAATGCAGAAAATAAAATAATAATTGTTTATTTTATTAATTATAATAACAATTTTAATTGAATTCTAATTTTTACCATAATCGGGACCATCCAATCCTGCCTGCGACAACTTTGCTGCAAATAGGCGCATTTGTACGATATCATCAAAACAAAGGACAACAACTGAAAAATGACAAAAGAATTTCATCCTTTTATTTAAATTTTTTGATGAAAAAATAAAAAAATTCGTAATTGTAATTTTTTATTCCATTTTTAAAGGAAATAATTAATATTTTTACCAATAAAAGATTAATTCTTCATTTTTAATATATTTTGGCTGTAAAATACGCACTTCTGGCCCGGCTCTTTATTTGATTCATCGTGTTCTGCATATTGGTATTGCCCGATTCAGCGACCTTCACATAAAATTTAATTCAATTATATTTGTAAAATGTATTAATCAAAAATAAAAATGTATCTATCAAATCTTTAATTAGAGGTTCAAATTTATTGGCTATCCGAAATTTTGTGCTTTTGCCAATATTTTAGCAATCTTTCAACTATTAATAAAATATTTGTATCATTAGGTTAAACACTTTCTGTTGATCATTTTGATATCAACAAAAATATTTGATCAAACTTAAATGGCATACCTAATTATGGCTATAAAGCAGATCAATTTTGCTATATTTTATTTTATTTTGGTCTTAACTTTTTGCACTTTCTATCAAATCCAATAAATATTTTTTGAATTAGCTCATCCAAAAGCAAGGAACTAAAATCTTACTAAAATTTGCAAAATATAAATCTAAATTTAATGCCCAAAAATTCGAATGCGATCATTGCACCAAATATA
Source organism: Pratylenchus scribneri (assembly GCA_030063045.1). Lineage (NCBI taxonomy): Eukaryota > Metazoa > Nematoda > Chromadorea > Rhabditida > Pratylenchidae > Pratylenchus > Pratylenchus scribneri. Next base: position 23,258 of record JAQSEB010000127.1, read on the forward strand.
ACAATACCTCCTCCTTGTAGCTAATCACGCAATTGTCCTTCCCATTTGTGGCCGTTTGCAAATCCTCTTGGAAGGAAGAGCAAAGTCCATTGTCATTTGTTTGATAAATGACCGCAAACACATCCCAGTCGAAGAAATCCGCAGCCGAACAAATCACATTGCCAAAACTTTGTTAAAACATATTTTATTAATTAATGAAGGTAAATATATAGACTCATTATATGTTGGAATGGCAGAGATCAGTGTAGGGAAATTGGTGGTCGAACTGAAAATAAAATTTAATTAATTAATTTTTTATTTTTTTATTTGCAAATTAATTACTAATATTTATGTTTAAAAATTTTTGTTAAATTACGTACGCAAATGTTGAGTCGAAACATTGGCCCCAGAGAATGCCAGGAATATTGTAGAAAGTGGCCACATTCATGGCAACTTGTGCACTGCTTGAGCAGGGCGATGCAATGAATACGTCAATTTGTTGGTCAACAATTAACTCAAAGGAATAGCCCATTGCGATTGATTCAACACATTCCTCGTATTTCCAAATGAAACTGAAAAATGATATATTTTGATACATAGCCAATATTTGTATAGTTGTTTAAAGAAGTAAATAGTAGATTTCATAGAAATTTAGAAAAATTTTAGCCAAAAGTGCTAAAATAGACTAAAATTTTGTGATTTTCAAACTTTATTATTTGCCTCAATCATATTGATATGAAAATAGTCTTCCGACAGATTATTAAAAATTTTAATTAAAACTTGATAAAATATTGGCCAGTTAACAAAATTCTCTTGGCAAAATTTGAATGCAAAAAAGTCGGATAACTTATTTTTATTTTAAATTATTATATAATATTTAAATGACACAGAATTAGACTTTTTATATATTTAATTCTTCGATTCATTTTAAGGTCATATATTTTAATTTACTGTTCATTAATTATTCCAATTTAATAAATTTGAGAAAAGGAAAAAATTACGTAAAATTGCTTCCAGCTGGCAATAATTTGTCATTCACAATTCGATTGATTGCGACGGACAAAGCACCGGCCGATTTCTCGAAGGAGGTCGGCGAACTTTGATTTTTGGGAATTAACATTCCAACACGAATGGACACAGGCGGCTGTTGGCCCAAACATTGGATAATGTAAATGGTGTTGATGATGAGGGAAAAGAAAATGGGAGGAAATTTGCATTTATTCATTAAAAACTAAATGTTATGCAAAAAATGTTTAATTTCATTGATGTGATTAAAGAGAACTTTTCCATTGTCTAGACAAAAATAAAACAAAAATGCCAAAAAAATTTTTTTATGATTTTTTGAGATCAAATTTTAAAGGTAATATTATTCAAATTTTTCGTTAAATGTTAAAAAAAACATGAAAATTTATTTTTCATGTAACAAAACACTAAAATATATTCTCTAAAATAAATATTAATTATAAAATATTAATTCTTAACCATTTTTATAAGAACAAAATGTTTTTACAAAGTTTTGTGCCATCATTATTATTTTTTCCTTAATAAATTAAAATATGAATGGCCTTGATCATTTCCTTATTCTCATTTCACGTCAAAAAAAATATTATTTCGCAAATTGGACATAGCCTCACTTTCTCTAATGAATGGCTTCAATGGTCACAAACGATTGCAATAAAAGAGGATTAAATTAGTTGAGTGAATCCAAATCCAAATTCCAAAGGACATTGTCTATTATTATTATGTCAATCTTGTATCATATACAATTTCCCGAGGCCCTACCCAAAATATTATCATGCGTCATGGAAATATTAGGGATTATTTTTATAATGATAAAAAAAAATATAAAATTGATGCATATCAAAAATTACTATTTTGATTATTTATTACAGAAATTCATGGCAAAGTCCTAAAATTATTTATTGGATAGGAAAATTACTTGGAAATATCTTAATATTTATTCTGGAACTTTAAACGAAATCGAATACCATTATATATATATTAGTTTAATATTAAATTAACCTAAATTTGATTCGAAAATATTAATTCTTTCTAATTGAGCTTTCCTAATTGCCTATTATTCTAATTTTATGTCAAATTAACAAATTCAAACTTTATCAGAAAAATGGACTGATTAAAGGAATTTAGAATCAAATGTACAAATAATGATAATAGAATTAAAAATGTTAAATTTGAGTTTAAGAAAATATATTGTAATGTAAAAGACTCTGCCGTCTGTGATGAGTCCCTGTTTGATGTATTATGCTTTATTAAAAATAATATTGGTTTTTATTTGTACCGCCTCCTCAAATAGAGGGCTTCATGGCAATAAAGTGGGATTAAGTTCAGAAATGCAAAAATAATATTAACATATTAATATTTGCATCAATCCCTTTTAAAATGTTCTCTTTCATTTTAATATTTATGACATATTTAAAGTAGAATTATGGCAAAAAATTACGGTAACAAATTTAGGATTAGAATTGGCTTCTTTAATAACTTTTATTATTAATTTAAAAAAAGGGTGAAAATTGTTCTCCTTTTCTATATTAAAAACGAAAAATATCATTAAAGAATTAACAATCATTTATTATATATTTAAAATTGAACCAAAAATAAAGAATGAAAAAAGAGTTTGTATCAAATTGTCAAATACAATCGGAAAAGCAAAATCAAATCAATACAACTGATTTCTGAATGATTAGAAAAAAGTATAATTCCTAATTCCTTGTATTAATTTGTGTCCTCAATTTGGGATTTTACTGATTAAATTCAGCATCATTTGTAAATTTCTTACCTTGTATTTTAATTCATATATTTATTCAAAATTTAATAGTATACCCTAATTCTCAACAACATTATCCCGCTAAGTTTATTCGATCATCAAATATCTGTAAGCTACATGTAGTTTTCAGTAGGAGTTGGAATTCAACAAAATAAGGACAAAAATATCTCGTTACAAACAAGGAAAATGACCAAAAAATGTTAATTTGTCCAGCCGGAACTCTAATTATGCCAAAATCAAATACTAATTTTTATCACTAAATTTCTCGACGAATCTCTTAATTTCAACTTCTATGAATATCGACAATTTTGGACTTCCCAATTTCCAAATATTTTGAAAATTTTTTCAGATTAATAACAAATACTATTTTATCAATTTCATATTACATTCAAATTCCAAACTTTATTATTTTTATTAGCAATTTTGAGAAAGAAATGGGGATGATTGATTGATTGAGTCAAGCTTTACTCTCTCTCTATAAAGTGAATGTTGATCTTAGATTTATCTTTTGAATTTGATGCCAAATATTGCGCTCTTTGCGATTTCCCTCTACACACTGGATTTGCCTTTCTCTCATTTCAATGGCCAGCAGGATTTACTAATTTGCTGCTCAAATCCAGCAAAGGCATTTGCCTCCTCTGCCGTTATGGTTGACTTCGATTTTGGCTTCAAAATGGACCAAAAATATGATCACCCAAAACCCATAGGTCTATCTTTGAATTTGCCAGCAATAAATCTGCCATTCGAGGCATTGCCTTCGAAAGGTAGGGGAGGGGAACAGTGGTAAATTTAAATTAAATTTTTTCTGATTTTTCATTCATTTTATCCTTCATAAATAATTTCAGTGAAACTAACTTCAATTTTTTAATTTCCGAAAAAAAATATTTTTTTAAAAAATGTTTATTCTTGACCATCTTCTATTGTGGTTTTTCTTTTTGCCTTTTGTGTTATTCGAATTGCCAATGATGAAGGCAACCAAAAATGAGGACGGCACAAATGCCGAATGGAAAGGGAAAGTTTTGGTGTTGGCCGATGCCCTCGGCACTCATTATGATTTTGCGGTGGGTTTGAAAAATAATTTCATAATTTAAAGAATGCGGATTTTGTGAAATTAAAACAAAATAAAAATATTCTTATTTTTCAGTTGAATATTGTGAACATTTTGGCGGATAACGGTTATTTGGTGGTGAGTCGATAATTCATTTTTATTCGTTTTTAATTAAATAATTTTTTCCATAATGTGAATTAACTCATTTATTAGATCTGATTATATTTTTTTTGAATTCTTAATAAACTTTTGCAAAGCTTACTGGACTTGTGCTAATCTTTTGGTCATAAATTAATGAAAAAGTAAACCCCTTTGTAAGCCCTTTGGAACCCCTATTTAAAAGTTTTCTAAAAAGTGGCTTCTTCTAAATTTTGTCCTTTAAAAAATCATTTGTATAAATTTTTTTTTAAAAAATCAAATTTTTTAAAAATTAAAAGTGTCAAATCGTAGAGGATTCGTTATGGAGGGAGGGGGGAGGGAGATTTTACAATGTTATATCGCTTTATTATATTGGTGTGAATATCCTTATAAAGCTATTGAATAATTAAGCAGTGCAAGTAGTTAATTGGTTAATTGATGACAATACCATATAATATCTTAAGCAACTTATAAATTATAATAATAATAATGAATTCGATCCAGCATTTCCTTGTTGTCCGCTATGATAAAAGTCGAAAATTGACTCCGCCTCGGGACAGTAGTGTGAAATTCATAGAAATTGACTTCAATAATGATGATTATGATCAACATTTTGGAGGCAAATCGCCAATGAAAGATTTCATTGGGGCACAAATAGAATGGGACAAAAGCAGATTGGCTGCTGATGAAGTGACAAAGAAATTTGCTGAATTGGTCAAATATAATATGTTTACATATTATAAAGGTAAATATTCTCGACATTGAAGCAGATAGTCATTTTAGAGGATTGAATGGTTTTGTATCGATGGTGGCAAGGCTGCTGAGCAAATTAATATAGCATTTTATTGGGCAAAAATTGAGAACAAATTGATACTAAAATTATTGAATTTTTGTTGATTTTAGGCAAAATGCAAAATTTAGTCAAAAAAACCAATTGATTATTGTGTTTTTGGCCATTACTCGGTAAATATCCAATTTTGGCCATTGTCTTCATCTTTTTTAGCTAATTTATGTAGAATAATTTGAAGTAAAAGAGATTTGCTTTGGTCTAAAATTATGCTTCATCGGCTCCAAAAATTTTTGATTAAATAATTATTATTGTTGCCGCATTAATTCTTAATTAATCATTTTAGCTATAATAACGGAATATGAACATGAAGGGAAACATATGTTCGATTGGCTTCGCGACCAGCATTACGATTTGGGCATTGCAGAATTTTGCATTACTTCTGGGCCATTGGCCGTTTTCCATCGAATTGGTTTGAAGGATTATATTGTGACCAGTGCCGCACCGCCATTACCCATCACATTGTACATGTTAGGGCAAAAGTTGATGTCGGATGTGCCAGGTTTATACTTTTGAAGTAAAATTAAATTGAAATATATCTATAAAAAAATATGATATAATTAAAAATCTTTGCTGGTATTTAGAAATTGGCATTCGTAGAAAACCGGAAAAATTTTATTTTTATCAAAATTAGTCAGATTTTAGATATCTATTGGAAAGTGAAAAATTAAAATAATTTATAAAAAAGAATAATTAAATTAATTTTTTTCTTTCTACTTATTATTATTATAAATATCAAATTATAAACCCATTAATTTAAAAAAAGCTCCATTTAAACTTTATTTAACTTAAATAAGTTATTACACTAGCTTATTAAAAATAATAGTCTAAATAAATTGTTTACACAGAAAATGGCAATAGTTTAAAAGAAAATATTATTAATAAAAATAATCTAAAATAAAAAGAAAGAATAAAAAAAAATAGCACAGAAAATTAAAATCTAAATACTTAATTAAAGAGCGATTCAGTGCGCAAAAAGGAGATGGAAATAATGTCACAGGAATTCGCAATAATAATTCACACAGACGCGAAATGAATATCGAGGAATATGATAACCATATAAAAGAATTCACAAAAGTGTACAATGAAGATTATAAAGGTAAAATTTTGAAAGGGATATTTAGGGTTTCCAAATGGTATATCTCGCGAATTGATTATTAAGCCATTTGCTAAAAGAATGGCCTAACTAATTGAAATGTTTTATTGAACTAAAGCATTATATAATATCAAATTAATTCCTTAAAAATGCTTAGTTAAAATAGAACATTAAGTCCTCTGCATTAGCTTTCCATTAACCTTTAAAAAAATTATTTTACTTAAGAGAAATGATAATTTTAAATACCTAATTATTAAAATTCATAGAAATGTACAATTTGGTATCAAACAAGAAAATTAAAACGCAAGTGAGAAATGAAGAAATGCCACCATTCGGTGAATTATTGCGTCGAGCCCGCTTCTTTCTTGTGAACAATCATCCATTGGCCAGATTCCGTGTGAACCTGTCAAAACGAATCAAATTCATTGGCGGATTGGATGTGGAGAATGCAGCCATAAGCAAAGGAATTTCAAAAGATATGCCACTGCCAGAGGAATATGAATGGATCAAAAATGAGGTTTATTTAATCACAAATGTATCCGATGCATCAGAGTCAACTGAAGTAGGAATTTTGACTACGTTCAAAAATGTCTTCCTAGTTGTCCAAAAAAATAATATTTGTTCTACCATAAAATAGAGGATTCTTTTCTGCATCAGATAGGTTTATTTTTAAAATGTTCAGACTAAAAAAAAATTATAAGCCTACTCCAACGATTCAAAAATTGAATCATCGGCATCGGAGTCAGTGTCTGATTCTGCCTTATAATTTTTTTTTTTGTCTTCAGAAAATTTTTTAAATAATATTATCTCATGCAGAAAAGTGTCCTCTATCTTTCAGTATAAAAATTATTTTTTTGTTCATTTAGAAAGAAATTTTTTGAATATATTAAAATTCCTACTCTAGTTGATTTCGACGCGTGGGATCCATTTGTTTGAATGTATTTTAAGAATTTTACATGGAATTCTTATCTTTTCTATCCAAATCCCCTTCTTTGACAAAATTAATCAGAAATTTATTATAATTTTTCCATCCAAATTTGGCTTCAAAATAAAATTAGGGGATTTGTGATTTTTGTTATTTTTTAATCTTTTCCACCACCCTCGATGCCCATTTTTGTTACGGAAAACTTATTAGATAGAATGGTAGCTCCAGTTCACATACTGGTTGCTGAAAACTGATTTTTAAATTTTTCCATTTCCAAAATTCATCATTATATTTTTTTTCAGTTTCTTGAAATATTTTTATTAGTTGAATTTAATTTTTTTTATTTAATTCGATAGAAATGCGTTGTGGTGTTCAGTATGGGAACAATGATTGGCTTCACCGGATTCACGGAGAAATATGTGGAAGCATTGCATTCGGCAATTTCCGTACATCAACAATGCAAATTTTTGTTGAGAGTCAACGAACAAACTGCTAAACATTTACAGAAATTGGACAAGGAAAATAGCAATATGAAAATTGTTGTGATGCCCAAATTCATTCCACAAAAGGAAATTTTGGGTTGGTTTTTTGTCGCTAATTTGGAATTTAATAATTTTAAAGCACAATCCAATGTACTCGGATTTATCTATCATTGTGGCCAGAACACATTTAATGAGGTTAAAGCGTTAACATTTTTTAATTTATTAAATATTCCCTAAATATATTTATTTATTTATTTTTTCTTAAAATAATTTAAAACTTTTTTAGGTTTTATATGCGGAAGTTCCATTCATTTGTATTCCATTTTTTGGCGATCAATTCTACAATGCGGTATTAATTTTTATTTTTTTTAATCTCTTCTAAATATTACTTTTTTGTTTATTTTATTTTAGGCCGTTTCGGAATATATGGGAATTGGGATTTGGGTGGAACATGAAAAATTTGTTGAACAATTTGCGGAGGCCCTTAATCAATTATTGGGTCCACCGCCACTAAAAAGAAACGCAAAAAAGTCGGAAAAAGTTGCTCAAAAAGAAAATACTAAAAGGTGAAATTAAGCTTATAATAAATAATTGCTTAATAAACCTTTTTAGTGCAATGAAACAAATAATACTTTCTGGCCAAATTGCCAATTTGATAAATTCTGATCCGCAAATACCAAAATTTTTGGGAATCATTGAAAAAGTTATGCGTGAGAAAAAATCAGAAAAACGAATGGAATATGTGTTCCCGGCAATGGAAAAAATAGAAAAAGATTCTAAAATTGCAGTGGATGAAAATCCAACGGCCAAATTTTCGGAATATTTTAAACCAATTTATGATAAATGGTGGAAAGCAAATGAAAAAAATGGGGGAGAAATGGTAAAAAATAATAAAAAGGGATTGAAAATAAATTATTATTTTTAAGAAACGAGGCAAGAAAATGCCGAAAAATTGAATGCTTTGCTGAGGAGAGGATGGCATAAAATTCAGCAGAAGCTAAAGAGAAAAATTCAGCAATTCTATGGATGCAAAATTTACTATCAAATTGGGAATATGCTTTTATTATCCATTTTAAAATGCTTACTATTGCATAAAGTTTCATGGGAAAAATTTTATTATATTAAATAATTATACCCATTATTTCCATAGAGAAAAGACTTTTCATATTAGTCAATTAGCTAATCTTTTATCATATTAGAGTAAAAATAAAATATTAATTAATAATTACAAAGAGAAAATAGAAGGATAAATGATGAAAGTATTTCAAATTCGCCGTGTTACTTCGGTTTGCGTGCGAATTCATTCCTTTTTGTAGATTTCCAGTTGATCCAATTGTCATTTGCTAATGCAAATTGCAAAGTCCTCTGCTGACTCCGGAGCCCTCTGGACGAATGGGAGGGAAAAAATTGTTGATTATCATTAAGAGAGGCAGTTTTCAGGATGGGTTCGATTGACAACGACAAATGGGTTTTTCATGTGAATAAGAAATCGACTCTCAAAAAATAGATTTTAATTATTTTTATTTGCCGATATCCTAAAAAAGTAAAAAAAAATAATTAAATTCTATTTGTTATCATATTAGAATAATTTGGGTCCGGACTCCGCGGAAGTTCGGATCAAAAACGAAGATCCATATGTTTCGTCCGCATTCTTTCATATGCCTTCTATGTTTTCTCTCACCTCAACGCAGCGTGCGCATCTCAATAGCCCAAAATCAATGCGTGATCAATCAAATCTTCTCCATTAATTGGGGCTTCAATGGGCTTCATTCCATCTCCCTTCAGCACTACAATTCTCGGTTCTCGCCTTTGAAATTTCTCTAATTTGGCTTATAATTTGCCATCTTTTGTTTTCTCACTCTAACGGCAACGCAACGCATCTGAATTGCCTACTAAAATCAATGTGAGCAGCAGAAATCCCCCATAAAATAATCCTACAATTCCCCTTCTTCAAAATGGGTCTTCAATGGAGGATTGGCTTCATCCAATCCTCCCCCATCCCCATTCAGCTGAATTTTGGCCAATAACAATTCCATCTATTCCCTTCTATAATTCTGAAGCTGTCCCGACGAGAAGGCTTTCTGGCTGATTAGGGGGGTGGGGGAAGGCATTGAGGCCCCCCCCCCCAACTCCCCTCATTTCGAACCCTGAATTTATTTTCCATCAAAACAATTCGCCTTTTTTGCGCAGTGCTTCTGGTGAGAACCACGCAAAAATTGTGAGAGATATTATTGTCTCAAATGAATTAGAATGTTAGAGAAATTTATTTGCCTGAAAACATGGCGGATGATCGCCTTTAAATTAGAACCCAATTTTCCCCACAAAACAAAATCCTCCTCTCATTATTTCTAAAAAATAAATATAATCCAAAATATTCAATGGCCTCAAATATGTTAATATTTCTCCTTTTGATGTTGGTATCATTCAATTCTGTGGCCTTAAATAAACTACCGATAAATACTGCCTTATTAGATGCCTTAAAACTTGCTGTATCAAATTCTGACAGATTAGAAATTAAGAAAAATTCTGAGACCCAAGTTCCGAGATTAAATCCTGAAAAAGTTCCGAGTCCGCGATTTAATTCTGAAGCCTACAAAGTTTCGAATCCTACATTAAATTCCGTAGCCTACAATTTTCCGTCAAATTATTGGACATCTCCTAACATTTGGAACCATTTGGAAACACCTTCACCTTCCACTATTTTGGGTCCATGGAATGCTGCAATAAGTGCTACCAATGCAAGAAGGGCATGGGCCCAGCAACGAACTGAACCAAATCCGCCGAAGATAATGCCTTCTAATCTCGAAACTTTGGATAATTTGAAATCAGGGGAACAAATATCACCCAAATCAATTAGGAAGAAGGCACTTTTAAAATTATTTATTTTCTATGATAATGCTCTGAAGAATGCAAAAAGGTTTAACAGCATTGCAAAAAAGGCATGGTTTAAGCAGCGAACCAAATCAGTTCCGTCCAGGACAATGCCTTCCAATCCCGAAATTCTGGAAAAATTAAAATCGTCGGAAACAACACCGAGCAAATATCCCAAAACTTCAGATTCGGAGTATGCTCTTAAGAATTCAAGAAAGGAATCACTTAAACAGCAACGAATGAAATCAGGTCCATCAAATTATTTTAGTTAGTAACCCTGGAATCACAATGCAGCGGGAAAACGCGGCGGGAAAACACTCGGCGGGTTCTCGCAAAACCCGCCCTGCTGATTTACCCGCTGAGGTGTTCAAAATGAAAAACCCGTGAGCGTGTTGCGTTTTCCCGCTGCGGGAAAACGCGGCGGGAACCCGGTGGAGAGTGTTCACAATCAAAACCCGCTGGCGGGTTGCGTTTTCCCGTTGAGCGTTTTCCCGCTCCATTTTTCCCGCTTCACTGTGAACACAATTTTCCCAACCCGCCGCCGCGTTTTCCCGCTGCATTGTGATTCCAGGGTAAACATCTTATTCTCTAAAAAATTCTAATATTTTCACAATTTTATTTATTTTTATCAACACTGATTTTGTTTAAGATTTATTCCATGGATTAAAAAAGGTTTCCTTTTTACAATGATTATTTATTAGCGAGAGCAAATTCAAAAAAACCAAGTGAAATTTAAGTTTATATATTTTAGACCATTTTTAACTATTAGGCAATTGGCTAAATTTATTGTTTTGGTAAATAAGACTTCGCTAGCTTAAGATATTTTTTTTCAACGAGAAAGCCCTTAAATTGATATGAATGCATATTTTAATACATATTTTATGTTGATTTTCTTTCAGAAGGTGCGCTCGAATTTGAAAAGCAGGTTGATGAATATGAGAAAATACAAAATAAAATAGAGGAGTTGAATGAACAAATAGGCTTTCTAGAGGGACTAATAGCAAAAAACGGAAAAATGGAGGCCATTTATGAGAAAATAATAAAGGATTATATGGACAGGAAGAGAAACCAATTGTTTTGTGTAATGGTAGGCGGAGAAATAAAAAAAGATGGGGTTAGCGATCCCGAATAAATGATTTGTGAATTTAGAAGTTTTAATTTGAATTTGAACTAGAAGAGTTTTGGAGCACTTTCCTATTATTGGATGGGAGGTGGGTGGGGCAGTGAAAGAGAGAAGATGAAGAAGAGGATGATGAAGACGAAGAAGATGATGATGAGGAGGAGGATAAATAAGAAAATGATGAAGAAGAAGACGAAAAAAATGAGTTGAATTATCTGTTCCTGATCATCATAAATCCACATCTTCTTCTTCATCTGCTTCTTCATCATCTTCTTCATCCTGTTCATCTTTTTCATCATCTTCTTCGTCTTCTCCTTCTTCTTCACCGCCCCCCCCCCCCCCGATAATAGGAGTACCGATTTTGGGAATAATAAATTTTAAAAATGGAATAGATAATTTGATTGAGCTAATCAATTTGGTTTTTGACTAAATTCTTTATTTTAAAAATTAATAAATAACAATTTCTATAACATTTAAAGGAAAAAGAACATTGGCATGAAGCACGCTTAGCCAAGCTTGACAGTTGCAAAAGCAAAAAAGTGGCTGAATGCTGTTTGAACACACAGAAAATGAAAGCGGATAAATTTTGCCCAGAAGTGATGGAGGCCTATAATGAAAGAAAATTGGTTCGACTACTGGAAATATGGCACGAAATAAACTTTTTCATTGGAGATCAATTTGCACAAAAATGAAAAAAATGGAAATCATTATTTATTTTTTTACAATTTTGGGAAATATTCTCTTAAAGTCATTTAGTAATTTGACAAACACTGAAATTGACAAAAAAAAAATTTCTTGTAGAAAATCGGTATTTTTATGACCATAAAATTTTTTCCACAAAAATAACTTCCAATTTTAACATTCCCATCTCTCCGATATCCTATCCCTTGTCTAAAGGCCTAATTCAAAACATAATAAACCAAAAATTTCTTATATCAAGATTTTTTCATTAAATTAATTTTGTCAATTTCAGTACTTTTTTTTGTCAAATTAATAAGATAGAATATTTTATATTATCATATATTCTCTATTAATTTTATTTATTTGTTCGACGACACTTTATTAACAGTTTATAAAGACAATATTATCGGAATTTTTAAAAAATATTACTAAATATTTTTATCTTGGTATAAAATTATTTTTGAGCTTTGATACATTTCAATATTTGTTGAATTTCTTATAGATGCTATTTATTGTTAATTCAATTATGATTTATTACCAAAGCTGTCCTCTACCTCATCAAATTAAAGCCGCCCCTTAGTCTAATATTGCGTTATCATTATCAGTCATCATTTTTTTCATGAGCAAATTAGATATTTATATTTATAATACAGTTAAATCCTTAAATTAGCCTACATTTTAATTAAATCGGTATCTAAATCCCTCATTCAATATTCATCCTCGAAATTATTGAATTATATGGATACATACTTGATGTTTTGACTCCAAAGAAAATGGAGATGGCCCAAAAAGAATACCTAACTATATTCCCGACGTGGACTTCTCCTAGCGGCATAAATTGGAGTGTGGTTCCGACAATCATTAGAAAATTTTTCAATTCCATACCTGTAAACCTAGAATTTTCTAGTAAAACTCCAGTGGTTGCAGAAGTGTGATTTCGCAAATGGACCGATTTCCTCTATGCACTGTCTCGCCTTATGAAATTCTCTGATTTACTTTAATTTACCCATCTATATCTATATGTTCTCTCTCTCACTCTACATCTACATCAATCACTCAAAAACCCCAAAATCAATGCGCAGTCAATCAAATCTCCACCATTCCTTTCATATAAGTTGAGTAAATCAGCTTCATCCCTAGTACATCAATCAGCGCTACTGCACTCTCTTGCTTTTGAAATTTCTCAAATTTCCCTTAATTTTCCATCTATGTTCTCCCAATCAAACGGCAACACAACGCATCAGAATTGCCTACTAAAATCAATGTGAGCAGCAGAATACCTCCCATGAAATAAATCCTAAAATTCCCCTTCTTCAAAATGAGGCTTCAATGGACGATAGGCTTCATTCCTCCCTTCCACTCCCATTGGCGCGTCCACTGAACCGAATTTGCCAGCAAAAATTCCACCGATCCTCTTCTAGCATTCTGCAAAACTGCAGATGCCTTGATGAGAAGGCTTTCTGGCTGAAAAAAGGTAATGGTGAGGGGAAGGGAGGGAGGAACGCTTGTTCCAAATTGTGAACCCTAGTTGTAGTTTGAAACTGAGTTTGTTTGCCAGCAACAATGTGGTTTTTTTGCTCGCGCACTGCTTCTATTCCGCTGGCCGTGGAGAGACATCTTGTAAATTGGGGAGATATTATTGTCAGAGTAGTAGACAAATTTATTTGCCTGAAGCTCTGAAGACATTTGGGTGCCATTGCCAGCCTTTAAATTATATCCATTTTCGCACAAAAACGAAATCCTCCTTTTTATTTTCTAAATAATAATAAAATTCATGGCCTTTTCAAATTTTTTGATCATTTTATTGATGGTATCATTCAATTCTGATGAGGCCATTAAATTTCCGACATTCAATTCTGAAACATTTTCTAAAAATAATTGGCAAATCCCATCCAATCTCAAAATTTGGGACAATTTGAAAACAACAGGGGAACAAATACCGCCCAAATATTCCATCATTGAACAAATGCCAAAATTATCCAATCCTTTCGATATGTTAAATAATGCTTTTAGAAGGAGATGGCCTGAACAGCAACAAATCGACGCAAGTGTGTTGAATAATTTTAGTAAACATCTCTTCTAATTATATTTTTAGCCAAAGCTTATATTGTTTAAAAACCAATTTTTTTTCTTCCATCTAATGAACAATGAAAATGTTTACTTTTAAATATAATTAAAAACAATTCAACAATTTGAAAGAAAAAAAAGTATCTAAAAGCTTTTCTTTTTGAATTTTACAAATATAAATATATCGATAATAATATTTTGTAGCCATTGGCCAATTGACCAAATTTAATTTTTTATTTAAAATAAACTTTGACTAGCTTAAAAGCTTTTTTTCATGCAATTGGAAATTCTTTTAATAAATATTTGTGGGAATAAAAATGGATGCCAATTATTATGTTAATTTTCCTTCAGAAAATGCTGCACTCCTACAACAAAATGTTAACACCGATGCGTTTGAAAAACAGATTGACAATATTAGGAAAATAACGAGAGAAATTGAAAATACGAATAAAAATATTGACAGGCAAAAGAAACTTGAAACATTCCATAAAAGATTGGAAGCAAAATATTTAGAGGAACTCAGAAAGGAGAAGTTTTATAAAGAACTGGTAAGTACAAAGAAATGTCTGTAGATATTTTCTTTTATGCAATCATGCAAATTATATACCAATCGACGTTATTTGATTAAATTCTGGCGCAAGACTCAAAAATATATAAATAAATTATCCCTTTATGGGTCTAAAAATGTTTTCATAATTTGCAAAATTCCAATTCCAAAGCCAGTTTAAAACTAATAACGGTTCAACTATAAGAGAAAATGAAAAACAAGTGCTAAATTCATTATCGATATCACATATAAAATATTAATAAATATATTATATAGGTCGAAATCGAAATATAGAAGAGAACGAATTAATGGCATTCAAACTTCAAAGTATATAGAGAGACTCTCACTCAAACTGGGCTCAATAACCTTAAACTTAAATCCTCTGAAATTTAATTTTTAATATGATAGGTTATTCTGTGCATTTTTCTTTAAGAAATATGCCGCAATCAAATTTTAAAATTAGGGTTTTTGAAAATGAATTCAATTTAATACAATTAGAGAAATTTGAGAATGATATTTGCCCAGAACAAATTCTTTGACTTATTACAAAAATTAATATCTGCTAATTTCTAAACATTTTTTTAAAGGCGAGACAACATTGGCACGGCCCACACTTTGCTGCGTATAAAAATGGGGAAAACCAAAAGGTACTCAATTGCCGTTTGAATGAATTGATTACCGAAATGAATAAATTTCCCCCGGAAGTGAAAAAGGGCTATAATGAAAGGAAATCAGAGCAGGATGTGAAAGTGGAAGCACAGCATGAAAGAAACATTGCTCTTTTGGGTCCTATTTGAGCAAATTGGAAAGAAGGGAAAAATGCAACAATCTTTTATATTCATTTTTTTACAATTTCGGGAAATACTCTTTGAATATTATTTAGTAATTTGACGAAAAAGGAGAAAAACGTTGAAATTAGCGAAAATTTATGTCAAGATATTTTTCCCTATAAATTATCTATTAAATTTCGGTCTTTTTTTCCTATGATTGAATATTTTTTTCTTTATATTCTCAATTAATTTATTTATTTGTTCGAAATTTTATTAATGGCTTAAAAAGACGATTTTCGGAATTTTTGAACTAAAATATTACCAAATATAAATTATAAAGTAAGAAATTTTTGAAACATTTTATATCATGGTGAATTATTTATATAGGTATGTATTATTATGTTTATTCATATGGGATTTATTGTATTATAACAAAGATGTTCTCTCCTTATCTTAATTAACCCCTCCCCCCTCCCAATTAATCGGTTATCCTTCCCCATTTTTTCAGGATTTCGGTCCGGGATTCTAACCGTGAGAATTCAAAAAGATACTTCCGTAAGAATTCGGTTCAGGAATTCCCGAATACCTAGTCAGTTTGCCGAATTTTCCCTAGAGGAATCCGAACCGTTCGAATTCTAATTGTAACTTATGACTTGTGATTATGATTTATGACTGTTGAGAACCCAAAAAAAAACAGTGTGGCCAGTGGCCACAATAGAGGGATGGAGGGTGGGGTTAGGAATTAGGATTGGGAGGTGAAAATGGGCAATGAAAACAAAGGCATCAAAACAAATGGTGGAATTGGCCAAAATGAAAAATCCAGCAGCAATTTAGGTGAGGAAATTGAACACAAAAGTGTTTATTATTTTAGCTTATGGGGATAGGCTTGATTGTAGGCAGAAGCCGAATTTTGAGAAGGGGTATACCTATATACATAGAGTTGTAGTTTGTAAGGAATGATGGAGGGAAACTGAAGGATTGAGGACAAAATGGGCAATTGTAATAGAAAGACTAAATAGAATGAGGAGAATTGCTAGAGGGTAGAGGCTGGAAATGCCCGCCTTGGGCAATGTGGCCTTGAAGGGGCGCATTTTTGCCTAGATGGGAAAGTAAACCCAATGAGGGATGCAAATGCAATGCATATTAATCTCACGAAATATAATTGGCCAAATTAATTAGAGAATTAGAGAAACTATCGGTTTTTTCTAATCGCAGCCATTAAATTATATATTATGGCCGATTTTCTCCTAAAAAGGCAAAATCCGCATTCATTTCCTCAAATTCAATCGAAAAAATCATCAATCAAAATTCACATGTCCTTCACTAATTTGTTAACCCATTCTATTCTGATACTTTTATTGGTATCATTCAGTTATGCAACAATTTTTGGAGCTAATTCGAAAGGAAATTCTGAAAATAATAACGTGTTTACGAACATGTGTGCGAATGCCCTGCTTCCCCTCGCAAATAATGCCCATTGCGGCATATTCGGGAATAAGCCCAAATTTACCAGTATGAATAATTTGATGATGAATAGTGCAAGGAATGCAGGAGGGACAATCATAAATCATTATCAACAGAATCCTACAATGTTTAATGCAAAAATGGATAAAGGAAAGGAAGAAAAAATGCATCAGGGAAACATTGGCAATTGGAGTCATTTTGAAGGAAATTGAAAGAGAAGAAAAAAATGCAAACAATTTTTCTTCTTTTTTTAACAATTTTGGGTCAGAATTTGGCAATAAAAAACAATGAAATTGGCGAAAAATTTTCAAATTTTTCATATTAAAAAAACTGCATGGCCATAAAATTTGGCTAAGAACCTCCATTTTAAAATCCATCCCTTCGATATACTAACCTTCGTCTACCCTAAACCTCATCGTATCAAGGTATATCCCAAAGCACTTGTTGATCAACTTTTGCGATTTCCACTTTCAGACCAGATATTTGTGTAAAAATTAAATTTTTTTTTATTAATTTTTGATAGTTAGGAGAAGAAGGCTCTTCCTCATACCATAAGAAAAAATTCAAAATTATAACATTTTTGAAATTATAATAAGGTTTTTTCTAAAACCGTAAATGGAATACCCCAATGGCCACCATCCTATAAGTAAATTGGCCACAAACACTTTCTCATTTTATGAATTTCTCTAATACATCTTCTCAATGTTCTCAGCCTAAACTAAGCCTCTAGCATCGCATGTGAATACAATCGCCTGAGCTCTTTGTTCGCGGCTGGAATCTATGCTCCGTGTTGAGCCTAACTATAAATATAAACGGTGCGTGCCAGTGGGTTTCATCCCATACTTTCCTTCATTCCTGGATTTATTACGTTAACTTCTTACGATTTTGCAACTCTGGTTATTATTTAATCGGAAGAGGTTTCATTACCCCCTCCCCCTTCAAGGTCTCTGTTCTTTAAAAAGATAGATAGCAGACACGTAAATTGTGCAAAATTTTATTTCCTTAAGAAGAGAATCTTTGCCTAAATATGTGTCTAATTAATATTCGGTAATGATAATGAAATGATACAGTTCGCTCTTATTAAATTTTAATAATTGAGTCTTTTAAGCAGGCGAGAAATTTGAAAATTATCTCGATATAAAGATCAGTTTTTAAAATATTATTCAAACCATTTCCAATATATTTAGAGAAAAAACATTGTTACAATGCGCTTTAAGCTAAGGAAATAGAAAAGATTATATTTGGCCGAGACTACTTAGAATACAGAAAAATATATATCTTCAGAATATTTTTAAAAAATGTTAGTCAATTAAGAATTAACCAAATATTATAATTTTAGCCTTATAAATTTTTTTCAATTTAAAATATTTCAGTTTAAGTAAAGTTGGATTGAAATCATTATATATGGAATAAATAAATTATGTATTTAAATAATAGTAATTTTGGTAAAAAATATAAAAATTGAGAAGGCTTTTTAGCCGACAAAATGTTTGGTACTTTTCCGTTTTGGTACACCCCCATAAAAAATGATGAAAATCACGTCATAGGGGTAATTTTAGGCGTATTACGCGAATCTGATATCCATTTTGTCATATTGTACCATCTTGGTAAGATAATGTCAACTTTACCATGAAAATGTCAAGGGGGAACAAAGTCCAATTTTCAAAATATTTTTAATAAAGGAATATTATTGCTCTATCGACGAGGCTTGACGAGCTGAATCTAATGATACTACTTTTATGAGATAATATTGCAATATAGCCAAGTTATGACCAAAAGAAAAATTTATCTTGGTAAGGTGTTTACACCTATAACTTCAGCGAAACGCAATTTTATGTAATAAAAATGGTATCATTCGATACAGCTCATCGAGCTGAGTAAAATGAGCTATATATTGGCCATACAAAAATTTTGATCAAAAATGCCCTTGGTCCCCCCTTGACATTTTCATGGTAAAGTTGACATTATCTTACCAAGATGGTACAATATGACAAAATCGATGTCAGATTCGCGTAATACGCCTAAAATTACCCCTATGACGTGATTTTCATCATTTTTTATGGGGGTGTACCAAAACGGAAAAGTACCAAATGTTTTTTTTAAAAATTATTTGACGGACCTGAATTTGTTCAATGCTGTTTAAGCTATTTATACCGCTTTGTTTAAACTTTAAGCCATTCCTTTCTTCCATTGTTAAACCTTATTACAATATTCAGAGATCAGAGTATAATTTCAAATAGTAGGTGGATAAACTGAATGGTATTTGTTCCATAATGAAATATTTGAATGTTGTTGCTTCTTCTGATTTCTAATTCTCCCAAATTTTTTAAACGACGATATTGTCGAATTATATTTTGAATTCGAAACCACTAATTGAAGAAACTAGAATTTAAATGATAAAATTAACAAATTTGAAAAAGCCATTAAATTTTTAGATTTTATGAAAATTAATTTTTGAGTAGGATTTCGTTTTTTTGGGGTGGGGTGGGGGTGAGATGGTATAGCGAATTGGATTTAATTTTAAAGGTTGACATCCCCATTGTCTTCAGAGTTATTTCTCCAAAACTATTTTATATCGAAAATAATTTCGCTCCCAATTTACGAATGGTCCAAAGCTCAGAAGTGCACGAACAAAGACGAAATTGTTGCTGGCAAACAAATTTAATTTCAGTAATCATAAATCAAATTGGTAGAAAGGGAGTAAAGGCCATCAAAATCTGGAATACCTCCTCCACACCATCAAGCATCAATCTGCTGAAACGGACAGAGGGAATTGTTTTGGCAAATTCAGCTCAATGGGTGATGGATGAGGTAGATTGGATGAAGCCATTCATCGATTGAAGTCAAATTTGAAGGATGTGAATTCTAGGATAATGTGAAATAGAAGGATAAACATAATAATTTCAAATTCGCCGTTGAAAATCCTAAAGAATCCTTTCCTTTTTCGATTTTTTATCTAAAAATTAATTTTTAAGAGTAATTGGGGATGGACGATGATCTTCAAGCTTCAACCAACCCTCCCTATTCCCATTCAGTTGAATTTGCCAGCAACAATTCCATCAATTGCCTTCAACAGAATTCAGGTTGGTGGAATGAGGAGTGGGATATTTCAAATCATTATCGGTCCCTCCCCATTCCCCATCCCATTCAGCTGAATTTGCCAGCAATAATTCCCTCTTCTGGAGTCAGTTTGCCCAGGCAAAAAAGCGGACTTTTAGAATCGCCCCTAATTGATATTTAATATGACTGAAAGTAAATTTGCCAGCAACAAAAGAGCTTTATTCGTTCACCGCTTCTGCTCTGCTTTGTAAAATGGCCAGAATTATTATTGCCGCAATGAAATAGAATGATAGAGAAATTTGTTGACATGAATAAATGAAGGGTGAATGCCTTTAAATTATATTCATTTCTCCCACAAAAAAAGAAATCCACCTCATTTTTTCCAAAAAAATAAATTTTAATCAAACAAAAATTCAATGTCCTTTACAAACCTATTAATTTTTCTATTTTTAACACCGATATCATTCAATTCTGCGAACACTGATACCCCGAAGTCGCCGTTGCTGTTTTCATTAAATCCGTTGAATGCAGGAATCCCTAAGAGACCGCCACTGTTTTCATTAAATTCTGTGAAGGCCGGAATCCCGAAGGCGGCATCATATCCCAATATGTTGAATCATTTTATTAGAGCAGGGGAACAAACACAACTATATTCCCCTGCTTTGGGTTATGCTATGAACAGTGCGAGAAGGCTTACAAGTTCAACCGCTGGCACATGGCTTAAACAGCAACGAATCAATTCAGCAATTCAATTGAATAATCAAGGTAAGCATCTCGTCTAAAAATTCCAATTCCTCCATCAATTTTTTCCCTTTTACTAATAATATAGATGTTGTTTAAAAAATTCAATTTTTTTTCAATATAAATAATGAAGAATTAAAATGACTTTACTTTTTATATTATCTAGAAAGATTGAAAAGTTGATAAAAAATCAAAAAACAAAATCAAAACTAAGCTCATTTTTAAAGATAATTTATAATGAATATATATTTTTTGTAGCCATTGGCCAAATTTAATGATTTATATAGAGTATAGACTAATAAACTTTTACGAGCTTAAAATATTTTCAATAAGAAAGCTCATAATGTAAATATAACTTTTTTTAATACAAATTTTATGGGAATAAAATGGAATGTTTTATAAAAAAATTTTATTCAGAAAACATTTCACTTGTCCAAAAAAATGTTAACAACATAGACGTAGAGCATGAAAAAGAGATTATCGAATATAAGAAAGTCTTAGAAAAAATAAAGGAATTGGAAAAAGATATAGACCACCTAAAGAAAGACGCAAAAAACCATGGAAAAATGGAGGCCAAATATGAGAAACTAATAAAGGATTATTTAGACGCGAAGAGAAACCTATTGCTTTGTACACAGGTAGGTGGTGGGCAATTGATAGGGGATTGTGAATTGTTGGTTTAAAAGTGGACTAAAAGGGTTTGAAAATTTTATTGAAAATACTCAATTTTATTTATGGCCAAATAAAACTAATTTTTATTAACATTTAAAGGAGAAAAAACTTTGGCATGAAGCGCGTTTAGCCAAGCTTAGAAAACAGAAAGCCCTAGTAGTCAGAGAACGCTGTTTGATAGATATGCTAAAGGCAGAAGCTAAATTTAGCGCTGAAGTGAAGAAATGCACCCAGAACAGAGAATTATTGCAACAGCAGAAGGAAGAAGAAAAACACGAAAGAATGATTGCTCTCTATTGTCCTTTTTCTTGAGCAAAAATGAAAGGAGGAGGAAGTCCAACAAACATTGATATTTTTTTTAATTTTGCGAAATATTTTCTGAAATTCATTTAATTTGCCGAGAAAAAAACTGTGAGATTGGCGAACATTTTTTCATTTTAAAAAATTTTAAATTTTGAAGACATAAAATTGTTGAATAAACTTCGATTTTAAAGATTCAATTCCACTGATATCTTAGCCCCATTACCTCTAATAAGTCAAAATCTTGTTACGGCAAGGATATTTGTCCTTAACAAAATTATTTGCCAATTTCAATACTTTTTTTCACCAAATTAATACCGAATTTTATTATTTCCATATTCATGGTTAATTTTATTTATTTGTTAGACACTCGATAAAAGGAATATAATGACCATTCTTTAAATAAAATATTAATCTGTTTATTTTTTGTCCACCATAATCCATAAAGCTGGCAATTTTTGAGTTTTGAAATATATCAAGTGATTTTTTTGAACCATTCTGCTTATGTCGATTTCGAATGTTGAACGATCTACTTTCTTAAGGTAAGGTCAGTAAAGAATATATAGGGATGGGGGCTATATTTTTAGGTATACAATAAAATTAAAAAAAATAGATGTTAGTTATTAGTTTATTATCATTGCATATGTAAAAATATCTCTCATTAAAAAACGGGATATTCCTTATCAATGAGCAATTTAATTTCTGCTTTTCCTTTCATAATTTTTGACTTTGATTTCAGTTCCAATTCCTGTGTAGGTTTTTAGTCCCGATTTCCGAGCCTTGTGAAACCTCATCAGATATTTTTGATCGCCAACAAACCTATCAGCACAAAATTTGCCCCTAAAATGGAAATCGAACTCTCCGAGTCCGGAATAGGCAAACAGTAACAGTATTACGTAAGGCAAGACACTAAAAGGAATGGAATGTTTCTGTGCCAAAAAGGGGGTGTTATTCCCGCCATATCCACCCGGAGTCCCAAAATATGAAAAAATTTTGGCAAATTTGCCACAATGTGTGAAAATGGTGAAGGTTATGTTCCTAGGTGGTTTCACAAATAATTTTACAACGTGGTTGAGAAGGGGCGAATTTCGGCAATTAAATCCATAAAAAAATAAATTGTCAAAAATATTTTTGAGACGGCGTGGTCGTGGCTATGATGACAATAGGCACGAAAATGTTGGCCAAAAATTTTTTTCACAATTTTTTACATTTTGGTAAATTTTTTGAAATTAAATTTACTTCCAAAAAATATTTTTGACAAAATTGTCGGGAAATTGGCGACAATTAGTAGAAAATTTTTCCCAAAAATAAATTTCACAAATTTTTACCTTTTGAAAAAAATTGTCAAATTTTTTGCGTTACCGAAAAATCTTTTTTTAGTCTAATTTTAGGAAAAATCTTGACAATTTCCTCCTAAAATATTGCCTAAAATTTTTAATTTTTTGACCAACATTTTTTACCCTACTTTCCAGCATTTTACTGAGAATATTTTCCGCAAAAAGATTCTCAAGAAGAGGACCTTTTTAGCAATAATTCTAGGCATTCTTTCTCTATACAATACCGAGAAGGTATACTCTTCTCAGTATTATTCTAGGAAAGAGTTACCTAAAATTCTGCCTAAAAAAATCCTCCTTTTGATAATATTTTTTGGAACATATTCTCGCTTAGTTTTCGAGAATACATTTCAAATGTGCAAATTTTTTATCGTTTTACGTATTAACAAATATTGAGATAATTATGAACCAATGATTAAATATACAAAATATGATGCTTTTTATTATTTGCATCTTTTTTGACTAATTGCATAAATTTTGTTATGTTTTTTAAATTTGATTATTTTCCAAAATTTTGCAGATATAAATAATTTTATATAAAAAAACATTACATAAATCGTTTCATCGGAATTCCACACATAATGTTCAGTCATGATCAAACACGTTCATTGTAAACACAATTCGCTGTCATTATATTTCACCATAAGCCTTTGCAAATTATTCTTTTGTAGTCAATATTCCCAATCTGAAATAATAGATATCGATT
Source organism: Pratylenchus scribneri (assembly GCA_030063045.1). Taxonomy (NCBI): domain Eukaryota; kingdom Metazoa; phylum Nematoda; class Chromadorea; order Rhabditida; family Pratylenchidae; genus Pratylenchus; species Pratylenchus scribneri. The sequence goes on from JAQSEB010000127.1 coordinate 46,891, forward strand.
TATATTTTTTTTCTGATTTATAGATTTTAATTTGTTATCAAATTTTAATACAATAGCTAAGACTTCTATATTTACACACAAACCTCTCCATATTGATTTTTGACGACATATATCCGGAAAAGATCTGTGGTCAGCAGTGGTCCCCAGAGTTAATATTCCATTATCGGCTCGTCAAGAGGAACCATTCTGCCATTTCTGAAATACTATTTAATTTAATTTATAATGTCATTTCCAAATCGATCTAGATAAGCAACAAAATCATCTTAGGCTAATTGGATTTATTAGGAAGTATTTATTTTAATAACTAACTTCGCTGTTTTTTATCAGTGTCCGTTGCGAGTTATGCAGATCAGCGTTGTTGATTTTCTAAATAATTTCATTTGAATTTTGCTTAATTCTTAAAACCTGATGAATTTAATAGTAGTTTTCAGGCTAATTGCCACACTAAGATCTCTTTTGCCAGTTGATTCATCATTTTTTAGTTGTTCTAAATTTGTTAAAATCTACATTTTAATATTTGTACAAATATAAACCTATTAAGTTGGTTATCAAATGTTTGGTTAAGTCCCACATGCACATGTTCCCCATTGTTCATTGTATTCTAAATTTATTTTTATTTGGTTAAAAATTATTCAAATTCTGAAAAAATTAACCTGCTCAATTTGAATACCATTTCTGATGCAAACCATTATTTTCGATGCCATTTGGTCCAGTGAATATTTAATTTTTTAATTATTTTGATTTAGAATAGGTAAACCTCTGCAAATGTTTCCACCCAATACCATTGTCACATCAAGATCTGGGCCGGCAATTGATTCATCGTAGCTTTGGTGGTCATGAATGTGTTAAAATTTTAATTTTGTACAAATATTAACCTGTCCAATTGGTTTGAGAAGATCTTGGTCAGATGCAACATGTTTATCATTTAAATATTCCTGTATTTTTACATGACTTTTCTTTTTTTTAAAATTCTATAAATATAATAAACCTGTTAATTTGAAAGCCATTTCTCTTGCAATTGCCAAATAAATAACTTCGTTGCAAATTTGGGGTCATGGTTGCCATAGTCGTCATAAATTTTTAATTAATTTTTCTTATTGATTTAATAGGAAACCTTTGAAAATATTTCCATCAGATCTTGCCCATTATGTTTCACATTCTCATTATCCGACTCGTCCTGAAAGTTTAAATGTAGTTTTTATTTCTTTTTAAGTATTACCTAGGTAGCTATTTCAAAAAAATCTTTGCCAGCATAAGGCTAAACCTGTATTGGACATTGTTGCTTTATTTATTAAATTTTCATATATTAACCTTTGCAACCGTTTTTAAAAGCTTTTGACCATTAGCTGCCTTTTCCTTAATTGATTCATCTTAAAATTTTTAATTAGGTAGAATTTATTTTTTTATATAACCTGGGCAAATATTTTCTCGAAAAATTTGCATCATCAATTGATTCAATTTTTCCTATGAGATCTCATGGTATAAAGCGGGATTTTAATGTGATATTAAAATTAAAATAAAAACAAACAAAATAAATACCGGTACTTATGTACTTTGGGTCCTATTTTTTGGAGAGTGCTTGGTCCCCCCTATGGTTTCAGGGTTTGGGTTAGGGCAGATGATTCTTACCCCACCCTATCCCTAACCCAACCCTGATTGACCCTCACCCGAATTATGACAAACCAAAGGGGGGACCAAGCACTTTCCAAAAAAGAGGACCCAAAGTACATAAGTACCTAAATATCTTGTTATCCAGATGAACTTCAAATTTTACGTTTCACCCCCATTTCCTTATAATGTACAATCTTTTGATTAGATTATATAGTAGTTTATTGAACCAAAAACTATTAAAAATCTTCATTATATAGTAACTTCTTATAAACTTGATGCCAAAAAATTAAAGATCCTAATAATCTTTTAAAAAATAGATAGTTTTTATTGAAAATCTTTTATCTCAAAATAAGTGGGGAATACAAACCTCAAGATCTGCAAGTTTGTTCAATATGAATCTCTCTTTGATCAACAAATATGCATCTTTTGCTATCGAAATGTTGGAAATTCATAATTTGCAAAAGAATTTTAGAAATTTTAAATAAAATAATCCAACCTCATTTCCCAAATAAATAGATTATTCCCAATGTTGTCATGTTGCATTTTAATCAATAAAAAAATTGTTGAGTAATGTGTTTTTTAATATTGAGATTCTTAATAATAAAAATGTTAGAAAGGAATAAGTTGTATCCAATGTCCAATCAATATCTTTGCTCAAATAAATAACTGCATTTATAGTTAGATTTTTTTCCAAAAATAACTGCAATGCAAAGTGCAATGTATTTGATTTTTCGTAGGAAAAATTTATTGCATAATTGAATTGCCAAAACATTTTCTTAATTGTTACTAAAATATTCAAATTGAGCTTGTTTATTTTATTTTTAAAATCTGCATAATTTATAGACCAAATTGAATTTAATTTGAAAAATTCCGAGTCAATTCGACTGGGGAAACACATGATCAAAATTTTGGTGAATCGAGCAGGTTTTTTGAACAAATATAAATTTTAATTTAAACAAATTTATGAAGACCAAAGCAAAGGCGAAACAATTAGCCTTGAAGATCTTGATATGGCAGGAAATGGCATTCAAATTAAGCAGGTTTATTTAGTTTTTTATGACTAAAATCTATAATTCTAATTCAGGAACATCAGAATGTGGAATATTTGGCACATGATGGCCAGGATTTGGCTGAACCTATTTAGTAGGTAATTATAATTATTTGTACAAATTTTAAAGATAATTATTATAAAATCAGGATGGGCACGTCAAAAGTGTGCCAACTGGGGGCGAAGATCTCAATGTTGCACGCGGTTCTGGTATTGGCAATGAAAATGCACAGGTTTATTTTTTATAATAATATTGATAAAAAAAATTTTAGCAAAAAAAAATCAACGACGTGACCATCGAGTTCTCCATCACCAGGATGATGAGAATAAGGAGAATATTTTCCCGAACGGTTCATATTTTGTGCATCCATTTAACAAGGTTAATTAGGAAATAATTAATACAAATCACTAACAACTTAAGGTAGACATCCGAAAAAATGATATGGTTTTCGCTGAATTAATGGTGCCAAAGATCTGGATAAATGCCAAATTGTGACGGGAACAATTACAAAGGTTTGGCTATTTGACAAAACACAAATGCTATAAAAATATATAGAAAGACCAAACCGCCGATGAGTCAAATGGCGCTGAGATTCGTTCATTGGCTGTCGAGCAAGAAAAAGGCAAAAATTGTAGAGGTAAATTTATAAAAACGTAAAAACCTTAACTATAAAATTTGCAGGACGATTCAAAGAAGGAATATGTGCCACCCACTGTTCAGAATATTGGACAAGTTTCAAAGGTTTACAGATATAAATGAAAGATTTCTAAACTCTAAAAAATGTAGGATGACCACAAAGTCGAAAAAGGAAATGGCAATCGTAAATTTGGTCTGGAAATTCAACCATCGAATGGCCATCAATTCATCCAGGTAAATCACAAAATCGACGAAATATATGTATTAAAATACTTTTAGCAAGATCTGAATGAGCGTGATTCATCCGACCAGGATGAACCTGAACATATCGAACAGGTTAATTTATTTGGTTTAAATTTAAACATAAAAATATATTTAAAAAATTAATTCAGAAATATTATGTTGGGGGTTTTGGATTTACCCCGCCACAAGTTCAGTACGATTCATTTGACTAGGTTAACTAACTATTTGTAAATATTTTAATATATATATTTATACAGGAATACCACAACAATGCTAAGCCCAAAAATGGCAACGAAATTGAACAGGTTTAATTAAAAAATATGTTTTTTTAAAAAGCTAAAACCAAATAACACAGTAATCGAATACATCGATTGCAATTGTTTCAGGCGTCCCCGCCGAAATTCAAGTGGTGGCTGTTGTGCAGGGACGTCCTATTGCTGCCAATAATATTGCCCCAGCTCGCGGTGAAGATCTTGATGTGGAGCCTCAATCCGGAAATGGTGCCGAAATCGAGCAGGTTTTATTCGTTTTTATCTTTTTCAAAATTAGTTAATTTATTAAATTCAGGACCCTAAAAATGCGAATATGCAAAGTGACCAAGATCTCGGTGGAAAAATTGAGCAGGTTAACATAATTTTAAACGTGTAAAAATATAAATTATCTAAAAATTAAGGAATTGAATGGATCAATCGGAATTGTTGCTCAGATCCCCCCCCCCCCCCCGGAAGTGCAAATCGTTGCTGAGGTTCGCGCACATCATTATGGCCCTATCAATGGCAACAATGATATCCTGGCCAAAATTTCAAACGTTGATATGGAGCAGGAAGAAGGATGGTCTAAGCGGAATACGGAAGAATCAATTTCATCAAACACATTCTGGTATTTTATCTAATCATTACTCATCCCAATATAATCTTAGCAAATTCGCAAATCCCTGATATTTAAGTTCTCCACAAAAAAACCCACTATTCATAAAATTCCCAAAACCGAGCCCGAATTCATCATATTTGTCAAAAATATTTTCTTATATTTTCCGGGAAAAATTCTCACAATGGATTCTAACAAATTTTCCAACAAAATAAACATTTTCATCAAATTCTCCATATTTATTTTCAGAAATAAATTCAAAATCCAACAAGAGAATTTTTCCCACAATTCCATTTTATTCTCAACATTATTGTCACAAATTTCAATATTCTCATTATTATGCTCTCAATTGTTATCATTCCGATAATATTCTGGATTTTTCTCATTTTTTGATAAATATTTTTCATTTGCATTTTGACAAATATTCTGACAAATTTGTCCACAAATATTTTCGGGAATTTTACAATTTTTAAAATTATTCTAAGGATTTTAACAATTTTTACGAATTCTCCACAAATCCGCGACTTTAGTGAGAATTATCGCAAATTTTTACATTTTCACCAAAATTTTTTGCATTTCTATTTTGTGAGACTCCGGGCACCGGGCTATGTTTGTGTTTACGAAAAATTGGAGTGCCCAAATTGCAAATTGCAGACAGGATTGCCGAGAAATGGAGAGGGAAGGAATTAGAGAAGGGGCAATGCCAGCAAATATTCAATAAATTGCAAATTGGCCAAAAAATGGAAAATCCAGCAACAAATTTTGGTAGCGAAATTGGATTCATGGCTCATGATCATGGGTTTTCCATCAATGCAGGGAATTATATGGAATAATGGAGAGGAGACGGGAGAAGGAAAATGGGCAAAAATGGCCGAATAAAATGAGCAAAATATATTTGGGAGAGGGGGATAGGAAAGGAAATAGCAGCAGTCTGGGGCAATGGCTTAAGTGGTGTGGATTGTGGCCAAACGGGAAAAGTGGCACTCAAATTAAGGGCTGATTGCGAGCATGTGAAGACATAGTGAGCATATGTACATGAAATATAGTTTCCAAGATTTTGTGCTTTAAATTCGGTCGATTTTCCCTTAAAAGGCAAAATCCTCATTCATTTTCTTAAATTTAATCCAACAATTTCAAATTCCAATTCTTAATGACCTTTACAAATTTTTTGATTCTCCCGATTTTATTGGTCTTTTTATTGATTTCATTCATTTCGGCAAGCCATGGAGTTAATTCGGAAGGAAAAACCAATTCTGAAATGGCGGCGAGACAACAACACCAATTGTCAAGTACGGCTGAATTGATGAGTAATAGTGCAAGAAGGATTTTGGCTAAAAATCATCATCAACAGAATGGATCGAAACATCCAAATAAAGCTGGTGGAATAAAAGTTGAATTTTCAGCAGCAGCAGCAGCAAAAGCAGCAGGTCCGTTTTAATAAACTAGAAAAAATGCAAATTTAGGAAAATTTTTTCTACGAAATAAAAAGGAAAATTTTTTCAACCAATTTTTGCGAAAATTTTAATTTTTATATATTCTTATAGCAAATGACGCTATCCATAAACCAAAAAGGAACCCAAAAGACGCTGAAATTGACGAATATGAGAAAATTTTAAATGAAACAGAAAAGACGAAACAAAACATAGCCTTTGAAGAAGAAGAAGAGAAAAAAGACCAAAAAGTGGAAGATGGTTATGTGGAGGAAATGAGAGGCCATAATCGGGCATTTTTCGTACAGGTGAGTGGAAAAAATGTAAATATATCAGTAAAATAAAAGTATTTAAAAAATTAGCTATTATTAATATAAAGAGATCTTTCCTGCTGGACTCATTTCGCACCGATCATGTCAGTCTTTTTCCACGGCCTACATTTTAAATCAGGGTTTAGTCTAATTGGCTATTAATAATTTTAGCATTCTGAAATTCTGTTAAGTCTGAATTGAATTTGAATATGACCAAAAAATTAATAGTCAATTTTATAACATTTAAAGGAGCAACAAAATTGGCATCAATCACACGTGGCCAAAAATGAACATATGCATCATAAAGAGGCGGACCAAAGCAAATTGGCCGGACTACTAAAGAAAGCTACAAAATTTAGCCCCGAAGTGATTAAAGGCCATGAGAATAGAGAAATAGTGCGTGAGCGAAATGAAGAAGACATACGCCGAAAAAACTTTTTATTTGCCAATCATTTTGAGTAAATGATGGAAGAAAGAAGGAAAAAAAACAACAATCATTTTATTTATTTTCTTTTATTTCGGGTGGGAAATATTCTGTGGAATCCATTTTGGTGAGAAAAAAAATGAAATTGGCGAAAAAATTTTTCCGCATTGAAAACTTTGAATTTTTTTGCCATAAAAATTTTTGAAAACATCCATGGTATCCTCCGCTTCAATCTACCCTAGCATCCTAAATCAAAAAAAAATAAAACATTAGGACCAGCAGGATATTTTTTGTCCTCCTTTATTTTTTTTAGCCAATTTCATTTTTTTTGTCACAAATTAATACACTTATATCATATTTTCTGTCAATTTGTATCATGCTTCATGGTTGTGAAAGAAGAACTTTGCATGAATTTTTATATAAATCTGTTAATTTTATTCTCTTTCTTGAGTGGGATTGGGAGGGATGATGATAAGGAAGGGATGGGGCGAATTTGTGGGACAAAAGAAAAGAGGAAATTTATTCATTTTTCACGTGCGGGGTCGATTCCACAATAGACAAAGGGCTATGCAAATGTGGTCAATTCCACAATTCTGCAAATGTGAGAGTTTTCGGCTTATAATTAATCAGAAAGTGGTTTTAGACTCCACAAACCCTATACCATTTTGTAGATCTCATCGAGACGCATCGATTGGTATATAATTTGTCATGGTTTGGCCCAAAATAAAAGAGTTTTATACCAAAAACTTAAAAATATGGGTTTAAACGGTTTAACTCTTTATTTTTCGGCCAAACCATGATAAATTTTACACCAATCGATGCGTCTCGATGAGATCTACAAAATGGTATAAGGTTTGTGGGGTCTAAAACCATTTTCTGATTAATTATAAGCCGAAAACCCTCACATTTGCAGAATTGTGGAATTGACCACATTTGCAGAATTGTGGAATTGACCTAGCACCCATTTTTCATGATAAAACCTAAAACAGCGAGCATTATTATTATTTTTATTTGATAAAATTTTCATTTTAAACATAATTGTCTGATCATCGTCATTATTTGATTTCCTACTCTTTTTCCTTCCCTCCGATATCAAAGCCTAAGCCCTAAACTTAAACTAAAAGTAAATCCAACTTGTAAGTTTACTAAATTTTTTTTAAATCTGTAAATGTCATAAAACATACATTCAATAGACACTAATTATTAAATTTTAAAAAATTCCATCGGGCAAAAAATTAAAATTTTATTTTGATTTTACCATTCTACAAATGAAATTAAGAGAAAAATACTATTAACGTCTTTAAAGTTTGAAAGCTTTTTTAACCATTTAAACTTTTAATAATATTTTTATTCATTTATACAAATAAATTCGAAATTTAGGTCAAAAAGAATTTTTTGGCAAGTGAAATTGGTGCTTTGGGATTTTTTATTATTAATTTGTATTCAAAAATATAAAAATTCAAATTCAAGTGTTGCAAGTGGAAATCCATCGATGTTCAAGGCATTCACGGCATTCCAGTCGGCAGCACCAAATAAATTTGCAATCACATTTATAGGGCACAACTTCATGCGATACCTTTAAAATAATTCAATATTTAATAATTAATTAATTAAATTTTATTTTTATAATTTTTGGTATCAAAATATATTTTAAAAATTAATTTTATTTTAATATTTTTATTGGAATAAAATTTGAAAAATTGGATTTTTCAATAAATCCAAAAATCTTCAATTTTTTAATTTCTCTTACGGAATAGCCAAGTCCGCAGCACAAATCCGTGCAATCCCCTTGTGAATGTGTTGCATTTCGCCAACTACAAATCCGAGGCAATGAACGTTTTTGATGTACATCATAATGGAATTGGGAGCATAAATCCATGCTGCCTTCCAGGAAAACCTAAAAATTAATAAATATATTAATTTAAAAGAAAATTTTTTATTTTTAAATATAAAATTTAAAAATTAAAGAAGAAAATTTGACTTGAACAAATTTAATTATTATTTAATTTTATACCAAATCAGAATTCCGAGCATTAATTTTTCCTCCAGGCAAGAATTGTGCCATTTTTGAGCGTTTATATTTTTCACTCAAATGTTTGGCAATTGCATTCAAATCGGCCGGCTTTTTCCAACATGTTTTCTTAGAAGTAAAAAATTTATTACAATAATAATAAAAATTTTTTTGATATTTAAATTATTTTCTACTATAAGAATAAACAGAAAGGAAAAAATTTTTAAATTTTTTCTAATTAACCTGTTGGCAACTTCCACTGACGCCATGACATTTGCAGGAGGAAACCAATGTTCGCTTGACTGCCTAAATAATAATTCAAGGAAAATGGGAGACCAAAAAATTTAGATCTAATTTAATTAATTTTTGGAAAATAATTGATATTATTGATTTTATTTATGGTTTAATTATTTTTATTTGGCACCAACCATTCGGCCAACTTTCAAATTATGCTTTTCCAATTTGTGCAGCAAATGACGACTAATTATGCTGGAATGGCTTCCTCCATTAATATTTGTCTTCAACCCTCCAGTCCGAGTCAACAATTTGCGTGAAGAGGTAACGCCATATTGGACACCGTAGGAGCAACTTAAAATTTATTAAATTTTTAAATCTTTTCATTAATTAATTGCGCCAATTTTTTAACAATTTAAAAAAATATTCTCACCCAGACCAATCCCACATTCCATTGTCATTGTTGGTCCATTGTTGCTGTTGCCTTCCTCTTTGGCCATCCTCCTCATTCACATCGCATTTGCATTCCTCCAACCAGCCTTGGGCACATCCAGTGGCAATGCCCCAGGCAACACCAGCTGCGGACATTGCCCAAAGATAGGCAGTTTCCGGAAATGCTGAAGTAATAAAATGTGGGAAAATTTCATTTCAAATTTAAAAATTTTAGTTTTTTATTCATTTATTAATTTAAAGAAATTTTAAAAAATTGCTACACTTTTATAGTTAATTTTTAAAACTAAACAAAAATAGTTAGTATTTTATTGACCATGTTTTGTGATTGTTGGCTCATGGAGTACAGTTGCCGGTTGGGAACAATCCCATCGTTCAAAACGCATTTGTCGTCGGCATTCATCCATGGCATCCAAAATGCCCTGCAAATATTTTTTACAATTTTATTATTTGCTAATTTAAAATTAAAAATTGTTCAATTATTTTTAATATTGATAAGGAAGAATAAAATTGATCGGATTTTTATTTTTGTGTCATAAAAAATTATTTAATAATATAGAATTTTTGAAACCCCTATAGTGATTAGAATTTTGAAGAAATTTATTTATAACATTTTTAAATAAAAATGATCACTTCATAGGCAACAATGGCCAAGGAAGGCTGCGTCCGACAAACCAATGGGAATTGTCGGAATCCATTAATTTGGAGCAATTCACGCGGACAACCCTAAAAAAAAAATTATTTTTTAAATTTTATTTTAAGTCTTGCGATAATATTTAGAGATTTATTGATATTTTTATCAATAATTAAAAAATTACACGCAGTAATTTTTCTGGTCTATTTGGGAACAAATGTGAATGATGATGATGATTTGCCTGATTTGCTGCATTTAACAAATAATTTTTCAGTGAAGAATGTTGTTCTCTTTGCAATCCAGATTCGGCAAAAAGAATTGGCAAAAAGATTAAAAAATTAACAAATTTTTGCCTCGCAAATTTAAACGATGATTTGATTATAATTTCTGGCATGGTCTAATAATTTTTATATTAAAATTTTTTAAAATTAAGATTTTAGAAAAAAATTAATAGGAAAAATTGAAAAAGAATAGATTTTTCTTAAAATGTAAAAAAATACAACCAAAGTAATTTATTGCTGTTATGTACTTGTTTTCTTTCACTGCGTAACCAAAATTTACAGTAGTCGTAAAATATTTGCGCGAATCAAAGTGGTGGCTGGTCTTCTTTTTGTTATTTTATTTTTGATATGAAAGGAACCAAAAGAAGACCAAATCCTCTAGGTTAAAAGTTAAAACCTATAAATTAATAAATTAGAAAAAAATTGTTGTTTGTGAGAGGGTCGAGATGGAATAAAAAATGCGCTTAAAATAAATTTTAATGAATATTAATTATATAGATTTTTATTTTTTACATAAATATAGCCTGTTGGAATAATAAGAAATGCAAAAATTATGGCCAAAAATGTTTCAATCAGGCCAAAAACGGGCAATTTTTCGAATTTTTGATATAAATTTTAGCCAATAATATTTGATTAATCGTTTTCATTTTGATAACAAAATGTTCTCCAAAAGAGATTAATAAAAAAATTTAGCAAAATTAGTTCAAAAAGTTATTTAACCGATTAAAAGATTAATGAAAAATTTGCCAATGCGAAAAAATAGGATAGCCGGTTCGGGTCAAAGTAATGAATGGGTAGCGCGATTGTCCTAAAATTGGCAGTAAAAAAGGAGCGGTAGCTGCATGATGGGAGGGAGTGCGCGGTTTTGGATCGTAAAAATATTGTGATTGGTAATGTAATGGATGTTGTGCTTGGAATTGGAAGGAATAAATTGAATGGAGAACCCACAAGGAAAATTGGGTGGGAAATGGGCAAAGTTGGATTAAATTGTAAAAAAGAAAGGCAATCAAATGAGAAATGCTTGCCTTTATGGGCGGTCTATCCCAAAAAAAAACATTATTTCCTCGAATTTCTTTCAATCCAAACCACCATTTGAGGTTTGGTTTTTGTATTCCTGCGCAAATCCAATTAAAGGCGAGGCATATTGACATGCGCGGATTGATGGATTTATTGGATTTTGTCGATTGAGAGAATTTGTAGAGAAAATGGACAAATTGTGTGGCATAAATGGGACAATACAATTTGAATCACTAGAATAAAAATTGGGAATTTTTCAATGGAAAAAAATGTTCAAAAATAGAAGCAAAAAATGAATGAATCAATAAATGAACTATGGTTGAATCATCCAAAAAAAAACGAAATACCAAATATGGGAACGGGCGAATTTATTTATTTTTCCTAGGAAAAATTCCTATCAATTCATTGTTATGAGAAATGAACAAGCTGATATATGATTTAATCTTTTTTGCGAGAAATTTTAATAATGAAGAAATTAACATATAAAAATTTATATTTTGACATAAAATAATTTTTTTTAATTTATTTTTAAAAATGATGTTAAAAATCACTAAGAAGTAATTTTAATTTTTGGAATAAACGAATGTTCCCATTCTCCCTTATCTTTGCTCATCCAGCCATTTTTGTTCAATTAATTTTTCTGCCGCGCACATTCAACATTGCGGAACAACAACAAAAAACGGTATTATTTGTTTTCCCTTTAGTGTCTGTCAGAATGACATTGAAAAAAATTGGAATGAATGCGCGATACAAATTCTCTCTGGGCAGATTAATTAAAAATATATAAATATATTTCCTTATTGAATCTTTTTATTTTGAAAAATTTTAAAATATTTAAAAATTAGTAAAATTATTAATATTTAATTTAAAAAAATTAATAAATAATTAAATATATTATATACATAAATTTAATATGAAGGCAAAATAAGAGGAACGTATAAAAAAGCATTGTCACCACAAAAATAAACATTTTTCAATACAATTTTTTGGAATTTTAATGATTATCTTAACAAATTAATTTATTTCCTATTTTTGGAAAAATATTTAAAATTTTGTATGGAATTTCTTTTTTGAAAAAGAATAAATTTATATGAAATGTTGAATTTATTCATTTTAGAAGATGTCCCCAATTGTTCAGAATAAATGAGAAAAATGAATGAAAATGAACACAGCTGCTGCGAATTGCGCGACATGGTATTGCCCAAAAAATTGTTGCCAACAATGAATGGGATGGAACAGTCGAATGAAAGATGGGAAATGAATGGTAAAAATGGAACGGGAATAAAGGATTTGACCACAGAATTCATATTCACATATGAATAGTAATGGATATAGGTTGCCTTTTACCGCCTTTTCTCCTTTTTGACCAAATTTTTAAAATGGTAATTATGCAATAATCGGGTTATGAATGAAATCGTTTTTTCATTTTAGGAAATGTGCATCTGAAAAATATTAATTTAAAATTATATATTTGCTATTTTTAAAAAATTTTATTTAAACATTCTTCTTTCTGATAAATGAATAATTATTTTTTAATTTGACTTAATTTTGATGCCACTAATTTGTCTAATATAAAATTTGAGTTAATTTCTTGGGTTCGATGAGACCAATAGGGTCAGATGAAATCAAATTTGCTGGATATTTTAACACGCATTGTAAATTCACTGGAATGAATCTGTAATCGTTTTCCATCCCAAAATTCAGAAACAGGAAAATCAAAATATTTTATGTATTCCGACGCATCTGGCTCTGGTTTAGAAAACTATTAGGTATTGGGTAAATTTATTAAACAATATTGCGACAGATGAATTTATGCCAGTATATAAAATTGTATAAAAAATCTGTATTCCCAAAAGAATGAATAAATAAAGAGAACTAATAAAAGCTACGGCAAAAAATGCCTCAAAATCAAATCCACAAAAATTGTTAACCGAACAATAAAAGAAAAAAAAAACATTTTCGTTTCCGTGCATTTTCATTTTTCATATTGCTTCTTTTTCCTTCTCAATTTGCATTCTTCAATTGGTGAAATATTTTTCGAAGAATGCCTTATTCTTATCCTTGTGTTCTCCTAATTTGCCCAAATGTTTGTAAATGCCGCCACTGATCAGGCGCAATCCCTGCAAGCCATTTTCCAATCCATTTTGGGCATGAGATGATCCTCCTTCGATTTCAACCAATTTGAGAATGCAACCCTAAAAAATTTTAAAAAATATTTTTCGGGATCATTTCAATTTCCGACGTGCATCTCTTTTTTTAGATATATATATATAAAAACTTGGTTTCGGGCTATTTATAACTCATCAAGCCAATGGATCAATTTTGCTTATTTTAAGCCCTTTTTATTGAATTGAATGATTTATTATTAAATGGACAAAAATGTCAAAAAAAAAATTCTAAATTTTAGATGCTATAAAAATAAAAACGGTGAATGTTTTTTTTATCAATAATTTAGTAATAATGTGACATGTGAGCTATTATATATTCCAATAAATTATTTGTTTTTTTTTGTTTGAAATTTACTAATTTAATTTCTTAATATTTATTTCGATCCGATCCATGAGAAATATTATGTTAGGATTTAGAAAATTGTTTACAGCTAAGATTAAATTTAATTATCTATAAATTTATTTTTATCAATAAAAACAAATAAATATACCGGTGCCGCATATTTATATTTGCTGTCCACCAATTGTTGAAGGGCCAAAATTAAGGCTAAATCAGCAACGAGAACAATATGTTCTGCAAAATGAATTGCACAAATTGTAAAAATTAAAAAATTTTTTGGCCCCAGTTTTTCGATTAATATTAATATTCGTTTTGAAAAAATATTCATTTAAGAAAATTTTTAAACTTTTAATCCAAAATTAGGAATTTAATTTAAGAAGGGAAAAAATAAGCTTAAACAATAAAAAGAAAAATTTACTTTCGAAAAGTAGTAAAAAATTTTAATTTTGAATTATTTAACCTTTAGTTGGTGGAATAATTTTGAATATTCAAAAAGATCGAACCCTTTTTCTCTTCGCCTGGTGCCAGCCAATCCTTGGCATTAAATGCCGGTTGTTTCGATTTTTGATGGCTCATAATTTTTTTAATTTCTTCTTCAGTCAAAAGCGAGCCCGTGGCAGTGGCAGCATCTTTTCTATAAATTAAATTTTACCGAAAGTGGTCAAAAATTGGCAAAGAATGTTTTTTTTTCACTATACCCATGATGACTAGATGAAGCCTCATCGGTGGACTGTGGATGTACATTTTCGGCTGTGCCAGTCACAATTTTCATTATGTCAATCGTGGTGGGCAAATCATCATCATCGCCTGGGCCAAATGGTTCGCCTTGGACATATTGTTTCTTCTCCTTCATTGGCCCAATTTTTATTATTTCCACTTTTTGTTTTCCCAAATTTCGTTTGCCCAAAATATGTCTGGCAGTAATTTCGGCCTCCTTGTTTTTTGTTGCCATCTTCCCTGGTCCTTCAGCATTAGCTTTCTCTCTTTTCTTATTCTCTTCGTTAATATCCTTGAATTTTTTTCTGTTTTCCGGTGTGTCCTCTACCGGATCTTGTTTTTTGTATTCCACCATAATAATGTTCATTTTTTTGATTGGAATATGCTCGAATGCATTCGTCAAATCAGACTTGATCAAAGAGATTTGGTCTTTTGACAAATCCTTATCCTCTTTGGGGTCAGAAAGGCGACGAACAACCCAAAAAACGCGATTTGCTTTGGGAATCGCTTAAAATTTTTCATATAATTGCATAATCACTTTTATTTAATTTATAAAATTTAATATCTTTTCTATCATAGTAAAATTTAGTTTTTTAAGCCAAGCCGTAAGATGTTGTTCAGTTAGGGTTTAGGCAGGTATCGAAATTTACAATTTGTTTGTATTTGGATATTACAAAACTTTTTAATTATTTTAATTTTTATTATTTACTCATTTTTATGAAATTGGTCGGGGATTCAGAAATGAGAATTTGCATACCCAAAGGAAAAGGAAGTGAATTTGGGAGATGAGGGCCCATCACATTGTCGGGCACAATTTCCACCTTTTTCATCAAATTCTCTATATTTTCAAGATGATTCTTATAGGCCTTATCAAAATATGTATTCTTCTCTTCGTGTGCCTCGATGCTCTCATAAATTTTTTTTCCATCTTTATCAACTTCTCCGGTTTCTTCCCGCGGCACGAATTTATCCTCATCCCCAACATAATAATTATGATAGGTGTATTTGGTAATTAATTTATCTGCCTCAAATTCATCCTCAATTCGTTTCAATTCCCAATTAAAGTGTAAATGTTCCTTTAATATCAAAATAAAACATTATGATTTTGAATCACTTAAATTAATTTTTATATTTTCAGCAATAATAATATCGGATATTTGACAAAATTTTTGTTATTGCATAATTTTAAAAAAAAATATAAATTAAAAATATTCTAAAAATTTTTTGTTAATTATTCTACAACTTCCTAATAAGGAGAGTGATATTTTCTAGATCAAAAAATAATTTTCTTTCTAGATTAATTCATAAAAAAGATGCTGAAATAAATTCTTTTCTTTTTGAAAATCCAAACATTCAAATAATATTTAATATTAATTAATTAATTAAGAACCGGAGAGCCGAATATTTCTTTCATTTTTCCGAATAGCATTTTGATCGCTTCTATAAGGGTATGACTTTTGGTTTTTTCTTGCAGTTTTCCAAAAAGTATTTTGGCCACTTCCAAAATGCTACCCTTCACAGCCAATGAATATGGGGTCAAAAATCGACGCCAAAAACGTAGCGCTTTTTGGAATTTATTTGAACGAGTGCCTACATTGATTAGAATAAAAAGAATTAAAATAATACAAAAAAAATTACCAAATACACCCCTCGGTGATCCCCGATTTTCGTAAATCCACCCTCCCGCGGTCTTGATCTCATTGAATTCCTTTTTCAACCATTCCTTGCCTTTCTCAATAAATTCAGGCGATTGTTGATTGGTCATTTCAGATTTCAGTTGCAAATGTTTTAGTCGTTTTCCATTACTTTCTTTAATGGATCCGGCTGGATTCGAATCGCTCAAAATAGCAGATTTGACCAATTGATTCAGTTGCTATAAAATAGAAAAAATTATTATTTAGGAAAATATAAACAACTGATGAGTAATATATTTTCATTAGTTGTTTCCTATAAATCATTTATTTATGTGTATTTGTGTTGTTTAGGTCCTACTTTTGGAAACTGAAGGGCCCCCTATAGGTCAACAAGATTAGGGTTAGGGTCATTCGGGGATAGCTTACGGTACGGATATGATGGTGTAAAAATCATCCTTTAGTTTCAATCTTCTCACGAAAAGAGGAGACCTAAACGACGCAAGTATCAAGTACCAATTTATGCATTTTTTATGTTAGTTTGAAATTTTTATTATTTTCCAGTCTTGGAATAGCATAAGTTTGTGGTGAATTTTATTTTTTTTTTTGAAATTTCATTTTCAATACCTATTATATAACTTCCTTTACATATATATTATATATATCACTGATGTGAGTATAAGAAATAAATGGGAAAAATTTTGTCCAAACAACTGGAAAAATTTCCATTTTTTGAACCGATTTTTGATTTATTTCTCGAAATTGGAAATTAATTTAATTATTTTTACATTTTCTTAATAGATAAATCAATGCAAAACTACTTACTTTATCCTTTTCAGTACATTTGTTCACAAAATCCTCCATTTCAAAGTAGGCGGACATGAAATATTCCATTTGTTTCTTTCCTTCGGGACCCTTTACTTCATCGTTCGATGCTAATTCATTACGCGCTGAAACAAATGAATATTTTATTTATATTTTACATAAGAAAATTATAATTTATTGTAAAAAAACTTGCGCATTTCACGAATTGGTCGAGCCTTTTGTTTATAATCATATTCGACAAGGCATTGAAGCAACTTAAGCACGGAACTTTGTGCAATCGGAATGATTTCTTCTGCATTAGCCGATCCTAAAAAGATGGGGCGATAATAATCTTTTTTATTTTATTTATTAATTAATTACCATTTGGTAAAAAGGCAATTTGAATGACAAATAGCACAGTGAAAAGAAGAAGCAATTGGCAACAAAATTGCATATTGCCTTTTGGGATTGAAAGGGTGGAATTGGATTTGGGATGAGATGAGAGGATTTGGATTTGATTTGAAGAAGTGATTTTCCCCCTCTTCAATCCTTCATTTAAATAATGGAATTTTCTCCCCAAATTTGGGGTAGGTGAAATGCGCACGCCTGCCCTCGAGATGGGGATGTGTTTTTATTTTCAAAGATAGATTTGGGCATTTTGGCCAGAAAGAGGAGAAATGTTGACCCATTTTGTACTAGAAATGTAGATTGATTCCCTCGGGATCACAATTCGGATATTGTAGTTTGTAAGGGAAGGGGGGGGAATTGCCTGGATTGATGGGTGAAGAAGAGGAGGACGGATCCATTCAATGCCGGCAGCAAAATTGCAGATATCCCCCGTATTTTGATTGGCCAGATGCTGGGAAATGGGATATCGAGGGAATGGGGGGGGGGGGGGGAAGTTGATCATGAGGACAAGCAAGTTCGCGCGAGATGTTTATTGACCGATCAAACACAGATTTGTGGATGGCACTTGGAAATAGTGCCAGGAAATTAGAGATAAAGATACTAGAGGAAAAAGTGGCCAATTCTAGCACTGCTGGCCTTATTATCGGAAATAGAGAGTGAAAATTGGAGAGAAAATAGAGATGTCAGAGGAGAATAAATCTGAATATTTCTTTGTCTCTTTGGGAATGGAGAATATAGGGAAATAAGAGGGGAAATGAGGGAGGAGGAATGAATCCTTATTCCTTACAATGCCAGCAGCAAAAACTAAAATGCAGATATCACTTATCATATCAACCATATTTTGGTCAGAGTTGCCGCGGATTGGCCAGCAGAACCCAAACCCGTGCCCAAAAACCTGCTGGACTTTTTCTCAATCCGTATCCAAAAACCCGAAAATAAAATTTTGGCAAACCCCATCCGAACCCGCGATTTTTGATCCTTTATGACATGTTTTTATCATTTTTATTCACCCATCCATTCATTTTTAGGAAATATTTTTTCACGATTTTAATTTAAAAAAACCTTCGGAAAATGCGGATAGTGCCCCTCACGGTAGACCCAAAGATTAACCACCCCAAATGAATCATTTATGAAATTTTATTCCTTTTTTGACTAAAATTCTCTTTCGGAGTTATTTTTCATTAAAATTCTACGTTCGGAATACTTTTTCCTTGCAGCATCATTTCGATAAAATTTCTCACTCTGGGTCCATTTTTAGCTAAATTTTCTCATAAGGACACATTTTTGGATCATCATAATCATTCGATTCGCCGATTAAAATTTTTTAATTTTTGGAAAATATTATACCAAAAAAATTACTCGAAATTTACCCGTATTCGAATCAAAAAAATACCCGAAACCCCGAACTGTTTCTCAACCCGTACTGGAAAACTCGAATTTATTTTAACGAACTGCACCTGAGATCATGGTTAACCCTCGTCAACTCTGATTTTTATTCGTTAAATACTAATTGTGCGGAGTAGGGAAGGGAGTCAAATTAAAGCCCCGCGGTATGGGGAGTGGGGACATTTGTAAGTTCATCTTCCTCAGAGGGGACAAATTTGCGCTACCGTTGTTTTCGGGAATACCGAAATCGGAGCTACAACTCTAGTAGGGATTGCCTGAGAATGGAACTGATCATTAAAGAACATACGCGGGATTGTACCTATACATACCTGCGAGATGCTGATCAGTGATCAATCAAATACAAATTTGTGAGTGGCCGAGAGAAACAGCCCAAAATGAAAAGAAAATAGAGATGCTGTAATTGATTGAAATAGCGTATGAAAATTAGAGAGAAAATTAAGAAATCAGAGGAATTAATTGGCCATTTTTCTCAGCCCATTTCCATCGATTGTTTTTGGGTAAAAATTGATTTGAAAAAGAAAAACCGTGCCTCAAATACGGTAACTAAAATAAAATTTGAAGCGAAATTGAAAATGAATGAAATAATTTCCTGAATCTGCTGTTAAATTTTGCGCAAATTTCTTAGCTGAACATGATGAATTAAATTGAAATTGTTTTGTATAAATAAATTAGAATTTAAAAAAACATTTCAAGCATTCTAATAATTTATCCATAAAATTATTTATTTTAATATTTATTTATTTTATTGAAATAAATTTTTCTTTTTTTTTAAAATATTTTTGACAATCATATAAAATAATTTATTCATTTCATAAAAATGATTATCAAAAGCATAAATTAAAATATCTATAAAAAGTACGATAAAAGGAAAAGGGGTAATAAAATTTTTATTTTTCACCATAAAAGACTTTTCAACGTCATTCAAAATTCATTCAACATTCAATCAATTTTTTTCTTACTCTTTCTTAAATTATTCCAAAAAATGAAACTCTCAACAATGATGCTTCTAATCGCATCATTTTCGGTTGTCTTCGGTGTATTTCAATCACCGGATCCCATATTTTACAATGTTTGGGGTTGGCTTTATTGCCTTGACCATTACTCAAAGCCAATCCAATATAAACCATTGCAATACTTCAATGTCACCTACAAATTTTTTGCATTCGATGCTATCAAAGATGCTATTGTGGCTGTAAATCAAACAGACAAAAATGGGCAATTCAATGTTAGAGGCAATATTTATGTTTTTTACAATACATCATATCCGTATATCAGCATTCGGCATTCGTGTAATCCGGTCAGCAATTTGTTTAAAATTGAATGAGGATGGAAATGGTGGATTTAGTGCTGTGCCGGCTCTGACTAAGGTTCTAAGCAGGTGTTAAGACTGGAGTAAAAACATTTTGTAGAGGTCGGAGCCGGAGATGGAGCAAAAAAATTTTAGGGGATCGGAGGCCGGGCTATAAAACCCTAAAGGCACAGAAGAGGTTGGGGAAAATAATCAAACTTAAAACATGAAATTATTAAAAAATTGAATTTGTTAAAATTATAAAATCCCTGTACCTAAAAATTTAAAAATCAAAAATGCCGTAATTTTTTTCTATTCATTAATATATTTCCCATTTTTCCAGAAGTGCACAACGGAAACGCGCATTCGACTGAATCAAAATGAATACGATGGTTGGGATAAGCGTAGAAGTATGTAAAAATTAAACACCCCCTTCAAAATCATATAAATAAATTATATTTGGAAAAGTGGAAGAGAAAAACCGGAATTAGCCATGCTCATTGCTCAATTTATTTAAAATTTGAATTTAGTAAAATCCCTTTTTCGCTTAGGAATGAGTTTTGCGAGTTATCGGACTGATACCCGGTTTTTTGGCAAATTTTTCGATCCACGCCCATCTAAGAATTTGTGAAAAATCCTCAAAAAATAATAGTTTTTTCACTTAATGATATGTTATTTTATAAATCTAAATTTTTCTAAATCAATAATGCTAAATTGTAGAGGGCACTTTGAACTTTCCAAATTGAATTTCTTATTTTTGAATAAATTAGCTATAAAAGATTAAAATAATGGCTCAAAAAAAGAAGCGTCAGAGTACCGAAATTTTCACTCCTTTGATTTCTATTTTAATTAAGTATTAAAATATGTTTTGAAGATATTGAATAATTCTCTAATTTTAATATTATTTTAACTCAGCTCAATACAATTATTACATTTGCATTGGAGGAAAAGAAGAAAAGGCTTCCTATAGGTCCAGTCAATTGAAAGTGGAAACATTGGCGGATTGCGTGAACCCGGATGATGAATCCAAAACCAATGAACCAGAATTAAATGATGACAATGAATATTGGGCGAAATGTTCACGGCAAATTAAAAAACCGAAGAAACAATTACCTTAAAATAAGATGCATAAATAAATTTGTTAGAATAAATTCACATTTTGTACTTTAAGAAATATGGAATTCAAAATATGATCCCTAAAAATTTTGAAAATAGCAAGATTAATTGAAAAAAAAATAAGAAGGCCATTTAAAAGAAGGACTTGGATGTTGGATTTAATAAAGGATTTTAAGTGATACAAAAATCGAAATTTACGAATTGTTTATGATTAAAAACGACCAATTCGGGTCATATTTAGAAAAGGATTTAATTAAAAGTTGGATTTTAGAGATGCTACGTGATTTTAAAAAATTATTAAAAATTATTTTTTAAGTATGGGAAGAAGTGTTAAATACATATATATTAATATTAAGTTATGAAACTCAATGAACATTATAAAAAATTATTAAAAATGATTTCATAATGGGAACGAAAAATGAATCATTTTTTTAGACAAAATTGACGAAGAAAATGCACTCACTGGTTGATGATAAAAATGGATGAAAAAGGGGGAGAATGAATTGAGATTAGCAAACAGAAAAGTGAACAATTTATTTATATGGCCATTCCCTTTTATGGCCATATAGGAAGGGTGGAAATGAGTCAGTAGGATGTTGTAATTAATATTGGCAAAAAGTCACAAATATTTTATTTAAATTTAAAAAATATTTAATAATTGTTAATTTCATTGAATTGAACAATTGCTTTCATTTCTGCTGCTTTTCATTTCTCCATTTTTCTTCATTCTTTTCTGCCTATTTTTCAGCCCAGCTGCAATTGCCTCATTGAAGCATTCTTGAATACCTTGTTTTCGGCTGACAGAACATTCAAAATATTTTTGTGCTTTCAGCGATTTTGCAACACGATTGCCTTCCCGTTTTATGACTGGTAATTTCCCCTCCATTTCGAGTCGTTCAAATGTGCTTTTGTCCGTGCGCAAATCAAACTGTGTGGAATGATATTTAATTTATTTTTGAAAAATTTAAGAAAAATTGGAATTTATTAATGGTGTGTGTGTTAAAATGAGAGGATTCGCAAATTTAATATTATTTTTAGTCTCTGTTTGGGCATAAATTGATTATATTAGATTACAGAGTAAAAATTGGTTGATTTAATTTAAATTTCAAAAAGGTTATCTCTAAAAAATGGGCATTAGGTAATAATTCTTTGGCCAATTATCATTTTGATCAATAATTTTATTATCAAAATGCTAAGCAGAAATAAGATTAACTCAATGGTAGGAATTTTTGAATTTTTTTATTAATTAATAACTTTGTAGATTAATGAGATTATTAGCTGGTCTTTGCTCATATTTCGGGTATCATCCCACAGTCAGCATTTTTAAATTATATTCCAAAATTATTAATTATCATACCTGTGTGCCAACCAAGAAGAATGGTCGATTAGGACAATTCCATTTGATTTCTGGTGCCCAAATTTGCTTGACACTTTCCAATGAATCTGGATCGACAATGGAAAAGCAAATGAGGATGACATCGAAACCAATTTGCTTATAGGCCAATTGACGCAATTTATCATAGCATTCTTGGCCAGTCAGGTCCCAGATTCTTGAAAAAATATCAATTTAAAATTTTATTATTTAATTTTAAATTAAATTTTATCAAATTTAATTTGATATTTAATAAAGCTTTTCGAATATGTCAAAATTTCATTAATCATTTAGTAGAATGATATGATTTTTATAGTAGAATTTTTTCGTAGTAAATCATCAAAAATTATTGAATTAGAATTTATGGTAAAAAAATAACTGATTTTAATCTAGGAAAAATTTGGGGATTCTGATTTTTTGAATGAAAAGATGGATTTTGGGATGTGCAAAAACTCAAAGAAATTTGATTAAATTTTTTAATAAATTTAATTATAAAAAACCAACTTTAAAACGATTGTTGTTCCTTTAACTGTGATCTGAAAATGATTTATAAATGAATTTTTAATTAATAATAAACCTTAATTAAAAAATTGTTTATATTTTGGTTAAATAATTTTAATTAAATTTTTTCTAAAATAATCACTCACATTTAGGGTATGTTCAAAGAAAAGGCAGGGTATATGATGTTGTCCTGGAAAGAATTGCTCCAAATATGAATGAATCAAATTTGTCTTTTCGGCCGATGAATCGCCAACCAATAAACAATTTATTGTGCACATTTCCTCCTCTTCTGCTGTTGGGAATGATTGCGTCCGTCTTGGGCCATTTTCTGGTTCCGAAATGCAAATTGTTTTTTGGTCAGAATTTGTGGATTGAGTTGACATTGGCAGTTTTTAATTGAATATTTAAATTTTTGACTCAAAAGGAAAAACTATAACAAATAAAATAAATAATAAAATAAAGTATCCAACTTATTTCAGTTTTCAGTACAAGGCCACCTTTTCTTTTTATTTAATCTAATTCTCATCCGTGAGAAAGTAACTTCAGGAAAGCGATATACCATTGGAAAGCTCAAAGAAAGTATCCTCTAAAATTTGTCCTTTTTATTATATGAAATTTAGCTTTAAAATTAAATGTATTATTGATAATAAACCCGAATACGGAAGTGCCACTTATTTTATATATAATTTTAAATTTACAAAAATAGAAAAGCCACTTTTAAAGCACATTTATTGCTTATAATATAAAGGCATATTATTTTCGTAAATTGTTTTTTACTCCTTCCACAGTTATGGTATGCCAAAGAATGACTCAGATACTGAAATCTTTTGTTATGGGCAAGAATTTTGATGTCAAATTCATTTCAATATTCTATCGTATCGATTTTAGTGGAAAATTGTGTAACTTTTTGTGTCCTTAATTCTCTCATTTATTTTTGAGAAATTTGCTGTTATTGACTTTGGATGGATTCGATGATTAATAAATATTAATGATTTTATATTTTCTCCTCCCCCACAAATTGCTTCTCCTTTTCGCCTCACTCAAATATGGCCTTATCATTTTTATCGCTTTATCAGAAATTTTTTCGAGGGAGAAGCGGAACACTCAAATAATTTTTACGGCTTTTTCCAATTAGCAAATTGTTTAGGAAAGAAATTATACAAAAATTGAAGTGAAAAAGTTATTTTAATAGAAATTATTTATATTTTTTTCAAAGAGTTAAATTATTGCCGAAAGGGTAAGAAAATCAAACTTTCCAAAAAATCAAATTCACACAAAGATTTAATACATATATAAATTAATAAATATTCTGATGACAGACGAAAACGATTTAGGCCCCATTTAAAAATTATGGTCTGCAAATTTGCAGATGTCCTAGCTTTGAACAGAATTAATGCCTGTGCTATTTCGAATTTCGATATACATATATTTTACATATTTGATTTATTATTTCCTTATTTTTTTTAATCATTTTGACAAGACTATTGCCTATTGGGCAAACAGTAAGTTTGGTTGGCGGCAATTTTGGCTGTAATAATCATTTTAAAAGTTTCAAAAACATTCGCCATATCGTTTTTAGCCTTAATTAAATCCTAGAATATTTTGATAAAATTTTTTTGTTTTTTCATTGTTTATTTTTATCGTCATCATCAAGCTAGTTAAGATTTATTGTTTTTATTATTTCAATTTAAAATTAAATAAAATTTACCCAATTAATCCATAAGTATTATTCTCATATTTTCCTCCAATCATAAAATCGTTTATTGTCATTCATGCGCAAATATATTTATGGGCAAACTATCAATTATTATTTAATTTAATAATATATAATGTTCAATATAGTTTGAACAATTTTGCCAATATTTGATAATTTATTTCCATGGAGTTTCCAACTACATTATTTGTTTTATTTAATCCTCTGTTCCTGCGCATTTTGCTGCCCAATTTAATATCAATCATTTCAGTTCATTTGTACACTATTTCTTTACACAAATTTAATCCAACCTCGTCCTACCGTGATTTTCTCTCCATTTGGTTGAATAAATTGACAAATAATAAATGAGAATTGTGCTCACTGATCGATTGCCCTGAAATTGTTGTTTTTGGGCAAAAACTTCTATTTAATTGATCTTATAAAAGAGAGGCCTTAATTTTCAAATCATCTGCCCTCCATTATTATACATTTAATTTTATTAATTTAAACACTTTTCCCTTTAATGATTAATTTAATGAAATAAATCTATCCATTTAATTTAGAAAAATTGCAAATTTCACCATTTAATATGCCAGCTGAGGAGAATTTAAATTACAAATTGAGTTATTTCAATTGTCGAGGTTTAGCCGAACCCGTATGTTTAAAATATTTACATTTATGATATTTTTAGATTCGTTTAATTTTCCACTACAATTCAATTCCATTTGAGGATGTCCGTTTAACACATTTTTGTGATGGTGGTCAAAAAGATTGGTACGAAAAATGGCAGAAGGAATCAAAGCTAAGTAAATTTTATAGTAAAATTTTTGTGTTCAATTGTTTTTCACAGAATTCCCTTATGGGCAAGTTCCAATTTTGGAATTTGATTCAAATGGCCAACGAAAAGTGCTATGCCAATCGCAAACAATTTGTCGTTTTCTTGCCAATAAATATGGTAAAAAAATTAAAAATACAGAAAAGAATATTAAAAATCAGGCATCATATTATCAATCAACTTATTATTGTTTTAGTTTGGTTTTAAAACGAATTCAAATTTAATTTTGAACCAAAAAGTAAAATGAATTATACCTTTTATATTTTGATTTGATAAAAATATGGCAATTTATTAATGAGTGTTCGACGAACTCAATCGAATGATTTTATGTGAATGTTTAGGATAAACAAACCCTATAAACACATAAACAAATGTTTTCGATAAATCCAATTTCAATTATTCAATTATTTTTTCACTAATTAAATATACTACTACCTAAAACTCTACCCAAATATTTTATTAGGTCTTGCTGGCAAAAATGAAATTGAAACGGCAAAAGCAGATGAAATGGCAGAGTATATGAAGGATGTTTGGCCACCATTGCTTCCATATTTTAAAATTCTTTATGGATGGGAGGAAGGAGATTTGGTTAAAAAAAATATTATAAATTTTAATTTTAGAATTTTTTTAGGAAGAAAAACGCCAAACCGTGCTCCACCCAGCCGTTTACGAAAAACTTGTCCCAGTATTAAGCAGAAATTTAGAGGAATCAGGTGCCGTACATTTTTGCACATTATAATTAATTTTTTAAAATTTTTTAAGATTCAGGTTTTCTGCTTCCATCGGGTCTGTCTTGGGTGGACTTTATATATGTGGAAAGTTGCATCACATTCAACGGCTTTGATAACGGCATGTTTATTCATTTATTTTCCTAATAATAATAAAGGATAAAAGGTACTTTTCGGTTTATCTGGGTCCAGATTCACCACCCTCCCCCCCCCCCCCCAAAAAAATGCCTTAAATTAGTCCGATAATTTGTCAATCCTAAAATCCTGTTTTTTCATTATTTACAATCAAATATAAAAATAGAATAAGAATATCAAAATAATTTTTCAAATCTAGAGTCTGGACTCTAACCGAAAAGTACCGAATAAAAATTGTAAAGGCCAAAATTGATTGATGGCTTTTTTAAAATTGTCATTTTAATTAAATTATATTTTTCAATATTATTTTTGTAGGTGAAATCTTCAAAAAACATCCAGAATTGGAGGATTATGTAAAACGTGTCCATTCGGCCAATGAATCATTACAAAAATACATTGCTGGACGCGCAAATACAAAAGTATGATGGAATCAAATTGCTTCCGATTCCCCGAGCAAAATTATGGATTCATCTTTTATTAGAACAAATAAACATGGATTTAAAACGAATAAAATTTTTGTAATTCATCTAATAAATAATTAATTGTAGAAATTATTTAAAAATAAATTTTTACATCTTTAAATAAATTGATATTTTAATTTGATTTGACTTTGATTATTTTAACATTCAATTTTTCATCAACCTTCATTGCTGCTAATTTTTATATTTCTCTCATTTTTATCCTTCGAAATAATTTAATTTTTAATAAAGGAACCATTTTGATTAATTAAATTGTGATTTATGATTTGAACAAACACAAAAAATCCATCATATTCAAATGTTAGTCCAAAATCCCATTTTTAAATTTTATTTTTTAGTAAACTAGAATTTTTACTCAAAATTATTGCCGTCTATTTTTCATTTTTACAATCTCTGAATCAATTCAATATGGGAACAATTTTGATTAAATTTTGATTTATAATAAAAATAAAAAAAATTAACCAATTCATTACATTTTAAGAATCCCTTGAAGGAAAGCAGTCCAAAAATTAGGGTAAAACTTTGAGCTTCCCTTTGTACGAAATCTTTAGTAAAATAAAAAGGTTAAAGATTTTTTCGTACGAATAAAAGGGTTTAACTCTGAAATATCAATTCTTATTAGTATAATTCATTCATTTATCAATTTTTACACAAATTTAATCTAAATTCATTCATCTTAAGTCATAAACCACAATTACAGTGATTTTATTTTCAAATTATTTTTTACACATTTCGAGAATAAAATGAAAATTAATAAACGATAAGAATTGTGTATTGTGTTCAAAATGATTGCCCTGCTGAAGAATTTTATTTAAAGCGATTAACAATTTGGAAAAAAAAAGATAATTAAATGAAAATAAATTTTTTACTATATTTAATTTGATCTTATAAATAAAGTGGCCTTAATATACTCCTTAAATCGTGTTGCCCTTATATTTTTAATTTAATAAATTAATTAATTTTATGCAATTACCAAATACTTTTTAGTGAGTTAGGTCCCCTTTTAGGGTGTTAAGGATAGTTAGGGGTTACGTGAGATAATTTTTACACCACATATCCGTAGCCTAACTCCGAATGACCCTAACCCTAATCTTCTTGCCCATAGGGTTTTAAAAACAGCGGATGTAAACACCAATCATTATTACGAATAAATTTATCAATTTAATTTAGAAAAAAATTTATTCACCATTTAAAATGCCAGCAGCAACAGAAGAGAATTTAAATTACAAATTGAGCTATTTCAATTGTCGAGCTTATGCTGAACCCGTATGTTTTGATAATAAAATTAATATTTAAATGAAAAAAGATAAAGATGAGAGTATATTAATTTGCCCAAAAAAAGGAATTAATTTAGACAAATTTTTCGTGTCGAAAATAATCATTTTTTGCGGCCATATAACTTGGCCAAATCAGAGACGTCTTTAAGATTCTTTAGCCCCTAAGCCATACTGGCCCTGAATCTAAAGCCCTAATAATATCTGGTTAGAGCCATGTTATATGGCATTAAAAATATTATATTTTTGGATAAATTAATTATTTTTTGGCTAAAAATATTTTTCCTTTTTAGATTCGTCTAATTTTCCACTACAATTCGATTCCATTTGAGGATGCCCGTTTAACACATTTTTTTGATGGTCAAAAAGATTGGTACGAAAAATACCAGAAAGAATCAAAGCCAAGTAAATTTTATAGTAAAATTACTTAATTCTATTTTTTAAATTTTAATAGATTTTCCTTATGGACTAGTTCCAGTTTTGGAATTTGATTCAAATGGCCAACGAAAAGTGCTTTGTCAATCGCAAACAATTTGTCGTTTTCTTGCCAATAAATATGGTAATATTAAAAAAAACAAAAAAAAATATTAAAAATGTCAAAAAAGTTTTTAAATCACACTTCATCAATTGATTGATTGATTGTAGTTTTAGTTTAGTTTTTAAAAACAATTAAAAATTAATTTATGAAAATTTTATTGATACATTTTCGGCCAGAGCTCATTTGAGTGATTTATACTTTATATTAATGTGTAGGATAAATCAACCCTAAATCTAAATCAGTGTTTTCGATAAATCCAATTTCAATTATTTTTTTCCAGTAATTAAATATCCGGGATCCGGCACATTTGTGGCTTGTGGGGTTATCTGAGGGCAGATTTGAAAAAAAATTTTTGAGATTCTTAGTAAATATTTGATTGTAAAACGATGAAAAAAATATGCTTTTAGGTTATTTTAGGGTTGAGAAATTTTGTGGGTAATTTAAGGTAATTTTTGGGGGAAAAAAATCTGCCCCCAAATAACCAACATGAACCAAATATCCTACCTAAAATTTTTTGGCGAAATTAATTAATACTACCCAAAATGTTATAGGCCTTGCTGGCAAAAATGAATGGGAAAAGGCAAAAGCAGATGAATTAGCAGAATATATGAAGGATATTTGTCATTGGCCAAATGTTATCCCATATTTTATGGTTCTCGATGGATGGGAGGAGGGAGACTTGGTTTAAAAATATTTTTATAAATAAAAATTTTTATAATTATTTAGGAGGAAAAACGCCAAAAACTACTTCGTCCAGCCGTTTACGAAAAGTTTGTGCCAGTATTAAGCAGAAATTTAAAAGAATCAGGTTTGTGTGCATTTTTCAAATACAAAAATATTTTTAAATTTTTAAGGTTCGGGTTTTCTGCTTCCATCGGGTCTGTCTTGGGTGGACTTTATTTATGCGGAAAGTTGCATCACATTCAATTTCTTTGATGATGGCATGTTTATTTTTTCATTTTAATATTTTCCAATATTATTTTTCCAGGTGAAATCTTCAAAAAGCATCCAGAATTGGAGGAATATGTGAAACGTGTCCATTCGGCCAATGAATCATTGCGTAAATATGTTGCTGGACGCCCAAAAATAAATGCATGACGATCCATAATCAATTTCCGGGCAACCGGCTTCGAATTCTAGGATAAACAAAAATGGATTCAAAATAAATACAATTTTTATATTTTTTTATATATCAAATCCATATAAAATTGATAATTTAATACACAATAAATTAGATATATTGTATTTCAAATTAATTAAATTTAAAATAAAGCAAAGTAAATTCTAAAATGCATTGGAATTATCAATAAACTTTTTCGTTTAAGGAAGAAGTAAAGGTTCAAATTAATTTTTATCATAAAACTCTAATTTTTATTATTTTTGGATTTTATTTGTGTTTATCATAGATAATTTTTGGAAAAATGAAGGAAGGTCGCATTTTTGTCTCAATTTATAGAGCTCTTTTATTGTTCTTTTTGCTTTTTCAAATTTTATTTAACAAGAAATTTCAATTTTTGCACAATATTCATTGCTGCCAATTTTTATATTTATCCTTTTTTACAACTCCGAAAAGGGAACAATTTCAATTAAAATGGGATTTACACAAAAATAAAAACATCGTTACAAATTCAAAGCATTTTAAGCACCCCATGAAGGGATGCAGTCCAAAAATTAGGGTAAACCCATAAGCGTCCCCCTGCACGGAAATCTTTAGTAAAAGGCGAAAGATTTCTTCGTCCGAATACAAGGGGACCAGGGATGAAATTGAGAAGAAAAATTGACTATTTAACCCCACTTTCCCACTCAATTGTTTATGGAAAGCAGAGGCAGCTGATGAACGACAAGAATTTTATGGCTGGCTTCTTTTCCATTCCATTAGGATAGGCAGAGCACAGCAGCGGAGGGAAGCTGTCTCTCGCCAAATTTCTTTTCTCTATTCGCCATGAGGATAGGAGGACCTCAACCCGCTGCCTCTTTTTCTATTCCTCGCGCCTTCCTTCACTCTCACTCGCTCTCTTCGTTTTCTAGCAGCGAGATGGGAACTCTCTTGCCAGCAAACTTTCCCATTCGCTTATTTGTCTACCCACCAAAGAAAGTTGAACTAATAAAATTTTATTTCCTTTCCAATAATAAAAGGGACAAATTCAAGAGTGGAAATTGGGACTGTACTTCTCAGGATCATTTCTGTAGTAAGTCTTCCCAGTGGCTAGTCCACTTTGCTCACCACAGCACCCGCAATGATGAGCTATAGCGTCGTTCCCTGAGCGTGAAATTCGCTTGGGGATGACACTTGTTTTGCTGTGCCCCCGGCCTTGAGGACCGTCGGCTGGCCCTATGGGGTCGGCCATGGGGACGACGCTTTCTGAGCGGGTTTAAAAGAAACAAAAATTGAAAAAGAATTTGGAATTTTCAACAGTCGTTCTAAACTTTTAAAACCATGTTTTTGCTTTTAATGTTACAATTATATGGTTTTAAATTATTATTAAGAATTTTCTAGCACATTAATAAATCCGAATTTATGTTCTTTGGACTAAAACCGGTTTGAATAAAAGGTCTTAAATGACGAATTTCTTCGGTAAAATAAGCTTTTTAAAATCATTTTCATGGATCATGGTAAAAATTGCAATTTTTAATATAAATTTATCTTGAAAAAAAAGAACCATAAGATGGTGTAAAATTTAGTGGTCATTATAATAATGTGATTTGGGATTTTCCTTGAATTTAGATCTCGAAAATAAATTAAGCGGAGAAGGGGGATATGACATTCCCAACATCGATCATTTTGATCAAAAAAAAATAATTTAATTATTTAAAATAAATGTTTTGCTTTTCATCTCCATCAATTCTTCATTCATTAAGCATTCAGCAATAGTACATGGTTGGAAGAAGTCGGTCCGCAACAACCACCGCTTCTACTGGGCGCCTAATGCTTGTCCCCGATTGCAAATGATCCACTTCCAATGGCTGCCCATTTTTCCTTAAAATGTTAAATTAATTTTAATCAATTTTTTAAATTTTTGATTAAATTTTAGATTAAATTGTATAAAAATATTTAGATTAGTCCTTTTTTTAAAAAAAATCGCACTTACCCAACACGAAGTCCATCATCAGCCGCGGCCCAATGGTGACGAGCGCGGTAGCAGGCCAAATGTGCATAATAGACTGGAGCCGGAATGGAAACTGGCTTTTGGCAACGGGCATAAAGATTGCACAAATTATTGGAGCAAATTTGCAGATCATCGGCCGTAAAACCGTTCTCATCATATAACGCATAATAATGGGATGGACGAGAAGTGCCCTGGGAAGTGAGAAAAATTAATTAAAATAATTTAAAAATTCATATTATTTTTCTGAGGGAATTTTGAAAATGGGTTAAAAATTACTTTATTTTTAAATTAAATTGAATTAACCGACCAGCATTCCTTGATGGGAGCACAAATAGTATTCCTTTGGATGGTTGGTAATAAAGCCGTCAACAACTGTTCCCTGCTGCACGTTGTCCCTGCTAAAAACATCATAAATAATTTAAAAAGTAAATAAATTTTATTTCTGAGTATGTAATTTAATATAAATTTCATCAAAAAATCGAGTAAATGCTTCGAAATATTCAGTGTTTAATTACTAAAATAGCAAAAACCTTTTGTAAAATTTGTCGGCCAAAAAACTAATATATAAAATTTTCGTAAATGAATAAAAAAATGTTTAAAAATGATTTTTGGAAAAAATGATGGAAAATATTTTTAGGTTGAAAAAAATAAAATAAAAACCACATTTAGGGTTTACTTTGTAAAAAAATGTCCAAAAAACGAAAATAATTAATTAGAAAAATTTTTTCTCTACGTTTGCCCTATTTTGGACGCATTAAATTTTTATTTTGTCTTTGAATGTTATTTATTTATTAATGAATGCATTTAAGTTTTACTCACGTTTTTGCATCGCAGAATCGAGTGCTATGTCGTTTTTGGACCACCAAAAATGTCAATCGCGGTTTATGTTTGTCCCCATAATATTCCTTGATTGCCTCCCGCATTTTCTTCGCCTCAAATTCTTCCACTCCCTCAAATTGTGACTCCGAAACGCCATCACGGAAGACAACAATTTTTGTGGGACGCAATTTTTCGCCATACAATTTCAGTGTTTCCTGAAAAAATAGAGGAAATTAAATGTATTAAAAGTGTTTTTCACCTCTTCAAATCGTTTCATCTGCTCTTTGCTCATTCCCTTGATGTCCTCAATCCATTCACAAGTGCGATGATGTTGGGCACGAACAATGGCCGCATAACTTTAAATTAAATAAATAAATTAAAATTACAATTATTAAATTATAATTAGTTTTTCAAGGTATTTATGAAAATGAAACTATATATAAAAGACTAGTAGACTTCCATCCTAAAAACCCGGCAATGATCTTATTTAGAATGGTGTTAAAGAGTTAAAATTTTTGGGATTACTAAAAAATAAATATTCATTTGAATTTAAAAGAATTCGCTTCGATATTTGTCTATCAGTAACGTGCTCCATCAGAAATAAACTTATAAAATTATTTGGGTAAAATTATGCCCTTAAGAAATTTCATTTAGCCTTCCTAGACGAGAGAACTCGATACCGGAATTATTTATTCATTCCCCTCTCCCATCCACATCCAAATCCAAAATTAGCTTACCGAGTTGCATCCACATCGACATTGCCAACAAGTGCGGAAATTGACGGAGAAATTGTGTCGCCGGGAGCCGGATGGGTCACATCAATGCCAATGAACAGTGTTGGATTCTCTTTGCCAACAAATTTGGACCATCTAAAACAATGAAAAATATTAAATAAAATGACAGATTAATTAATTAGTTTTTAAATTAATTTATATTTTTTTATTCAAAACTCACTCGTTGCCCTGTCTTGGAATTTTGGAATTCACTCCTCCACATTTGGCATTGATTTTGAGGAAAATATTCTTCGCCACCGCCGGACTCATCCCATCATTGCGTTTGCCAAGGAATCGTTCCCGCTGAATCACCTGGGAACGAATGCCAAAACGCAGTTCGGAGACACCCTTGAACGCTTCTGAAAAAATAAAGGAATGAGAATGTTACCTATTTCTATTTTTATTTAATTTCTTTGCCTAATATTAAATTGATTTGAAAATTGGGCTCAAAATCGTAGTGGAATTTTATTTAATTTTTTAATTTCTCACGGTAAATTTCAGTATGTCCCGGTGGCACAATAATAATAATGACGGGCATCACTTTTTGATTTTCCAACATTTTGTAGCGATTCACGCGGGATTGGAGCATCTTGTCCACTTGATCAACCTGGAACGGAGGACCGAATTTAGTGACACCCAATGGCATGTCTTGAAGAAAATTGAAGCCATTTTCGCGGCAAACTTTGATCAAAGTATTCCAAGATGTTCTGAAAATAAGTTAATTTATTTAATTTAATTTTTATAAATTTTTATGTTTTTTAAAGCTTTATTAAATTGTCATTTTTGGTGAATCTCAATTTTTTTATTGAATTATTTCTAATTTTATATATCTTGATCGTTTAGAATGGGATACTATTTTTTTTCTTAAGCAAATGAGTTTATAATTATTATGATTATAATAAGTTTTCTATTTAAATTTTTTAAACAAACTATAGCATTTTTAAAGCTACATGGAACTAAAAATGGAATAAAAAAATTGCGGAAAAGTTCAAAATCGTTGCACCCAAATAGTTCTGGCTTATTTAACTTTCCCAAAACCCCCATTTTACTTACTGATTCCATTCCACACAATTGTTGACAATGACCAAATCGAAGATCACTTGAACTGGCTTTCCATTCTCTTTTGGCGCAAATGACGGGTCTCGGCCATGCACAAATTGGCAATTGGGTCTATCCAAAACACGGGCTCCAATTTGCAAGAATTTTGGATCAATGTTGACGCCGAATTCGCGGAGGAATGGATCGGTGGTAATTTTGCATTCCTCCTTGACCATATGATCA
Source organism: Pratylenchus scribneri (assembly GCA_030063045.1). Taxonomy (NCBI): domain Eukaryota; kingdom Metazoa; phylum Nematoda; class Chromadorea; order Rhabditida; family Pratylenchidae; genus Pratylenchus; species Pratylenchus scribneri. The sequence continues at coordinate 81,503 of JAQSEB010000127.1, forward strand.
ATGTCAGAGAAACGTTGCTTCGGACTGGTTGTGGTGAACTGCAAAAAGCGGAATTTAAAATGTGGCTATGGCTTAAAAACGGTGTAAAAATTTGGATTTTTGATTGATTTAATTAAATATTTATATATACTTTTTATGATATTTGGCGTGTTTTTTCAAGAGGCCAAAATTAATTTCCATGTTTTGTATATTTTTTGATAAAAATTACAAAATCAAAAAAGGCAATAAAAAATAAAAAATCAATTTATTATAGATCCGTTTCTAAATAAAAGGAAACGGCTGAAAGAAATTTAATAAGCTTTTGGATATATCATTTAAATTTAACGAATTCAAAATTTTTGGAAAAATTTCTAGAAGTAAAATTAAAAATAAATGCTGCTTGCTGCACTTTTTCTATTTCTATTTTATTTATAATAATAATAATAAGTTATATATCATTTCTAAATGAACTACGTCTTTATCAAATACTCACTTCGTTGGTTTTGGCCTGAAGGGCGTCTGGCAATTTCCGACGCAAACGTTGCAATTGGTCCGAAACACGCACAACTTCAATTGGCAAGAACAATTTCTTTTCTCTTGGCATAATTTGGATCAGCGGCATAATTGGGAACCGGATTGTGTAATTGTATTTGTGCTTGAAATATTCCACAATTGACACTTGGCGGCCATCCATTTCTTCACATATGAATGTGTAGGACTGTGCATTTCGGTCGGAAACATCACAAAATGCAGCCTCACTTTCAACCATATTATCGGCAATCTTCTTCTTCTTGATTTTCAGACCTGAAAAATTAAAATAAAAAGAAAATGGCTAGAAATGTTATGTGAATTTAATCCTATCACATTTGCCAAAAATTTCTATTTAAAATTGATTAAAAACATTTTTAAAAAAATATTGGACTAAGGGAGGATTCGAACTCGCGACATAAAATGGAGGTGCGTGGGGCAGTATACCCCCAAGCTACCGAGGTTATTGACTGCGCTATTGCTTTATATTTATGGAGTAAAAAGAATGAATTAATTTTAAAATTGTCATATTTCTCATACGAGCTCATTAATAAGTTGATAATGACAATAATTGTGATTTATGTGATGGCATCCCAAGAAGTTTATATATAGGAAAAATTTAGTCAAAAGCGGCGGTCCACGAACATATAAAAAGCTTTTGGATTTTTATTTTTTTATGAGATTTTCAAGAATTGTCCAAAAAATATAGCGAATTTCGAAATTTTTTAATATCCATAAAATAAAGAAGAGGATCGGAAAATTTTATAAAATTGTTAAAATTTTCAAGCTATTTATTTTTTATAAGTTTAAAAATTAAAAAACCAACCACTAAGTAAACTGCGTAACTCATTTCGCTGATGTCGGTCCATTCCATAATCACCCAGACTGTTTCGAACTTCTTCGCCCATAAATTCACCAGTTTTGACGAAAGCATAAAATTGCAGAATGTCTAATCCCACTTTGTAGAATGCAGAATGGGTTACTGGAAAATTTTGATTTAATATAATTATGAGAATATTTTTATTTTATTTTTTAAGGGATTTTGAATATAGTTTGGAATGCAAGAATTTTGAGTTGGAACTTTGAAACAATCAATTCTCTTAAATGGAATTTTGAATACTCAAAAAACGGATATTCCATTCTGTCTAGGAACTTTTTAAATCTAAATGTATCAAAAAATTTTACAAATTTTTCCAAGGATTTAAGGATGTGCTTGAAATTTGACTCATTTAAATGCAATTTTATTTTAACTTTTAAATACTCCAAAATAATCAAAATTTCTAATTTTCGATATTACATATATTAAATAAAATTCTAACTAACCATCGAAATTTGCGAATGCCTGGCCCAATGTTTGCTGCGGTTGACCTTTTCCCTTCTTTCCTTTGCCTCCGCCCGGACCACCGGTAGAGAAGAGTCCTCGTTTTGCAAATGAGTAGAGGCCACGGAGCATTCGGAAACCGCCCAAATCCAGCGGTTCATGACGATAAATGTCCAATGCTTGATGGTATCCGGCGGCCTCGGATGGATTAATGAAAAGTCGGCTAATTTCGCAGTGAATATTCCGGTTGAGAGCCTCAATTGTACAACGGGCATATTGGGTGAGGATCAAATTGAGCACATTGAATCCTTCGGGCGAATAGTTCAGTCGAGGCGAATCGGTCTGCTTGATGCTTAAGATGATTGGCGTGGTGCCCTGCTGAAAAATTGGAGTTTAATTTAATTGATTAATTTTGAAACAAAAAAATTTTAGGGTTAACTAAAATATTAAAAATTCTAGGTCTTAATTGGAAGTCAGGTGATTAAAAAAAGATGAAACCGCCTTGATATGTTTCATAATTACTATATTTTAACGTAATTAAATACCCTGAACTGGAATTTTGCTATGAGAAATCAATTTTTAGATGTAGCAGTCTGATCTGATATGAGTACTAATTGGTAGTGGTACTATTTGTAATTGCAGTTTACGGAATGGAGGGAAAAGGATGATGATGAAGAAGAAGAGATGAATATGGTCTTCTTGCTCATCATCATCCTTATCTTCCTCATCATAATCTTCCACTTCCCCTTCATCATCCTAATCATTATCTTCTTCTCCGTCTTCATAATCCTTTTTCCCTTCCGTCCGATAAAATGCAACAGTACCTCAATTTGCTTCAAAGTTTTTAGTTTTTCCTTTACCGATTTTTTCTCACAATAAATTAATTTAAGATAAAATCCAAACCTCTCCAGTCATTTTCGGCATATCAAGGTTCAGCTCCTTCACTTCGGCTCCATCAAAATCCAATGGTTTCATTGTGAAGAGCAAATGCGAATCATCATAGACCAAATTGTGCCGCCCGCCAAATTCCTGCTCATAGTGTTCAACAAACTTCCAAAAGCGCGCACGATTGCCCATTCTAAATTGAATATTTATTTTATTAAATGCTTAATGTCCGAATTTTAGTTCTTTTTCTTTACTGTTTTTTGGGGAGGAAGGCAAAAGAATTATCAGGGAACAAAGCGCGATATGGGCGGGAGGTAATGAAGATGATGAATCACTTCATCTTCTTCATCATCATCCCAATCTTCTTTCTTCTTTATATTATTCATCATCTCATCCTTACCATCTTCTTCATCGCTCGCCTTATCCCCTGATTATTGCTTCGCCCCCCTCCCCGCAGGAATGAAGTATCCAAATTGTGGTGCTTAGTTTTCTTCTGTTTTTGGCCAGGTAAAAATTATATTTAATCTTAAGGTTTTGGCTCTTAAATTTTGTATATTGTGACCATGGCTAAATAATAGCATCGCATTTTTAACAGCAGAAAATTGCTGGGAATCAAGAATGATTGATTAATCAATTGATAAACATAAATTGTAAATTTGTAGCTTATCAATTTGATCAATCAATATTATCAATTGATTCGCTAATATCCGCTCTTTAAAATTATATATTGGTGCTTTTGGGCTATTAATCTTATACAAAAGTTAATGCCAAATCTCAAGATTATTTGCATTAAAACCGGACACCCTGACGGGCTATAAAGCCAATTTTAATTTTCTTCACCCCATTTAATTATAATCAATTCAAACCTATTGCGCGCATTTATCTCCTTGCGTTGTCCATCCTCCTTCAACACATAGTAGTCGACCCGATATGCGTTCACCAGCATTCCCTCAGTATATCCCATTTTGAAGTAATTGGCCACGACGGAAGTGGGCTTGCCAGAAGTTCCCTTGAATGTTGAATTGTTCTCAGTGTACTAAATTGTGGTGTTAAATTAAATTGAATAATAAAAATTAAACCGAAATGATATCCAAATTGCGCAAAGGTCTCTGCGGAACTCCGCTTCCACGTCCAGCTCCGGCTCGAGGGCCACCACCTCCGCTGTGTCCAGCACCCCCGCCGCGTCCAGCTCCGTGCCCAATTCCTTGTGCTCGATAGCCGCCGCCACCTCCGAATCCTCCGCCACCAAGTCCTTGGCCTCCTCTACCACCCCGGTTGCCTTGCTGCTGCTGTGGACCACCGCCTTGTCGTTTTCCACTTTTTGATGCCATTGCTTCAATTATTCAGTTTTGTCCACTTGTTTTGTCGTTTTTTCACAATATTTATTTAATTGATTGTTTGCTAGAAAATGTTATAATTGATTTTTGATATGTAATGATTTAAAAAAATAGAAAATATCCTGACTTAAAAGGAAATATGAGAAAATTCACCAAATCTTAAGACTTTTACTAATTGATATACAATTTCAAAATATTAAGTTTTAACTTATTTTACATTGGAAATGGGAATGAAAAAGGCAAATATGGTGGCTAGGATGGATCTAGGACATAGGAGGGTTGGTTGTGCATATTCTCTTGTTCAATAAAACTAAACTAACTATGCAACAGAGCTAAGAACTGGGACTGTGAGTGTGAGGTGAGAATGGGAACTGCTGGGGAATGAGAAGAAATATAAATCGATAAGTGAATTGAATTGAATGGCTTGGTTGGGGTGAGTGGCGAGGGCGACTGGCGATGGCGAGACATTTCGATAATAAAACACATTTCAATTCAATAAGTATTCAATGATTTGTAACAAATTTTAAAATTATTTTCGCATTTAAAGAATAAATTCATTTTATGCAAATGCAACTGACTGATAAGATAAATTAAAGACATGTGAATTTGAAAAACAAATTTTTGAATGTAATTTAAAGTCATCCTGTTGGAATAAATAAATGAAGATAAGCATGAATTGAAAAATATTGATTGATAAATAAGTGTTGAAATTGTCTTAAATTTTAAATGCACATATTCTTCATTCATTTTATTTTGCCTTGACTAATGCTTTCATAATTTGCTCCATCAATTCCATATGATTTCCCTTCATCATCATTTTCCATCCATCGGATTTCATTACCTTTAAAATGAATAAATATTTAATAATAGCTCTGAAATTTTTCACCTCTTCCGCATGAACCCTGATAAAATCAATCGAAAGAATCTTGAGATGTTCACTCGAATAACGATCGGCCAAAACCAACATTTCACAGACATTCTCGTTCCTAATTGAATTGGCCAATTCTCGTTCACAGAGTATCTGCATTTGGAAAAAACTTTGGTATCCCTTATGATGATGAGGAAGATAAGGAAAAGAAGAAGATGAGGATATAAGGATGATGAAGAAGATAATGACGATGAAGAAGATGATGATGAAGATAAGGATGATGACGAAGAAGAAGATGAAGAGAGGTGATCTTCTTCATCATTCTCTCATCTTCTTCTTCTTCACATCATCATCACCCTCATTCTCTTTTAGCGGACAAAATCCATTAGTACCAAAACTTTAAAAGAATAAATTTAATTAACCTTCAATGGGTCAAGTTGGTATTCGACAGCAGACTCCAATAATTCCAAGGTCATTTCTTTCAGTTTTGGTGCTTTGCCGCTATACCTGAAAATATGCATTTGTTTATTAATTTGTTTTAAATAATCCACTTACATGAATTTAATCATTTATTCGAGCACTGGATATTTGATGTCCTTAATATCGGCGATTCCTTCCTTTGCTTCAATCATTTGATGCTCGAACATTGCCCGAAAAACTGGCGATTGGCAGGCCAAAATGCCTTTATGTGCCTTATAATTATTGATCGAATATTTCATGTATTTTTTATGCCTTCTTACTTTGAATTTTTTTCCATCCGCAGCAATGATGGTGCAATCAGTGAATAAACCTTTCTCAAACAAATTGACTATTTTGTTTAATTGATCCATATCAAAATCGTCTGGATATGGAGAGTAGGAAGGCAAAATCCGTCTTTTTTTACTTTGAGGTTTTTCTTGGCAACTAAATGATAATTAACAATATACTTATTTTTGGATATTCTTACATAATCTCCTTATTGACAATTGCCTTCACAATTTTATCCATCAATTCCATATTATTTTCCTTTAGCAGCATTTTCCATCCTTTAGTTTCCACCATCTATAAATATTGAAAAAAGTCAAATTTTAATTTGTGTTACCTTTTTTTGCATGCAATTGGATGTAATTGATCGCCTCAACCTTGAGATACTCAACCTTGAGATATTTAGCATAATTGTCTTTGAGATATCCGGCAGAAAGACGATTGGCCATAACCAGCAATTCACACACATTCTCATCCCCCATTGAATTGGGCAATCCGTCGACAATTGATTCGGAAATTTGATCGAACAATCCCATATTATTCCGGAACAGAATTCGCCAACCATCGGTTTTCATCACCTTAAATTGAACAAAATATTTAAATTCATTATATTTACCTCTTTAGTACGCAATTGGATGTAATTGATCGCCTCATTCTTAAGATATTCCACAGAATAGCGTTTGGCCAAGACCAACAATTCGCAGACATTCTCATCCTTGATTGACTTGGCCTATTTATATTCACAAACCGCCTTAATGTAAAAAACCATTAAATAATTGACAAATTTATTTTGCCTTCAATCGGTCTAAATCATATTCGTCAGCAGCCTCCAATAATTCCTTTGCCATTTCATTCAATTTTGGTGTCGTTCCATTGTAACTGAAAATTACTTTTTTTTAAAAAATTTAAAAATTCGCTTACAAAAATATGAGTATTTGTTCAAGCACCCGGGGTTTGATATCCTTAATTTTGGCAATTCCTTCCTTTGCTTCAACCACTTGATGTTCGAACATTGACCAAAAAACTGGCGATTGGCAGGCCAAAATGCCTTTGTGTGCCTTAAATACAATAGATTAGTTTGTACTCAGTTTTTCAGTCACCTTAAATTCTTTACCGTCTGCAGCTTTGATGGTGCAATCAGTGAATAAACCCTGCTCATACAATTTGCCCATATTTTTAGCAAAACTAGCCATAGCCATTCTTTCAGTATGGGAGAATAGAGACATTTTTTCTATAATATGATTTACGTAAAAAATCAATTTTTGATAGATATATATGTTGCAGCTAATTTGCGGAATTAGCTAATCCCGGGACTAGCTAGCTAAAATGCGGAATCCGCGTTTTAGCTAGCCGGCCTAGCTAATCCTGGGAATAGCTAGCTAAAACACGGATTCCGCATTCTAGCTAGCTAATCCTGGGAATAGCTGACCCAGGCCAGCTAATTCCGGGAATTCGCAGCTAAGTTAGCTAATATTGGAGAAATTGAAATAAATTTAATAAAAAATAAATAATTTAATTAAAAATCGAATTTTTTTCTCAATGCCTGATTTTAGATCCGATAATTATAATTAGAAATATGAAATAAATTTAAAATTTTTATTTATAATAAAATCAAGAATAATTTAAATAAAGCATCAAAAATAAAGTAAAATCAACAACAAAATTTTATTTTGAAAGAAAAATATTCTTAATCCTCATGTTTATTATCGCATGGATTTGAGCTGTGGCATTTGCTGTTGCATTTCAAATTGTTTTTGAAACATTTGCAGCTTCCTTTCTTGCATGTTTTGGTGCAGCCGCATTTGAAAAAGCCTTGACCTGTTCCCATTGATGACTTCCTGGCAGCCTCCCGAAGACTGATCTCCTTTCCTGGTGGCACATTTTCGGCTGCAATGAAATGTTCTTTGCATGGAGTGAATTGGTTGGAGGTGAATCGCTGTGCCAATACGCCATGTTCTGTGCCGAGTTTGTGCAGTCCTTCTTCGTTCACCTGAATTTTTAATTAAAATATTTAAATATGAATAAATGAAATTGCCTCCAAAACAACGGCTTTCACATTGCCAAATTCCGCTCGGCCTCTGTCCACATCAGGGATTGGGACCATCACTGTTGCGCCAATTTGTTGCAGTGGGAAGCGTTTGGCGGAATTGTTCAGCATTTTGTCCGCTTGTTTCATTTGAGATTTTTTGGCTGCATTCCTTTGTTCCGATGCCTTTTCTTCTTTGTTGCAATGCTGGCAAAGCACATTGGTGCCATATCCTTCCTCGGCTTCATTTTCTTTCACCGAACATGGCGCAATTGCATGGCATGTTTTCTGGCATTTTCTGCATTTGTGGGCGCCTGCTTTCTTTCCACACACCACGCACAAAACCTTAATTGAAAATTATCAACAAAATTTTCATCATTTAATTAATTATTTTAATTATTTGGATTAATTTTAATATGATTAATAAAATTAAAACCTCATTTGATGAAGATGGATTATTTTCATCCGCCTCTTCCGCATCATCAATTTCTTCGATTGTTTGTGCCTCTTCCGCCTCATCAATGTCTTCATTCAATGCCATTTTCAATTGCTCCTCGTTGTGGATTAATTCATTGACATCTTCCGGCAAATTTGCTTTTTGAATGCCCAGTTTTGCCTCACTTCCGAACATGGCCTTGTATGGTGATCGACCTATTCCTGAATATTTTATATTAAAAAATAATTAATCAAAAATAAAACCTTCATGCAGACGAGAATTGATTTGCCATTGGACAAATCGCAGGCCTTCACTCCATTTTGTCGTATGGTTGTCCTTTTTCCAGCAGGCCAGCATTTTGCGGATTTCTTGGTTCAGGCGCTCAATTGATCCTTGTGATTGTGAATGGCGGGCAGAGCCATGCACCATCTTGCAATTTGGCCATAAATTGTGGATTTCTTCGATGACCTAATTTTTAAAAATAAAATTTAATCATTTTAATTAATAAATTTAACCCTGCTTGCTGTAAATTCGCGCCCGTTGTCGGTGTGCAGCAGAACCGGCGCCCCCAAAATTGAAAAGATGTCGACCAATTGCATTGCCACTTCTTCAGCCGTTTTTGATTTCAGCGGCCGAATCATGCAGAATTTTGTGAGGTGGTCTTGGTAGGAGAGCACATATTTGAAGGGGCCGTCAGGTTCGGACTGAAAGTCAATCAAGTCAGCCTTAACAATTATTATTTCATTAATAAGAATTTTTAATTAATTAAATAAACCTGGCATCTGGAATTCATTGCGGATGATACAATCGGCTTCGTGACAATTCCTTTGCGCACTGCAGGTTTTTTCAATTGGCATGTTTCGCATAAAGACAAATATGCGCTAATAATCTCTTGAGTTATATTTGCATATGTTTCTGCCAGTCGATAGTACATTTTTATTCGTCCGCTGTGTCCCAATTCCTCGTGAACCCGGTCTATCACTGCGAAAATGTCCTTAATTTTTAAATATTTAATAATAAACAAAAATTAAAAAACCTCTTTGCAAACAAAGCGTAATTCCGTGCCTTTTTTGATCAGTTTTTGCACCCTGACTCCTTCCACATTCAATTCCAAAATGTCAAATTTGTCCAGCAATCGATAATCGCTCTTTGCTTTCTTGATAGAATGATCATTTTCCAGTTGAATTAATCGTTGTAATTTTGTGGCATATTCTTCGCGGGAAATAATAGGTAAATTCTCAATTTTTGATTCGAATTTTGCTTCCATAATTTCTAGAGGATTTAATTAATAATTTATTATTTCGAGTTTGTAAAATAAATTATAAAAATAGAAATGACATTCGATGTAAATAATTGTTTGGGATAATGGAAAATTATTTTTGAATTTTAAAAATATTGATTTATTCATTATTAAATGTCCGAATTAAAAAATTCGATTTTTAATTAAATTATTTATTTTTTATTAAATTTATTTCAATTTCTCCAATATTAGCTAACTTAGCTGCGAATTCCCGGAATTAGCTGGCCTGGGTCAGCTATTCCCAGGATTAGCTAGCTAGAATGCGGAATCCGTGTTTTAGCTAGCTATTCCCAGGATTAGCTAGGCCGGCTAGCTAAAACGCGGATTCCGCATTTTAGCTAGCTAGTCCCGGGATTAGCTAATTCCGCAAATTAGCTGCAATATATATAAAAATAATGTAGACTTCAATCATGTTTTAATTATTTTAGAAATTATTTATTTTAATTTTTAATCATTTATGCAACTGATAAGAGCTTTTTTTTGAGTGTAATTTTAAGTCATTCTTTTGGAATAAATAAATTATGAAAGCTTGAAAGAATATTAATGTTGAAAATTGTTGTCAAAAATGCATTTTTTAAATCCCAACAAATTCTTCTTCTTCTTTTCATTCATTCAAAAGTCGTCTTAAAAATTTGACTGATCAATTCCGTGTGTTTATTTCCTGCGATCAGCATTTTCCATCCGCTGGTTTCCATAACCTTTATTTAAAATAACCAATTTGTTTTTATTATATTGATTATTTCACCTCGTTTGCATTCATTTGGAGATATTTGATGGCATATTTCTTGAGATATTTGGCAGAATATTGATCGGCCAAAATCAGCAGTTCACAGACATTTTCATTACCCAAAGATGTGGCAAATTCGCGGGTACAGAGCTTCTGAATTAATATTTAATTACAAACGAGAAATAAATAAATTCAATTTACTTTCAATGTGTCAAGTTCGTATTTGTCCGCAGCCTCCAATAATTCCATCGTCATTTCTTTCAGTTTTGGTGCTTTGCCGCTATACCTGGAAAATTTACATTTTTTATTAATTTATTTTAAATAATTCGCCCACATGAATTGAATCATTTGTTCGAGTACCGGAGATTTGATATCCTTAATATTGACGATTCCTTCCTTCGCTTCGATCATTTCGTTTTCGAACATTGCCTGAAAAACTGGAGATTGACAGGCCAAAATGCCCTTATGTGCCTTAAATGTATAATTGAATTAATTTTTAAATATTTTTAATTTTTGACCTCGAATTTGACTCCATCAGCAGCAACCAAAATGCAATCAGTGAACAAACCCTGTTCGAATAAATGGCCTATGTCATGTTCTGGAATTTTCAAATCATCCAAAATTCCACATTCCATGTCCATCTGAATTAATTTAAAATATTTTCTAAGAAATTGATTTTACCGTCGGTTCGAAAATTGTGATTTGGAAAACAATTTGAAGCCGATCGCCTGACAGAAATCCTTTGTCTACACCGAATAATTCAGCACGTTTCATTATTGAGCTATTCGGCTGGTAATATTGACCTTTGGTGAAAATGCGATTTGGGATTGCTTAAAAAGGAAGCAAAATTATTTTTAAAAAATAATTAATTTTAATTGAATTTACTAAGTTTTTCCACATCCACTCCATCGGAATTTCGGATCATGAATTTAATTTTTGCCGAAATATTCGTTGCATCAACTGGATTAATGGAAATGAAGAGAAAATCATATTCCGAATTTGGATTTGGGCAGGTGAGACGAAGACTCCACTTCACCGGATCACCGCCAGATGGGGAAGTCGAACTGGAAAAAGAGTGAAATTTAGATTAAGGCCGTTTGGTTTTTAGAATTTTTCTTAAACTACTCGGTTGTAATTTTATCAAAAAATTATTATATTTGCGCCAATTTTACAATAAAAATTGCTCTTCTATTGATGGGCACTAAGCACTATAGGCTTTCAGACTGTTCACAAAGTAATTAAAATCGGTGTGGTGGTAATCAGTTCTTTTACCAGGTCAAGTTTTTGAGTTTAAAATCTAATAAAGTCGATTTAGACAATTTATTTGTTTAAATTTTAATTCTATATTTTTGATTTAAATGAATTTAACCTGAAAATTCCGGATTCCAAAAATTCCGTTGCATTTAATCGGCGATCAGAAAAATTGTGAATCTGAAATAACAAAATCATTTTTAAAAATTAATTAAAAATCACCATCCAAACAAAAGTCGACCTGAAGAATAAAAATGGGAATTTATATGTAAAATATTGGCTAATTTTCTTACTCAGATTCCTTCAGCTTGCTTTGGCAAATATTCAGAATTTTGTCTGCCATTTTTTACACAAAATCTGAAAGTCGAAGCTTGAATAATAAATGTATGATTATTGATTAATATTAAAAATAAAAAAATAATGAAATTTCTTCTGGCTGTGGTCTGCTGCTCGAAAAATTATTTCTTTTTGGATAAATTTGACAGTTTTTAAAAACTATGAGGCCGTTTCTTAATTGATAAATGATAAGTTAAAAAAGAAATTGAAAAGCAAATATTTCGAAATGTTGGTTTGTTTTTAAACCTATTCTAAACTGAATTGATATTGCTAGTAAATAAATAAACAACAAAAAATAAACCAACGGTTTATTGTTATAAATTTGCACCAAAATGAAGAATGGAAAATGCAGTTTTTTTTGTTATTATTATTAGACGCTAATGCTACACGCTACTTATTGATTGGATATTGATCGATACGGGCGGAGGCGGATGGACATAACACATAAATATAAGGGGAAATGGAAAATAAGGAAAAGAAAATCGTCCATTTTTATCTTCGTCCGGAAGAAAATTATTTAAATAAGGGGGGGGGGGGCAGCAGGACACAGGGGAGGAAGATGGAGGAAAGAATGAACAATGAAATCTCTATATTAGCTTTTAAAATGAAGTTAAATTTTTGGCCAAATCCATTGTTTTTTATAATTATCCATATCCATACTCACAGCTCCATAGCAACTTTTATCTTTTCCTATTAATTGAATACATTAAGAATTAAATTTTAAATACTTACTTATACCTAAAATACATTATAGGCAACTTTTATCGTAAATCAAATAAGTGAACATGGATTTTGAAAACAAATTTTTCGATTGTAATTCAAAGTCATTCCGTCGCAATAAATAAATGAGGATAAGCAAGAATTGAAAAAAATATTGATTGATAAATAAATGTTGAGAATTGTTCTAAAAAAATGCATATTTTAAATGCCAACATTATTCTTCTTCTTTTCATTTATTCAAAAATTGCCTTCATAATTTGATCGAATAATTCGCCATAATTGCCTTCGACCAACATTTTCCATCCCTTCGTTTTCATCACCTTTTTAAATGATGAAAATTATTTTATCATTTTTACGGATTATTTCACCTCTTTTGCATTCTTCTGAATATATTTGATGGCAAAATTCTTGAGATATTGCGCAGAATGTTGATTGGCCATAACCAACAATTCACAAACATTCTCATTTCCCATTGAATTGGCCAATTCCTTTTGGCAAAAAATCTTCAATAAAAAAGTATAAATTGAAAGAAATGAATTCATTTCACCTTCAATCGGTCAAATTCATATTTGTCCGCAGCCTCAAATAATTACATTGCCATTGCCATTTCTGCCAGTTTTGGTGCTTTGCCGCTATACCTGAAAATTATACATTTTTACTAATTTATTTTTTAATAATTTTCCCACATGAATATGAGCATTTGTTCGAGCACCGGCGATTTGATGTCCTTAATATCGACGATTCCTTCCTTAGCTTCGATCATTTCATGTGCGAACATTGCCTTAAAAACCGGCGATCGGCAGGCTAAAATGCCTTTGTGACCCTTAAATAAATTTTTGTCATTCTTTTCAATTAATTAAAACCTCAAATTTGATTCCGTCCTCGGCCACCAAAGTACAATCCGTGAATAATCCCTGATCGAATAAATGACCCATATCCTCAATAGCACCACATTCCGGAAATTCAAATTCATCCACAATGCCAGATTCCATTTCCATCTATATTATTTATTGATTGATAAAATTTTTTTAAAAAAAGTTTTTACTGTTGGTTCAAAGATTGCGATTTGGAAAACAATTGTAAGCTGATCGCCAGGCAAATATCCATTCTTCTTATTGAATAGTTCATTACTCAAGAATAAATAATTAGGATATTGATATTGTTGACCCTTGGCGAAAATGCAATTTGGGATTGCTTAAAAGAAATAAATTTAATTAAAAATTATGATCAAACTAAGTTTATCCACATCTTTCCCATCAGAATTCCGGATCATGAATTTAAATTTTGCCGAAACTTCAGTCACAGCAGTATCAACAAGATTAATGGAAATGAAGTAACTGCCTACAGCGCCAGCGCCATAATAAGCTGGGTTTGGGTTCGCGTAAGTGAGACGAAGACTCCACATCACCATGGTGATTCGACATTTGCGACGGGAACATTTGAGCCGCCGACATTTGCGCCGGAACTTTTGCGACGCTGACTTTTGCGCCGACGACTTTTGCGCCGGAGCATTTGCGCCGTCGACATTTGCGACGCAGACTTTTGCGACGCCTACTTTTGCGCCGCCCGCAGAAATACGAATTATTGTTTATTAAAAAAATTATCGGACCGAATTATTACTCATATCATTAACTAATAAAAGGGTGAATAATTTTCTATTTCCAAAAGATGAACATCATATAAATTAAGCAATCTTTAACTAACGAAAAAGGAATCAATGGAATTCATCAACAGAATCCTAATGCGCGCAATAGTTCAACATGGCTGGCTCATCCTCAGTCAGGCATTACGATATCATTTAACAATAAGGGGATTGGATGATTGGGTTATTGATGCTTGGGATTTTTATATAATATTTATTTAATAATTTTATTTATTCATTTGGTTAATTATTTTAATTTTGATAGTTAATAATCATAACTTGGATTTATTTTACATCATTTTGCAAAATCTAATCCTATTTCTAGAGGCGGCGCAAAAGTAGGCGTCGCAAAAGTCTGCGTCGCAAATGTCGACGGCGCAAATGCTCCGGCGCAAAAGTCGACGGCGTAAAAGTCGGAGTCGCAAATGTAGGCGGCGCAAGTGTCGGCGGCGCAAATGCTCCGGCGCAAATGTCGGCTAACCATCACCATATCGCCAGATGGAGAAGTTGAACTGAGATAATTGATTTGTTTCAATTTTATTATTCCATTTTGATTCAAATAAATTTACCTAAAAATTCCGGATTCCAAAAATTCATTTGCATTTAATTGACGATCAGAAAAATTGTGAATCTAAAATAATATTTTTTATTTTCACTTTTTTAAAAATAAATCGAAACTTGCCTTCCAAACAAAAGTTGACCCGAAGAACATAAATTATGGGAATTAATAGGTAAAGTATTTTGCTAATTTTCTTACTTGGATTCTTTCAGCTTGCTTTGGCAAATATTCAGAATTTTATTTGCCATTTTGCAGAAAATATGATTACAGAATTTGTTTTGATTTATTTATGTCGAAGCTTAAAAATGAAAAAAATATAATTAATGTTGAAAGAATAATGAAGTTTATCTGTAGTCTTTCCGAATAATTATAATTATTGCTTTTTAGATTGGTTGCGGTTTTTAAATTATGAGATGAGTTGTGTCCATTTTTTTCAAATTGAATTATATAAGAATAAAATTCAATTTTTAAAATTAACATAAAACAAGAAGATTTTGATTAAAAGTTTGATTGATAATTATAATTAATAAGTGTTTGTTGTTCTTTGCGCACGGACAATTATGCGCAAGAAATGGCTCTGCCGTGTAGAGAAAAGAAATCAAATGTAACCCCTTGGATGATTATTTATTGAAAAAGATGAATGTGGGAGAACAAGCAAGCAAAGACAAAATCTTTTAAAAAAATTTTAAGAAAAATTCTTCCACTTCTCCCACGGATTATGGATTCAATCAAATTCAATCAACTCTTCTCTATATTTTGCACTTTTATTCTATTTTTAGGAAATTTATATTCAATTAAAATATTGAAAATTATTATTTTTTAAAATGGAACATCACATCAACAAAATAATAATACGGAAATGGCAAAAATGCTCAACAAAATTGGTGAAATGAACCAAAAAGAAAGTGAATTAAAAGAAAAATTGGACAAAACAATTGCCAAAATGACTGAAATTGAGCAAAAAAAATGAAGGAGGAAATTGGTGAATTGAAGGATCAAATTAGCGAATTTTTGGATGGAAACGAATTTTGTTTGGTCAATATGAAGAAATGAAGATAATCCTTACGAATTGTGGTCCCAAAAAATTTTTTTTGAGAATTTTTTTAATTTTTAAAAAATTGATTTCTTCGGGTTTTCGGGGGCGTAGAACACGAATTTGCCATCCATTTTGTCATATCATGACTCATCACTGAATATGAATATTCAACATTGGACTGTGCCTTTAATAATATCATTTTTAGCTAAAGTTCTAAAGAAATGCTATTAACAAAGTCACAGCAGCTTTACCAACATCAGCAGCAGTCAGCACTAGACCTTTTATTCGGTGCTAGTGCAAGGTCAATTCCACAATGGTGCAAATATGGGCGATTCCACAATGGTGCAAATATAAAGTTTTTGGCTTCTAATAAATCAGAAACTGGTTTTAGACCCTACAATCCTTATACCATTTTGTAGATCTCATCGAGACGCATCGATTGGTATATATTTTGTCATGATTGGTCAAAATAAAAGAGTATTAAACCATTTTTCCAGATTTTGGTTTTAAACTTTCTTATTTTTGAACAAACCATAACAAATTATATACCAATCGATGCGCCTCGATGTGATCTACAAAATGCTATAAGGTTTGTGGGCTCTAAGACCAGTTTATGATTTATTAGAAGCCAAAAACTTTATATTTGCACCATTGTGGAATCGCCCATATTTGCACCGCCCTTTGTCTATTGTGGAATCGACCCCGGACGCCTTTTATTCCTTAATCATCGTTCATCGCATAGTCGAATGCATGTTATTTAAGTATTAATACCGACCGGTATCCCGATACCGCTGAACCCTATTTTATATATTATTGTACACCTTTAATCTAATGCCAATAGCATATTTTAGGGGGTTAATTATTTTTACAAAAATTTAAAATAAGATCAATTTTTACCAAATTTATACATACAAATAAATTATACAATAGATATTGGGTATTGGGACCAAGAAAAAATAATTCTTCATCTTTAAAATAAAAATTATGTAAAAAATCAAAATCTCAAATTTAGGCCTCACAAATTGGTAAATTTCTGATTTGATTGGAAATTTCTTCCATTTTCTTCCCTCCATTGTTAAACAATTGAAGTAATTGTTTATTGGTAGCCAGGAATATTCTAAATTTTTTGACTGGGATGCCGGCAATTTTGAAAGCAATAGAATCCAAATTTGGCGGCTGGCAATTGTCTTCCAAATATTCCAAGGCACCGGCAGCCGTCATTCTCTGAGTTCCATCCAAATGTAGCATATTCTGTGGAATTATTATTATTTATTATATTTTTGCAGTATATACGCTATTAAAAACACACACTCTCTAATATAATTCCCCATACTCGATTTTGAGGACCTATAGCTCCTGACAGATGAAGTTAAAATTTTTATTAGATTTTCTTAGTTTCCTCTCTAATTCTTGTAAATGCTAACTATTTTTCCTACCATGAGTGGGTTCATAAGAATAAGAACGTGGTTATGGTTATTTAACCGACCTCGAGTGGGTTCATAAGAACGTGGTTATGGTTATTTAACCATGACCTCGTGGTTAAATAACCATGTGATCCGGTTCATAAGACGTAACCACCGGTTCCTGGTTAAATGACCACAGGGGCCTGGTTCAATTTCCGTCAGATCCGTGATATGATATATGATTGTCATTTCCCCGGTTCAATTAGTGAAAAAAAATCATATCTTAAAATCGTCTCTAAAATCGTCATACGATGGCTGCGTATGATAATCGTACAATCGTACAACAAATCGTTTGGTTCAATTAGTTTTCGACGATACGATATGATTTTTCCCTTGCCGGCATCATATGACGAATTTTTAATTAATTTAAATTAATTTTAAATAATTATAACTTTGTTATTTTATTATTTAAAAATTTAATTTTTTCACCAAATTAATAAGAAAATTTTTCTCTATCGATTCATAAAAAAATATTTGAAAAAGAAGTAAAAAATTTTTTTTGTTAAATTTTGTTAAATTTCAGTATAGTGTATGAAAAATATTTTTAAAATAATTATAAAATTTATATAAACGAAAATAAAATTTATTTGGACTGATTAGGCAACATTTTCTTTGAAAATTCATATAAAATCAAGCATTTAGTTCTATTACTCAATTTTTGGCTCATTAGATAGAGCAGATTCTTTTCTATAATATTCTTTTTACAGAACAATTTTAGAAATTTTTCTAAATTTTTTATGAATTTTTATATACATATGATTTGAGCATATATCCGCTTCGGAGTGGATATGTCTGCGTATGATTTTTATAAAGGGAATTGTCATCATATGATGAGTTATCATTTGTAGAAAAAAATTAATTGAACCGCGCTTATGACTTTTTGTATGATAAATCGTACGCGGCCCATGATTTAGGCTCTGATGCGACGATCATATCACTTATACGATAAAATGATTAATTGGACCGACTTTATGACGATATGATCGTCATAATCATGCGCCGCATTTTATACGATTTAATTGAACCGCGCGCCGGGGATATGATTTCCATCATATCGTAAAATCTTATCACAGATCTGACGGAAATTGAACCAGGCCCCAGGTAGATTAACCATGAGGTCATGGTAAAAACCTACCCCGGTTCATAAGAACGTAACCACGTGGTTAAATAACCACGAGTTCATGGTAAAAATGCTACCATGCCACCCTAGCATGGTAAAAAAATTTACCATCAATTTTAGGGCCATATAAAAAATTGGAAATTTAATTTAAAATATAAAATAATTTTATTCTTGTAGATTGAAGTCTCCTCTATCCAACCATATAAATTTTGTATTTTTTTGTCCATCCATTGTTTTGTAAAAATTAAAAATAAAAAGGTAGGTAAAAAAGGTCTTTTTTACAGGGAATATCATCTTTGAAACTGCATAAATCATTATTTACTAATCTAAAAATTTTGAAAATAATATCATATTGTAGAATTGACATTCCTCTATCGATTGATATAAAATTTTTTGTTCTGAATTTTTTATAAAGCCTGGAAAGAAAATAGCAGAAAATAGCACTGATTCGGTCGAGCTATACCTCATTCGATAGAGCTCGATGAGCTGAGATATGCTAGAATTTTAATGCGGAACCCATTTTTGGCCAAAATATGGCCCATTTTTTGTTCATTTTCCCTCAAAAGTTCAGAGTTACCTGGTACCCAGTTCATAAGATGATGGTTTACCATTACCTTAAGAATTTCTTATGAACGGAATTTAGGTCATTTAACCAGGTCATTTGCCCTTGGTAAAATAACCAGGTCATTTTACCATAGTTATTTAACCATGTTCTTATGAACCCACTCCATATTACACATTTTGATCAAATATCACGCCTATCTATCAATCATATTTTGCCCCAAGCCTTTTTAAACCCACTCATTTCCTCAATAAATATTCATTTTGGTTCTGTTTTTTCATTTTTGTGCAAACCGATAAATATTAAAGTCCAGACCAATTAATCCCAATCTCTTTGGGCCACTAGGGAATTTAGCTCTAGCCCCAAACAATTTTAGCTTTGATTGTGACTAAAAAGTTTATAAATTTCGCTATAATTTGTTCAAATTAAAAATTTAAACTATAAATTTTTCCAATTTTTTAGGAGTTGAAAAATAATTCCTCCAAGGTTTTAAAAGATCATTTAAGGTATTTGCTTTTATTATCTAAAGAATATTTTTTTTAATTCTTACATTAAGCAATATGAACATTTTTGGATAATGTTGTCGAACTTCAAGAATATGATGGATTGCATTCGAATATTCAGACAATAAATCGGCATCAAATTTCAACTCCATAGGCTTTTTCACAAAATTAGCTGTATTTCGTAATTTATAAACATACTAAAAATAAAATTCATTTATGGAATTATAATTCCAATTTCACTTTTATTTTAGTGTCGACCCATTTAAAATGACGAAAAATGTCGGCAATTTGTCTCAAACGTCCATAAATGGTTTTCTTAAAGTATGGAGGTCTTTTTTTATTAAATTAAATTTTATACTTCTTCGAGTCCATATTTTGGTTGCCACAAAAGCATATCGAAAATAACCATTCCAGTCGACCAAATGTCAATTTTTGTGGATATCTAAATTATAATATAAATAGACCCAAGCTTCTACATATCAGCAACAATAAAACCCTCATGTATACCTGAATTTCGGACTCCTTTTTGCCAAATTCCGGGCCATGGAATATTCCCCATCGATCGGGCCAAAATGGGGCCATTTTAAAATTTGCCCGTGCCTTACTATCCGCTCTCTGCAAATGCGACGGTAACCGAACACTTGTGTCAAAATCAATCAATTTTAAATTAGCATTTTCCAATTCATCCATTTCACTTCCATTTTCCATTACTACTTTTGAATGGCCATTTTCCAATGCCTTTACCTTTGGATGTTCACTCACTTTATGATCGTGATCGACAATATTATTCATATCAGCAGAATGTACAAAAACGTAATTGGCTCGTTTCACATCGCCGTGTATTAGACCAACTGTAAAAATTTAAGAATAAAAAAATTCCAAATATTTTTTAAAAATTACTTTTGTGAAATTCCACTAAAGGCAACAAAAATTTCTTTGCCTCTTTACTAATTTCTTTTTCGCCTTCATTCCCCTCGGTGAAATTTCGGATTTTCCAAATTTGTCGATGACTTCCTTCTGCCATTTCCATAATTGTCACATAATTTTCAGGAGTTGTTCCCCTTAAAAAGATTTGTTAGTTTAGTGGCTCGAAATCGACATAATTCCTAATATCCTAACAATCCTTAGGTTAAACTTTTATATAAAATATTTTTATTATATTATCAAAAATGATTGATCAAATATAGATAGCCCAAAAAATGATAAATACCCAATTTTGTTCCATTTTTCATTAATAATTTATTTTTTGCAAAATTTTTATTTTTATCAGTTCCATTAATTCTTTTTTCTAACTAATTACCACAATCAATATAATGCTATACAAAAGAAACAAATTTATAGCGAATTTAATAAATTTAAAGATAATATCCGTAAAATTGATTTGGGGCCAAATGTGAATATCTTTCCCAAATTAAAATTAAGTCATTAAAATAATAAGAATAAATATTTCGAAAATTTAATTTCCCTTTTCATAACTCACAAAAAGATGACATTAATCAAATATTTTGGATGTTCTTGATGAGAAGAATATTGCTTAATTGCATTAATTGTTTCAATATTATTTTTGGCTGGACTTCGATGTTCTTCATCATTCGGTGTCAATTTAACTGCAATACAATTTTTGGGCGTAAATGTTTTGTCATTTTGATACATATAGCCCATAAAAACCTAAAAAAAAATTTAAAATTAATTTTTTAATAAATAAATTTACATACACTGGAAACGAGGCCATGATCCTTGTCACCATTTGCCTTCAAAAAGTGGACTTTTTGATTATTCATTGGTACTTTTTCGGCCATATTTATTCTCTCAAATTCAAATGAGTTCATCTCTTTGAGAAAAATTCCACCACATTTTCCTTCATTCCAACAATTGAAGGTGGGCAAAAATATTGCCAATGAGCATAAAATGAATAGGGAAATCCATGAAAATGGGAAAATTAGTGGGTTTGATGAAGCAAATCGCATTTTAATAATTGATATGAATATATCAAATTTATCCTCTGATAATGAGCTGAAGATTGAAAGCTGATTGAATTTTGATTATTTTAAATATTATTTTTTTTTTGCTAGGATATCAAAAATTTGTGCCATTTGCACTAAAACAGATATCCCAAATTGAATTTTACACCATTTTATTAGATAACAAAATATTTTGCAATGAAATCTTATGGTCCAAAAATATGAAAAAATCCACAAAATCGAACTTTAGTTGGCTTTTCGGTCATTACTCATTTATTCCTTAAATTAATTCTAATTATTCTTAAAAACCGGCGTTGGGCAGGATCCTTAATTCTTAATCCAGCACATTTTAGCCGGATTCGGAAATTTAAATCCTACATAATTTTTAAATTTAAAAATCCGATCTTGCGAAAAATTCCATTTCATTGGCCTATAAATTATTCCTTAACTCATAGGGAATAAAACCTTTCGATAATTATTTTTGGGACTGAATTTATAGGATTTAATTTATAAAATTGTGCGGTGCTCAGGCCATAAATTTCACATAATAACCGCTGATTGCTGATAATCAAGGGAGGAAATTGGCGAAAAAAATAATAAATGTTGGTCTTTTCTCTTCGGCCAATTTCCTTTTTAAATAAATTATTTTGCCCTTTGGCATTGGCACTGAACAGTGAACACTGAAAAGTGATGTGTTCATTTTTCATATTTCATTTCCTTGTTTATCAAAACTTAAACGGAATTTTACTTCTTTATTTAGATTAGAGGCACATGGCCACATTACACTTCCCTTAATAAATCTCGTTCAAATTAGTGTCCCTCCCCCTCCTCCCTTCCCATTATCTTTACTTTTCATTTCCATTTCCCAAATTTCCGAATCTCAACAAACATCAATCTAAATACAAAACAAACCCATCGCTTCGATTTGGGTTCCGGTTCCGGCTTTCCGCTGGCTTCTTCCCATCTCCACTCCATTCCCTTTCTTTGGCCATTTCCTAGCCCATGTTTTCGGCTCCTCCCCCCCCCCCTTCCATTTCTCGGCCGTCATCGCCCTAATAAAGCGCGTGCTCCCATCATTCTTTTTCCTCCATGCCTCAATCCAAAGAAGCCTATCTTCATTCACTCCCACAGCAGATATTATGGCCATAATCCTCCCCTTCTTCCTCCCATCCCAAAAAATTCCCCTTTTAGTATTCCACGTCCACGTCCGCATCCGCCCAGCTTCTTGATGGTCCCGTCCCCTTACCTTCCTCCTTATTTGGGTCATGAGGCCATCATTCTCTCCCCAGCCCCCACACCCTTTCACCCTGATCAAATCCAGTGGACGGATATTTCCGCTGATACCAAACTATATTTTTTTCCTTTTTTCTCAATTCAGAAAACAAACAGATCAAAACAGGGAGAATATGCCGACGGTTTTGCACCTTCGCTATTCTTTATTCATCGTAATAAAAAGAAGTAAAGAAAACGTTAATTTCACATTCACAAACATTTAAATTGCAACATCTGCGTCTATAAAAGTGCTGTTGATCTACAGTAGAGCAGCAGGACGAGTCGGTTTTTCCTGTTTTTGGAATCGAATTTCTGAAACCAAACCGACTCTCTCCTATCTAGTCTACTACTAGATCAGTAATCCACTTTTTTTTTTATCAAAGATTGCAGATTCATTAAATTTGATTTCATCGCTCTCTAACTTTACCGTATTTACACATTCTTAAAATATAGGCGGTGCGGTATGTCTGATATACAAAAATCGTTTAATGACCCAAAATACCGCAAGCGAAGAAGTTATTTCATGTCAAGAATTCGTAGGCATTCTTTGTTTTGACTCTAAGCACAAAATGATCCTGATGTTTGCAAAGTACAATCCATCAAAACTGCGTGCATTTGGTCTCATCCGGCGAATGTCACATCGTAAAAATGTGAACCTCAAAGGGAGAAAGAATAGTATAAAATGAGGATAAAATTAGCCTTGGCATTTTTTAATCGCTAAAATAATGCAATAAATTAATTTTAATTAGAATCAAAAAATCCTTTTCTTTATTTACGGTTTGTGCTTTGTGGGTGAGTGAAGGGGGGCGGGAATTGGCATAAGCATTGGGCATAGGACAGGTAAATACGCACGCAGGCGTACACTTCCCCCCAAATCCACTTCCGAGAAAAGCACGCAAAAATTTGTTTTTGGATATTCAATGGCCCCAATTTCCGCTGCAGTTTTTGGCCATTTCCATATTTTTGGCCATTTCCGTTCCCATCCCTCTTTACCAATGCCGGTGGCCACAAACACGCGGCCATTTCCCTCATGGCCAATTCCCTGCCACACTCGAATAAATCATTTGATTTTTTCCGGGGCATTATTTTCCTTTCATTCAAAGCATTTCGCCGGCATGGGTTGCCCACATTATCTACTTCCAATGCATTTTGTTATTTTCGCATGATTTTTAATATAAATAATTGAATTAATTTCTACCATTTAATTCATTTTTCATCAGAAGCCTTTAATGTTTTCAATTAAAAAACTTCCAATTTTAAAATTAATCATTAGCTAAAATTTCAAGACTTTAAAGAATGGTCTTAATTTAAAATTAATAAAATTGACCAATGCATATTTTAGGAAATAAAAATGCCAATGCTAATTTCTTCCTCATTTGCTTTATTTCTCCTCCTCCCTTTCATTACTTTAACATTTTTATGCCATTGCACATTTGCCAATGGGGACAATCAAATGCGAGCGGTGGTTATGGCCCCGCACAATTCATCCACAAAAAGTCATTTCAATTTGACTAGCCGTTTGGCCATTGTGCTTGCCGAACAAAATTTCGTCAAAAATGTTGTGAGTATTATTAGGTTTTTTAATTTGGTTATTAAAAAAATCAATATATTAATTAAATTAATGATGAAAAATTAATATATTCAAGTCTTGATGGATTTTTTCACTATTATCTCATCAGAAGTCTGATGAAGCTCATATTCGTAGCTCTTAAAAGGGAGAATGATTCAAAAACTTAAATTAAAAATTTATTTTCAACCATTACATTCAAAAGATATTTTACGATCTTTTTTAGAGTTGGGAATCCTCGGGCATGGGAATCGCCAAATCGTCGAGAATTCCCCATCATTTTCTCTCGGGCAAACCTGAAATGTTCCCCGTGAAAATCGAAATTTTTCCTCGTGCCCATCCCCGTCTCCGGGGTTCTATCCCTAATTCGTTAATTAATGTTAATTAACCGCTGGATTTTTCTTTTGGGCCATTTTCATCAGTTCTTTAGCTCTTTTTAACTTTTTTGTTTTTTTATAAAACGTTAATTTGCTTATCAAAAATAAATTTTGAAGCAAAAATTCGAATCATTTTTACCTTAAATTTATTTCTAATTTTGTAATTGACAAAATTCACAAAAAAAACATTTTTCTAGCATATTTTGATTTTGGTGTATAAACATGAAGAAAATGTGCATTGGCCAAGTAAAGAAAAGTTGGCAAAATTGACAAAAAATGTTGAACATAAACTCACATTTGAATTGTACGAAATTGACTATGAACGAATTAAAGCATTGCCAAATTTTGGGATGGACACACGGGCCGGATGCCAGGTTGGATGAATTTGCAATTCGCTTTGTTTTTATAACACAAAACGCAAATCAAATATAGGTAAGAGTCGAAAAAACAAAAAAAACCCATTTAAATAATTTAGGCCGTATTTTGTTAAAGTAAAAATTGGTTTAAAATCCAATAATTGAGATAGTTGTCGAAAAAATCACACATGTCAACAATTCTTCTGCACCCAACAATCACGCACCCTACCAAAAATAAATAATTCATTTTCGAAATGAATTTTTTTTTAATATATGGGCATGGGTTTAGGTAGGCTAGGTAGGTAGGTTATGGCTTCGGAGTGGGGATAGGAATCTATCGAAGTAAAAAAGGGGACATTGTTAAAGAATTGCGGGGTTTTGTCTGGGTGCTAAATTGTCGAGCACTAAATTGAATTCTCGGCAGGCCGAAAATCTAATTGAATTTTTCATCGCAGATGGAAGAAAAAGCAAAACCAGGGAAAACCTGTGCGGATACGGATGTGAAAGCAGAAGAAGGTGAAGAAGACCAAATTGAGGAGATTGAACCAGAAGATGAGGGCAAAGGGAAAAAGCTGCTAGAAATGAAGAAATGGCCAGTGGTGAATGCGGAATTGAGCAAACACACAATTTACGAAAATGAACAACTCATTTTTGAAGGCAAGCCATTGGATGATATTTTTATTATTTTATTTAATTGGCAGTTATGGCCGAGGATGTGGAATTTATTGAAAAGCTTCAAAAGAAAGGTTTCAATGTTGGAATGGCCGAACATTTTCATTTGGGTGCATTTGCCATTTTCCCACTGATTGGCGCAAATTCAGCTGTGATCAGCCGAATTTCCACATTGAATGGAGTTTGGCTTGATTATGCCGACGTTATGGACCAAGCAATTGAACTGAAATTGCCAGGTTCATACTTTATTTTTGTTTACCAGTTAGCACTAATTTAAGCTTCAAAAAGTTTTCCCAAGGGAAGGGCTTTGTTTTTATTCGTATTTTTCTAAAAAATTTTACTAGATTATTCAAATACAGAGATTTACGCAATTAAATTAAATAAAAATTTTTTAGTCCATGAAATTAATCTTTTTATCGAAATAATCTAGAAATGTTTAAGAAAATTGCAAAAATTTGGACAATTGTAAAATTAAATTATTATCTTTTTTTATATTATAAAAATAATATAAAGTAAATTAATCAATGTGAACAATTTTTATTAAAAATTATTTTCAAATTGTAATTTTATGCTCTGTTTTGCATTTAAAAATATTAAAAATTTAAATTATAAAAATATATATGTGTTACGGCCAAAAGTGGAAATCGGCCAAAACTGGTTTTGGCCGATTTCCACTTTTGGCCGTAACATATGTATGTCAAAAATAACGGAACTCATCAGTCAATGTGAAAATTAATTTACAAAAATTAATTATAGAAAGGAAAGCCCTTTGGCTGGATGGAGATAAAGCCGTCAGTAAGGATCGAAATTATGCCAAAGATTATAAAGCAACAGTGGATACGAATAATGAACTCATTAAAAAGGCTGTAAGCCATTTATCATATATAATCAATTATTTTGTAATTATTATTTAATACTTTTTTGTCATTTAATTATTATTTAATAATTTTTGGGTCATCAATAGTCAATACAATTTTAATTCCAGGAGGACGCATTTCGTGGCATTTATAATTACAAGAAATATGGGAAAGAATTCATTGGATTTCGTAAATTGTTCAGTCAAACGGAATTTCAATTCGCAAATTGGCAATTGGGAATGGATTTTCCTCAAATGGAAGAATTGCACAAAAATATGCCAAAATTGGTTTATGTTGGCGGAATTTGTATGCCCAAAGATTTGGGGCAGCCGGATGAGGTATTTTAAGGGAATAAAATTATTTTTAGCCTGCTTAAATTAATTTTTATTTTTCTACAAGAAAATTCAAATTTCATTTTTCTTCTTATCAAGGCCTTTCCATTTTCATTAAAATTTTTAGCCTTTTTAAAAATATATTATAAAAAATTAATATTTTTAGCAAACCCTAAAATGGTTAGCTGATGGCCGCCAAATTGTGCCAGTGAGTTTTGGTTCAATTTTGGAGACGGAAGAAATGCCGGTGAAATATTTTGCCAAATTTGTGGAAACATTTGGCAAATTTGAGAACATTTTATTTGTTTGGAATTTTAAATTTGGCCCAAAAGGGAAGGATGCAAAACATGGAGTCAAAGTGCCGGATAATGTGCATTTGGTCAAATGGATGCAATTGCCGCTGATTTTGAGTGTGTTTTAATTTTTAAATAGGATTAAAATATTCGGTACTTGTACAGTTTACGTACTCTTTACGGGAAAAGTGAAGGTCCCCCTCTGTGGGTGTTAGGATATGGCTAGGGAATACGTGAGATGATTTTTACCCCATCCTATTTGTAATTGTAACCTATCCCTGAATAACCCTGACCCTAATCCTGATGACCCTTCACGTTTTCCTTTGTGAGGAAAAAGAGGAAAACTGCACAAGTACCTATATTCTAATTTCTAACGTGGCGAAATTTGCATACACGAATTTTTCGGTCCTTACCAAAAACGACAATAACAAATATAATTATAATAGAGTAAAATTTAGGGCCAAGATTTAGGTTCAAAAAAAGATGAGTTATAGGATTTTAGTCTTTAGAACTCGGAGTATGGGTTTTGGGCTATAAAGTTCGATTTGCCGTAAATTTCGGTTAATTTTCTAACAAATTAAACAATTTTCAGGATTATTTTTTGTATAATTTTAGGGACTATTTTTACTTGATTTTTAGAAAATTTAACTGACTGTGATGAAAATGAAATTCTATGAATAAATAACAATATTTATTCAATTAAATATAAATTCAGAGAATCAAAAAACACGATTATTTATTTCGCATTGCGGCGGAGGTTCGGCTGGAGAATCCATTTCGGCAGGTGTTCCTCTCATTTGCCTACCAATCTCGGCCGGACAACCTTACAATGCTAGGGCAATGGCATCCCGGGGATTGGCCAAAGTGATTGGAAAAATTGGCGACATTTTGGAACAAAATAATTTATTGGAGAATTCCATTCGAGAAATGTTGGAATGGAAAAATGACAGGTGAAATGAATAATGTATAAATAATTAAAGGAAGACGAGCTTATAGAATAGGATAGAGTCGGTTTCGGTATGCGAAAATCAATAACCGAAATTGAGAAATTTTCCAAAAACCAAAAATAGGAAAAACAGAAACCGAAAACCGGGTTTTCAAACCGATATTCGAAAATCAGGACTCTGTCCTTTTTTTAGTAAAAAGATAAGGCAACTTTTACTTACTGCTAAAACTCCTTTTTTCCTCTGAATTATTCCAATTTGCTACCAGGGAAAATTAATTTTACCCAAAAAATCAATATGGACTTATTTTCGATAGAAATATTTTTATAAATTAAAAATTTTAATAATAAATTTATCCTTTAAATTTAAGTAAATTCAAAATGGCATTGGAAAAAGTTCAAAAAGAAATGGAATTGTCGGAAACGAATTTCATTAAATCCATGCGTAAAGTACAAAAGAATGTGGCAGATGAGAAAAAGGGGAAAGCAATAGCAATACAACATCCTCGAGGAGGACAGCATAAATTGGATTGAAGCAAAGGAATGATGGCATCAAACAATGAATCATTTTATTACAATTTTTTATTCGGGTTGGGATTGCATATTAATCCTACATATATTGTTTTTTTATGGATATTAAAACAAATTTCCATTTTGACCTAGGGATTTCATAAAATCAACTAATTATAAGCGCAAAAGAAGTTTCAAAAATTACGAAATTGTGTATTGTCCTATTTTTTCTAAACAACTTTTATATTCACGTTAATCCATTTATTGATTTCTATAAAAGTAAAACCAAGGCAATTTTCAATGTTTGATGAATTTTTTTAATTATTAATTAATAGAACTCAATCATTTTTTGAGTAACTATTCAAATTCCATAGCCCAAAATGTGTTATTTGATAATTTATACTGTGCATCAAGCTATCATTCACGCACGCTGGGATTGATAAACAAAAGCCCTGGGTATCTGGTATTTTTATAATATTTAGCAGCCATATATCAAAAATCAGTTTTATTCATTTATAATTTTTTTGAATTATTTTATAATTAGATTATTTTATTTTAATGGAATATGAATTCAATATGATTAATTTTTTTATCAAAAGTCGGTTCATCAATTCTTTCATGGCAATCCGCCTTTTGGCCCCTGTGGAAGAGGCTGCGGTGCCGGTGCTTGAGGTTGACCATTCCCAGTGGACTGAGGAGGGCGATTTCCACTTTGGGGCCCATTTCCACTTGAAATTCCTTTTTGGCCAATGTCCACATGTCGCTTTCCTCTATATGGATAATCCGGTGCATCGAAATGGTCGAAGTCTTCAAATCTTCGTCCATTTCTGTTAAAATGGTGCCCAACGCCCGCAAAAGGTCGTTCGCCACTTATTCGGTGTCGATCGCCAAAATAATCGTCTGGAAAAATTTAAATAATTTAAGCTCAAAAAATTTCTTTTATTATTGGCTCAAAAAATATTATTGGTAAAAATAAGCAAAATTTAGGTTATAAAATTCCAAAAAATAATTAATTATATTTCTATTTCTAAAAAATTTTCTACCCATTTTCCCCTCAAAATGAGTGGAAAATTCCTTGGGAAAAATTTTAAAAATTTCCCAAGCAAAAACCTGTGCCATAATGGTGTTCGGCACTTCGTTTGAATTTGCTGATTCTATTCAAAGGTGGAAAAATGCCCAAATCGCCGGGCGGTATTCCATCAACGAATGGCCGATTTCCATCGTTATGTGAAAAAATGGTAGCACCAATTTCAGGCAAAATAATATAAAGTAGAAGGGAGAATAGGCAAAATAATGAAATTTTAAATGGATTCATTTTGATTTGGCAAAAGATTTTTAGTGAATTAAGGTTAATATATTGTATTTGATTTATTAAAGCTAATCTCCTCATTTATATAATCCTTCGGTTGGCGAGGATTGTTTATTATGGCCATTTATTTTTGTTTTCGATTCAGTCTTGTTTATTTCGCTTCTCGTTTCGACAATTCTTGCTATGTTTTTGTTTGATTAGCCATATTGACAAGTTTTAAAAGTAAAAATTGGTCGCTTATCGTTTTATTTTTGTATGGGCCACAATTTGTTTGTTTGTTTATTGTTGATATTTTTAATGCGCAAAATTGTTTTTCAATTCGATGACAAATTCGTTTATTTTGATCCGACTTTAAAATTATGAAATTTGAATGCTAAATTTGCTTTGCAAAAAATTTAAAACTAAGTTACAATGATCTATTTTTTAAGATTTTAAGACCATTAAAAAATTAATTTTTATTATTTATTTTAAAAATGATTAAATAATATTTAAAATATAATTCTATTGAAACAATTAATCAACAGGCGGAAATTGTTTGTGTGAATATTTCACAATTGGCTCGGCCACAAAATGGATTTGTTTGTTTTTTTCTTCATTATCTTTGACATCATCCAATTCAAGCAATACCATAAAATTCCATTCGTTTTCTTTTTTCATCAGTGCACCCGGAATGAAGAGAGAGGTCTGAAAATTTTGCTTGAATACCATTTTATAGCATCAACTTATTTTTTAAAAAATAATTTTATTGTAATTTATTATTTTCATATATTTAATCATTTTTACCATTCCAAATTTTTCTAAAAATTCAGAAAACTTTTGGATTGCTCTTAAAAAGTTTAAAATGAAAAATGTCATAAAATTGACAAATGATTGATTAATTTGCCTATATTAATTCACCTGTGGGCCTGCCTGAGGCCAATATCGGCCAATATTAAATCCATTGAAAAAGGCGACACCTCTGCCCCAGCCACGTGAATCAAAGAATGTATGGCCATTGGCCCAATCAATTCCTTTGATTGGGGAAAATTTTGCAACATAAATGGCCAATGGACCATCCGAAATTTGTCCTGCTAGATTTTCCACATTATCCATGGATGTTGCTGTTTCCTGGAGCAATTTAAAACTTGAATGGATTAAAAATTTTATCCGAGTGGAATGAAATGTGTTTCATTCAGGCGGAATTAAAATGTGTTTCATTGGAATTAAATATTCTTTCACTATGCGGAATTAAAAATTAAAACGGGATCTAAATCGATATAAAAATTTTATTTCGATTAAAATTAAAATGAGGCTCAAATCAGGGATGGGATCGATGTTTTAGTTTCCATTCCACCCTTTAATTAGTGTTTATCGTGTCAGCGTTTTATTTTGGGAGCATAGAGAATATAGATAAAACAGCAAAATTACAAAATTCGGATTATCTGCTTCGAAACTCAAAAACCCACTTTTATGAATTTTAATACATTTCCTATTTTTTTAAAGTGGGGGCTACGAACTACTAGAATACCCAATCTCTGCTATTAATTATATTATTTTTGGTCAGTGGAAATCAAAATCAACTGCAGCAAATTATGCTCAAACACCCAAATCTTGATTAATCAACATTGAACAAAGGGGAATTGCTCCCAATTAAATCACAAAAGAAGAAGACTAACCAACAGCACACAAAACACATTAGACACATTAGACACTTTCAACTCATCAGACATCAGACTATACCCTTTTTATTCCGCCATTTCAAAATTTGAATTACACTAAAATATTTCATTTTTCAAAACGAGATTTATGATCTTTGATTTTGAATGTATCAATTATATATTCTTTAGTGTCTGTAGTCTACGCACCTGCGGCTATAATGGCTTGCTTTGTGCGCCTATATATTCGGTGGTTGATTTTCAATCATTTACCATTATTTTAATTTAATTTTAGATTCAATTATTTTTATTCACAAAATTCTTTAAAACTCTTCCAAAGTCAATAGAAATAGAAACAAATATTTTCCCAATCAAAAATGGTACCCAATTTTAAGAAGGAAATTAAAGGTGAATTGTAGAAGATAAAATAAGCAATGCAAACAAATGACAATAAATTTAATGATGCATGAATTTGTTTTTTAATAAAAGTAAATTTTCAACAAAAATTCATCATTTTATGAAAAGAAATTTTAAATAAATTACGGTCTATTAATGATAATCAGTGGAAATACATTTATTTACAAATTCGCGCTTCAATTTAATATTTTCCTGAAATTTGAAATTATATTCCCATAATTTTATTTTTTTACTTAATTTTTTTTGATTTCGTTTTAAAATTCTTAAAAACAGAAAAAGAAATGGCATATCATTTTACCAAATGTGCCATGTTGATTTTTGCTGTTTTTTTGTTCTCAATCGGCATTCAATTCATTTCGGCTAAAAATGTCCCCGCAAATGTTGGGAACAAAGAAACAATGGAAACAATCAACAAATTCATTGAGCTTGGACAAAAAATTAACAAAAATCCAAATGCCATTCCGGATGGAAAGGAAGCAAACGAATTTCGGAAAAAATGGTTTAATCAGATGGATTTTGATAAGGTATTGCTAAAAATTTATTAAAAATTAACTTAATTGATTGAAAAATGATTTTATTGTAGATAAATCAAATGAAAATTTCAATAAAACAAATGCTTTTTTTTTGTCGTTATTTTCAAATTTTTTTTATCTTAAAGGATGGCCAAGTTACGGTGGAGGAAAGTTTGAAATACCAGATGCAAAAAATGATGCCAATAATGATGGCAATGGCACAGGATAAGAAAAATGCCAACAGATTTATTGGGTGGATGCGACAAATGGCGGCTGGCCAAATGGGTTTAATGGACATGGACAAGGATGCAAAATTGAGTCGAGCGGAATTTGAGAAAGCATTTGGCAAAATGGTCGAAGGCATTGTGGCCGATGCAAAACAATAAAAATAAAATGAAATCCGAGGATAATAATAATATGATGAAATTGAAGAGAAATGAAAATGATAATGGAAAAATAATTGAATATTTTACAAACACACTTGAATGAATTAATCATAAAATAATTTGTTAATACTATGAAATGTAAACAGCTAAAAGATGACCTTTTATTAGCTCTTGCTTGTTAACTAGTCTATTTAGATGCAACAATAATTTTTTTGATGGGCCAATAAATGGAAATGGATTCAAATAAGGGCAGGGGGAAGAAGAAATTATCATTTATCAAAGTTACAGTGTCAAGAAGAAATTTAATAAAATGGCAGGAAGGCTATTTAACCTTTAGCATCCTACAAGAATTATGTGTACCCGAATATTGCACACCTTTGAAGCAATATTTTAAATAAGTTATCAGTAAAATATTTATACAAATGAATTTAATACTTTCCCTCCCTACAGGCGGAATTAAAATGTGTTTCAGCCAGGTGAAATTTAAATGTGTTCCACCGGTCGGAATTAAGTATTTCACTAGGCAGAATTATTTTACCTAGAGGAATTAAAATGTTTTTCACCTGCTGTAGGAATTGATCAATTGCATTTGCATACATTGCATCCATGTCTATGCCACACTGAAGCCATCTTTGGCCAGCAGGTTTCCCATCAAGTATAACAACCGAAAGAATGCCCTGAATTTAATTTAATATTTAAAAAATATAATATCGATATAATATATTTTCTGAATATTTTCGTCCTACTATTTTAATTGGATATCCAAATCCAAACATATTTTAAATTTAACTATGTATATATAGATTTTACCTTTGGATCGATTTCTGCTAGAGGATATGTTCGTCGACTCGTACTCTCCACGAGGATGTCAAGCCGTTGGCCCATTCGAACAGACATGGCCAATCCGACATTGTTCTCCAAAATCATGCCTTGATATTTGCCATCCAAAAAGAGGTAAGCCATATCGCGAAAATGAGGAATTGTCAATTGAGTTCCACCAATGTCCAATTCCGTGCTAT
The DNA here is from genome assembly GCA_030063045.1 of Pratylenchus scribneri. Classification (NCBI taxonomy): domain Eukaryota; kingdom Metazoa; phylum Nematoda; class Chromadorea; order Rhabditida; family Pratylenchidae; genus Pratylenchus; species Pratylenchus scribneri. The sequence goes on from JAQSEB010000127.1 coordinate 115,263, forward strand.
ACAAAACAAAATGAAATGACCCATCCAACTGCTCAAAGTTTAATGGAATTCGTTCGGAATTTTGGCATCGATCATTGGGCATAAATGTGGAGGAGGTGTTCAGCGTTTTGATGAAATTCGGGAGACGGATGGCTGCAATTGGATCAACGGCGATGCCTCTGATGTGTGAAAATGAATTTAGCATTTATAATGGATTTTTAAGGGTGGAAACTGGAAATTAATCGGGAAATAGGTAAAATTGCAGCCGAATAATGGCTAAAATCTTATAATTTAGTATTAAATATATCAAAAATCGAAAGAATAATCTTTAATTTAAAAATTATCAAATATTTGTTCATCATTTTTTAAATAAAAACATCTTTGATTTATTAAACTACCTTGGATTTGGCGGAATTTCCAATGGTAGATTCGGCCAATATGGCCCCAAATTTTGGATCCAATGACGGATTGCTTCGTATAATGGCGTAGTCTGACCCGCCTCATTGATGGCTGCGCCAAAATCGTAGGAGGTGGTAACCTTCATTTCAAATTTCAATCATTTTTACAAATTCCAAAATATAGAACCAACCATTCCGGGTTTTCCTGTAAATTCGTCAAATGAATATTTAATAAAATTATATTTAATATATTCAAATTCAAATAATATTAGGGTCCAAAAAATTAATATTTTTAATTGACCAACCAAAATAGAGGCCTCGTCCACTCCAGAAACCAAAATTTGTGCCGCCATGAAACCTGCCATTGATAAATTTCCCCCAAATTATATTTCCATTTTTATTGCCCATATTCACAAGAAAAATGAAAATGATGCATTTTGAGCCCACATTGCGTCCATTGTCTCCAAAATTAGGCCAATTTGTTGGCGTAAAACACCCGATTCGCCCCACATCGACAGCCACATTGTCCAAAATTCGGAATTCACGTTTGGGCCAAAAATTTAAAAAATATATAAATTTTAATATTATAATCAAAACAATCTTTTATACTGATAAATAATTACCTCTCTATTTATGATTAATTCGTTTAAAAATGAAAAAATTCTCTTACAATTTATTCTTTTTAAAAGTTTTTTAAAAAAAGAAAATTTGGCCAAAAGAACGCCGAAATTTTCTAAATTAATTTTGCTAACAATTTAATTAGTTATCGCCATGGTGAAATAATAAAAATATAGGATAAAGCTTATAATATTGAGTAGACCAAATAGGTTTTTGCCAAATTTGGTCAAAATATTTTAGGTAAATTTCTTTTATTTTTAAAAATTACCTTTTCCAGCCGAATGTTTCTTTTGCTTAACAAAGTTAGCCCTGATCATTTCCTCCGTTTGATCTATTCCAAAATCGATGGTAGGGAAAACACCTTCAATTGTGCCACAAATGCCCATTTGTTCGGTGTAGAAGCCATCGGCTAATATAATTAAATAAAAATATTTTAAAAGAGACAATATATTCACTTGTATAAAGAACAACATCCTCGCCAAGATGGGCCCAAACTGTGTCCCTCAACCATCGCATATAGGAATGATCACAAAGTGAGGGCACATGGCCGTATTCATTCTCGATTTGAAGCATCAAAATGGGTCCACCATTTTTGTGAAGCCATGGCTTCAACATAGGCAATAGAGTGGAGAAATAACGCGCTACATAGTGGAGATATCTGTGCCGTAAAATTTTTAAAAATTGAATGTAAAGGCAACAAAAAACTTAATTTTGGTGGAATTTTATTCATTAATTAAATTTTTCAAATAAATATTAATTTTAAATTTAGCAAAATTGTTATTTAATATCACGAATTGTGGTGAAATGATCAGGGAAAAATATTAATTTATTTGACAAAAAATTAAAAAGTTATGACCAAAAGAGATATGATAAAATAGTTCAATTTCCTGTCTTTCGCCATAATTTTCTGCGATAGCAGGGATGATGAGATATTGGCCAAAAATTTCTTTGTTAAATTACCATTTAAAATCTAAATTTAAACGATTAATAAGAGTTATTAAAATCTATCCGATTAATGTAAATTAAAATTAAATTCTTTTTGTAAATTCCAATTTATTTCTTTGTCACTTTAATGCCAAGTTTTTATGAAGACCATAAATAATTTTCCATTTTTTGCTAATTTCAGTATCATTCATCGTGTTTTCGATTTCACCAACCTTTTATCAGATGTTCTTATTCGAATTTGTTCAGCCGTTCCATTGTTGCCTTTACTAATCAACCACCAAGGCAATCCGCCAAATTCCCATTCCGAACAAATATATGGCCCAATTCGAAGGAGCACATCCAATCCATTTTGTTGTGCCAATCGGAGGAATCGAACCACATCACGGTCGCCGGCAAAATTAAAACTAAATATTTTTGCTAATAAATTAAACAATTTTTAAGGAAATTGTCTACCTATTTGGCTTTGTTTCATGAAAATTCCATGGAATATAAAATTGAATGGCATTGAGGCCGGCTGCACGAACTTGACGCAGGCGTTTTTCCCAAAGTGAAGAATGAATCTATGAATATAAATTTGAAGAATTGGACTATTTTTAAGCTAATATTATTTAAAAAATATAAAACTTTAATTAAAAAAGCATTTTACTAGGTTCATGAATTTGAAAAAATTTTTAAATTCAAAAATTTCTTCCCACAAAGAATATTACACTTTATTCTCTTTTAATGACATATGAGTAATTTTTCAACTCCCCAAAATTGGGATAATTAGGGATTCTTAATAACTTAAATTTTGATCATTTTTAAATAAATTATAGCTGATTTTTATAATAAGAGGGTCTACGATAATAAATCCTTTTCGAACATCTAATAAATAAAAAAACGCTCTCACAAATCTGGTTTACTGTAAATCCAGCTACATTTTTTAATTCTAAAGGTTATATAAACATTCCAATGTAAATATGAAATATTTTTCGACGATATAAACTATTATTTTTCATAATAAGTTTACTCGAAAATAATGAATTTCGCCAGAAATGTAACGAAATGGCTGACCATCCTTCAAGAAAACATTGTTTTCGTAATCAATTTTGAAGGATCGCTGAATCATGTTTTGAACATTATTTCCAATTATTGAAGATGAAAAATGGCCAAATTTAATGAAAATAATGAAAAATATAAGAATTGATTTTTGGAACATTTTTGCGGAAACATTTAATTAGCACGAAATTTTGGCGGATGAAAAAGCAAAAATTATCATCAATTGATATTTCTCTAAAGCAATTATTTTTTATCAGCAAAAGCAAATTAAATAATAAAAAAGCCATAAAATTATTTGTGCTTTCATGTAATTAAAAAGGAGATGATTAAATTGAAATATTTCATTTTCGAATCGAAATTCACTTTTTTTCAATTTTGATTTTTGACAATTAATAGAATTGTTTAATGATATATCTTCTTCACCCCTTGCCTATTTCTATTCTCATAAATTTGGTATGTGCCACAGTTCAACAAGGATTTTTTTTGAAATACTTTATCGAATCAATCAAAATTAAAATTGATAATAAAACAAAATAATTTCATCAGTTGTTTAAGATTAAATATTCAAATAATTTATTTTCATTCTTTAGCCATTTATGCATTTGGAAAAGTCTAAAAATAAATTTTATCAATTGATTATTTGTTAATGTTTTACCCCAAATTTCTCAATGCTCAAATTGATTTCGGTTAAGTCATCATCATAATCATCATCTTGGTCAAAGAAATATTTCTCCATTTGCGCTTTTCTATTTGTGTCGCCTTTTTTGATTCGAGCAATGCAATGTCGTAAATACTCTTCATCCTCATCTTCATAAACTTGAACTTTGGCGTATAAAGTCAACACTTCACCAGTTTTTCCATTTTCCATTGTAAATTCCGTGAGATTATTCAATTCTGAATTGGCCACAATCAAAAATGGGTTTGGTTCGGTTGCCTTCTCGAATTCCTTTAAAAAATTAGAATTATAATAAAATCATTCAAAATATAGGTTGTTAATAATTTTTTTGCCAAAATACCCACCTCTTTGATTTTTTCAACAAATTGTGGTTGCATTTCATGATCAACATGCAACCAAAGAAGTCGATGTTTTCCATCAAGTCGTCGCTTTTTTGTTAACCAATTTTTGATGAAATCTGCACGCGCATCGCCGTCGACAATAAGCGATAAATCTTGGGCCTCATCAAAAATATACGGAAAAAATGAAGAAAAATTTTCGAAGTGCATGTAGCTGCTATTCCTGACTCTATAATTTAATTAGATTTACGTAAATTTTTTTTCATAATGGAATTAATATTATAAATCGACACTTTTCGACGATTTGATAAGGGAAAAATTTTATATTTGCCAACTAATTGAAGAATTGGAATCCGCCCGGACATCTCCACAATGGTATAAATAAAAATTGTATTAAATTTTGTTTCTCCAAACATTTGAATGTTTTTATTTCTCCAAACATTTGAATGTTTTTGTTTCTCCAAACATTTGAATGTTTTTATTTCTCCAAACATTTGAATGTTTTTGTTTCTCCAAACATTTGAATGTTTTTGTTTCTCCAAACATTTGAATGTTTTTATTTCTCCAAACATTTGAATGTTTTTGTTTCTCCAAACATTTGAATGTTTTTGTTTCCCCAAACATTTGAATGTTTTTTGTTTCTCCAAACATTTGAATGTTTTTATTTCTCCAAACATTTGAATGTTTTTATTTCTCCAAACATTTGAATGTTTTTGTTTCTCCAAACATTTGAATGTTTTTGTTTCTCCAAACATTTGAATGTTTTTGTTTCCCCAAACATTTGAATGTTTTTGTTTCTCCAAACATTTGAATGTTTTTGTTTCTCCAAACAATTGAATGTTTTTGTTTCCCCAAACAATTGAATGTTTTTGTTTCCCCAAACATTTGAATGTTTTTGTTTCTCCAAACAATTGAATGTTTTTGTTTCCCCAAACATTTGAATGTTTTTGTTTCTCCAAACAATTGAATGTTTTTGTTTCCCCAAACATTTGAATGTTTTTTGTTTCTCCAAACATTTGAATGTTTTTGTTTCTCCAAACAATTGAATGTTTTTGTTTCCCCAAACATTTGAATGTTTTTTGTTTCCCCAAACATTTGAATGTTTTTTGTTTCCCCAAACATTTGAATGTTTTTTGTTTCTCCAAACATTTGAATGTTTTTGTTTCCCCAAACATTTGAATGTTTTTTGTTTCTCCAAACATTTGAATGTTTTTGTTTCTCCAAACATTTGAATGTTTTTGTTTCTCCAAACAATTGAATGTTTTTGTTTCTCCAAACATTTGAATGTTTTTATTTCTCCAAACATTTGGATGTTTTTGTTTCTCCAAACATTTGAATGTTTTTTGTTTCTCCAAACATTTGAATGTTTTTATTTCTCCAAACATTTGAATGTTTTTGTTTCTCCAAACATTTGAATGTTTTTGTTTCTCCAAACATTTGGATGTTTTTGTTTCTCCAAACATTTGAATGTTTTTGTTTCTCCAAACATTTGGATGTTTTTGTTTCTCCAAACAATTGAATGTTTTTGTTTCTCCAAACATTTGGAATGTTTGGTATTGGTACTCCTCTGTTAACGGGGGGCCAAACTTTTAACAGGGGGCAAAATTTTAAGAGGGGGGGGGCACCCGAAAATTTATTATTTTGCTTCCCCCCGGTATTTTAAAGATCCCTATACAACAGAATAACTACACTAAACCGAATTTTACCTACCCTAACCCTAAACCTAGTTTGTCAAGATCCCTAATGTAATGAGGTATAGGGTAGGATAGGATTTGGTTTGGGTAATAGTTAGGGTTAGGTTTAGGGTAAGGGTAGGTTAGACTTTTAGGGTTTAGAATTCCTTCTTGTACTATTTTTCGGTTCTCTAAGTACCGGGGGAGGCAGAATAATAAATTTTCGGGTGCCCTCTCTTAAAATTTTGCTCCCCCCCCCCCCGTTAACAGAAGAGTACCGAATGTTTTTGTATCCCCAAACATTTGAATGTTTTTGTTTCTCCAAACATTTGAATGTTTTTGTTTCTCCAAACATTTGAATGTTTTTGTTTCTCCAAACATTTGAATGTTTTTGTATCCCGAAACATTTGAATGTTTTTGTTTCTCGAAACATTTGAATGTTTTTGTTTCTCCAAACATTTGAATGTTTTTGTTTCTCCAAACATTTGAATGTTTTTGTTTCTCCAAACATTTGAATGTTTTTGTTTCCCCAAACATTTGAATGTTTTTGTTTCCCCAAACATTTGAATGTTTCTATTTCTCCAAACATTTGGATGTTTTTGTTTCTCCAAACATTTGAATGTTTTTTTCCCCAAACATTTGAATGTTTTTGTTTCTCCAAACATTTGGATGTTTTTGTTTCTCCAAACTTTTGAATGTTTTTGTTTCCCCAAACATTTGAATGTTTTTGTTTCTCCAAACATTTAGACCGAAAATAAATTTTTACTTTTTTGATCAATAAGGGAGCTTAGTTGATTTTGAAAAAAATTCAGATTTACCTATATGGCCTATACATCGTCGTTGTTCTGTTGAAATTGAAATCCAAATTGATTATTTTGTCAGAGAATGTTGCCAAAAGACGATGAGTTGCCAAAATTTGACTTTTTTCCCATCCATACATATCCTTTTTTGGGACCAATCTAATATTCTTTACTTTATTAATGACATTTTCCATAAATTGAATGAGTTGGCCATCAAGATACCTAAATAAATTTTGAAATGACAGAAGAAAATTTTTAATCATTTTATTTGGCTTTAAAATTTTGTCAGAGAAAAATTTTATTATTTTAAGATAAGAATAATTAATTTTAATTTAATTACATAAAATGGCAGTCCAAGTCCAGTCATCTATTTTAGTAAAAAATATTTTAAGTAAATATATTTCCGAAAAATTACTTTTTTCCTTTTTGAAAATTTTATATTATTAAAAAATCGAATTTTCTTTAAGTAGTATAAATTATTGAACCAACCAAAAATGCATTTCATTAAATCCAAGAATGTATTCTGGCGGCTGAACCGTCGCAATTGGAATTATTTTTGCATGTTTACTGTTTCTAAAATTCAGCCCTGCTACGCCTCGAAATTGATACAAAATTGGCCGACAATTGCCAAATTCTTCCTCTTGATAATAAAATCCCAAAGGAAAAACATGGTACGGTTCCACATTTCCGTGCAATTTTGGCCAGCACAATTGTTTGAAGGTCCAACTGGATGTGCTCAAATTCGAATTGGCCATTTCTGTGCGCTTAATCCATGCCAGAACTTCCAGGAGCCAATTTGGTATTCTGGCAAATTTTAATAAAATATTTATTTAATAATAATTTATTAACCTCTTTTCCGAATATTTTGGTTTTTTGATTGCCAAATTATCATCAGACTCTTCTTTGTCTGCTGCTCTTTTTCTTTGTTCCATTAATTCAATGGGAATTATTGATTCATCATTAGTCGATTGTTTTTGTTGCTTAAAATAAAAAACATTTTTTAATTAAATTTATTGGATATAATTTAAATAAACAACCAACTTCTTTCATCTCCTCAAATTGACCAAACAAAGTTCGTTTTTCATCCAAAAATTCGCTAATTTGATCCTTCAATTCGCCAATTTCCTCTTTCATTTTTTGTTCAATTTCAGCCATTTTGACAATTTTTTTGTCCAATTTTTCTTTTAATTCTGTTTCTTTTTGGTTCATTTCCTCAATTTTTTTCAGCATTTTTGCCATTTCCGTATTATTATTTTGTTGTTGTTCCATTTTAAATATAGCAATTTCTATATTTTATTAGAATAATTTTCCTAAATATTATATATATATGAATAAAATTTCAAAATATGGAAGATTTGATTGAATTTTATTAATCCGTGATGGTTGAGGATTTAGGAAATGATTTTTGCTGACTGAAATAAAAGTTCTATTCTATGTAAAACGTCCTTGCTCCACTGCACTGCAATAATCTACATTTGGGTTCCATGACAATTCGGCAGTGAGACAATTCGGCAGTACGACAATTCGGCAGTGCGACAATTCGGCAGTGATTTTTTTTTGTAAAAAAAATATGTAATTAGGGGCATTCGATGATGGGGAATCCGAATATCGTATTAGTTTTTTAATAAATTAATTTTTTAAACCGTTTCCGGTATACAAACCGGTTTGAAAAAATTGTACTTAAGTATTTTCGGTCATATTATATACCAATCGACGCGTCTTGACGAGCTGATTGCGAATCTGTCATTGGTTTTGCATAAAACCCAAAAATAAAAAAGTTATGACCATTTTAGTCATGAAATAACTAGTTTATGCAAAATTAAGGTCATAACTTTTTTATTTTTGGGTTTTTTGCGAAACCAATGGCAGATTCGCAATCAGCTCGTCAAGACGCGTTGATTGGTATATAATATGACCGAAAATACTTAAGTTCAAATTTTTTCAAACCGGTTTGTATACCGGAAACGGTTAAAAAAATTAATTTATTAAAAAAACTAATACGATATTCGGATTCCCCATCATCGAATGCCCCTAATTACATATTTTTTTTACAAAAAAAAATCACTGCCGAATTGTCGCACTGCCGAATTGTCGTACCGCCGAATTGTCTCACTGCCGAATTGTCGGACCACCTACATTTGTCCCCTCTCTCCTATATTCATCTTTCTTGATAATTGATAATACGCGAATGACAATAGCAGAGTGAGAGTAGCAGCAACTGTGACTATTTTCGCCTTTACCGTATCGATGAAAATATGGGAAAGATTAATGAAAGTAATATAACAGTTGGAAACGTGAACAATGAAGAAACCGATGATGCATAAAATTGTGTTTTCAATGTGGCCGTAGAATTTTTGTATTCATAATGTGTCTTTTCCTTAGAAGTTTTTATTTTGAGATTTGTTCAAAAATCCAAATATTTTTCCCTCCTCAAAGCTATTCTCTGGGTTTTTCCCTGTTTCGAATTTTTCAACTATTTTCTGAATGATAAAATATATTCAAAAATATCTAGTGCAATTTTGGAATTGGAAATCATTTTAGCAGTACCGTTTTGAAGTTGCTAAACAATAAAATGAGATTGTTTGGAGCAATTAAAAAAGAAATCATTTAATAATCAAAAAATAACCAATGGATTCGGTTTAGGAAGGTTATTTGGAAATGTTAAAGGAATCAAAGGATGCCCAATCAAGAATGAGTCGAAAATCTGAAAATGAGATTGGATATTTATATCGATTTTTATAAAGTAAGCTTATTCATTTTATAATTTTTTTTTCAAAAAATAAAATTCAAAATAAACTAATTTTAAAAGATTTAATTTTACTGCACATCACTAGAGAACAATGCATCGGTTTAGAAAGACAAATATAAAAAAAAAATAATTTTTTTAATTATATTTTATTTAATTTGATTACGTGGCCGCTAGTTGCCATCGCCATTTTATTTCCTTTTTCGAAATCATCTCATTATTTTTTATTTTAATATTTTTATACCAAAATTTACTTATATTATAAATTATTTTGAATGAATAACACTCAGGATCAGCCTCACCTGATGATAATTTTTGTAATGATCTACTTTGTTAATCTCAAATTCTTCTATATTATTTTTCAATGCATCATTTTTGTCCATCTTTTGATCCCAAATGAAATGATCAATGATTTTCAACAAAAGTAAAAGCTAATTTTATTGTAGTCCTATGATATATTTATGTAAATTTGAATAGGTTCAATGATGCTGAACTCATTCAGGGCATTAAAATTATTGCAAAAAATGAAGAATATTTTAAAATTTTGTGTTCCACATCGGTATGCGTTGATTTTATTATCGAGAACATAAATAATGAATTTGACAATCACAGGTATTTTATTTATTAAAATTTAAAAAATATTAAAATTAATTATTTACTTTTAATTAGTTTATTGATTTGCTATCCATCCATTTTGTATAGTCCCAAATTTATCAAAGACACAGAAAGTCGTCAAACTCAACGATTTAAAATAAATATGAAAAATGGAATGTGTGGCAATTGTGAATATTGTAATGAAAATGAAAATGGAATAAAATGGCATATGGTCGAGTTGAAATGGACAAAAAATGAATTGAAAATGCGGACTTCTCTTTTGAATGGGTTGGCCATATTTAATTAATTTACATTAAAATTAATAGATTTTAAGTTCCGTCATTGATTTAACTGAATTTGTGTACCTAAATTTTAATGGCGATATAAGTAAATTTTTTAAAATATTAATGAAGTCAGAATGGAAGGAGGAAAGAGATATTGGTATTCATTATAATTTTAATTAATAAATAAATTATTAATAATAGTTGAAAATAACGAATTGATTGAGAGTGGAGCATTTTTGGAGGATTTGATTGCCGACTCATCGTTCAATTATTTTTATTATTTGAAAGCAGTTCGAATGGATTTAGCCAAATTTGTTGATTTTATTGAGAAAAATCCCGATGAAGAATTGTTTTGGATAATTGAAAACAAACAAATGAATAAATCGATAGTTTAAGAGAAATAATAATAATTTAAAAATTTATTTAAAAAATGATTTCTTCATTGTTGATCTTTGATTTTGCACCTCTCCCACCCACCTTTCTGCCTTCCACCCCTTTCCTATATGGCCATAAAAAGGGAGTGCCCCCTTATAAAGAAATATTTAGTTTAGTCTGATGTTTACCCAATCTCAATCCATTCTCCGCTTTTCCTTCATTTTTATCATCTACTATGTATTTTTTCGTCAATTTTATCCGAAAAATTGATCCATTTTCGTTCCCATTATGAAATCATTTTTAATTTTTTATATTTTTCATTGAATTTCAGAACAATAAAATTAATTGTATTTAACATTTCTTCTCCTCATAAAAATTTTTTATTATTTTTTTAAATCATACATAAACAATCTCTCAAAAATCCGGCCTTCTAATTGTTAAAAAATATAATATTTTTAATTTTTAATATTACAAATAATTTATTTACAATTTTATAACAAATAACACAATTTTTAAAAAGGTCCATTTTTAATTCATAATTTCATTAAAATTAAATTTTAAATCTATTTTTTGAAATTTATAATTTTTGTTATCATTTTCTATGTATTTTAGTGATTTATTTAATTTTATATTCCTAATAAAACTTTATTAATAAAACAAAATTTTGAACAATTTTTCATCAATTTATTCCATTTTTCAGACAAAAAAGGTCGAATGGGAAAAATACGAGAGAGAATCATAGCAATTTTCTTGGTTTTGTGTGAAATTTTTCTCTCAATTTTGTGCTTTGCAATATTCCTTGTCCCGGCAATATTGATTTGCGGTGAAAATAAATTATGCCAAATCGGAGTGGTCCTATTCGTTTTATTCATTTTCCTCTTCTTCCTCGGAATTTTTTTGTGCATTATTCGACTTCGTAAAAATGCATTTTTGAATGCGGCAGCAGGTAAAAAATTTATCCTAATAAATTAAAATATTTATTTGCGGAATTTATTTGATACTTGTGCAGTTTGTATCCTCTTTTTTCTAAAGTGCTTGGTCCCCCCTATGGTTTGTCATAATTCGGGTTAGGGTTAATCAGGTTTAAATTCCAAAGAGAAATAGTGATTTTAAACTTTTTCTCTTAAAACTCATAGAAAATTTCAATTTCATAAATTTCAAATACATGTATGGCCTAGAATCTGCCTAAAAAATACTAATAGAAAAGATTGTCAGGAATAATATTAAAATTCCAAAGAGAAATAGCGATTTTAAACTTTTTCTCTTAAAACTCATAGAAAATTTCAATTTCATAAATTTCAAATACATGTATGGCCTAGAATCTGCTTAAAAAATACTAATAGAAAAGATTGTGAGGAATAATATTAAAAATCCGAAGAGAAATAGCGATTTTAAACTTTTTCTCTTAAAACTCATAGAAAATTTCAATTTCATAAATTTCAAATACATGTATGGCCTAGAATCTACATAAAAAATACTAATAGAAAAGATTGTGGGGAGTAATATTAAAATTCCAAAGAGAAATAGTGATTTTAAATTTTTTCTCTTAAAACTCATAGAAAATTTCAATTTCATAAATTTCAAATACATGTATGGCCTAGAATCTACATAAAAAATACTAATAGAAAAGATTGTGGGGAGTAATATTAAAATTCCAAAGAGAAATAATGATTTTAAACTTTTTCTCTTAAAACTCATAGAAAATTTCAATTTCATAAATTTCAAATACATGTATGGCCTAGAATCTGCTTAAAAAATACTAATAGAAAAGATTGTGGGGAGTAATATTAAAATTCCAAAGAGAAATAGTGATTTTAAACTTTTTCTCTTAAAACTCATAGAAAATTTCAATTTCATAAATTTCAAATACATGTATGGCCTAGAATCTGCTTAAAAAATACTAATAGAAAAGATTGTGGGGAGTAATATTAAAATTCCAAAGAGAAATAGCGATTTTAATCTTTTTCTCTTAAAACTCATAGAAAATTTCAATTTCATAAATTTCAAATACATGTATGGCCTAGAATCTGCTTAAAAAATACTAATAGAAAAGATTGTGAGGAATAATATTAAAAATCCGAAGAGAAATAGCGATTTTAAACTTTTTCTCTTAAAACTCATAGAAAATTTCAATTTCATAAATTTCAAATACATGTATGGCCTAGAATCTACATAAAAAATACTAATAGAAAAGATTGTGGGGAGTAATATTAAAATTCCAAAGAGAAATAGTGATTTTAAACTTTTTCTCTTAAAACTCATAGAAAATTTCAATTTCATAAATTTCAAATACATGTATGGCCTAGAATCTACATAAAAAATACTAATAGAAAAGATTGTGGGGAGTAATATTAAAATTCCAAAGAGAAATAATGATTTTAAACTTTTTCTCTTAAAACTCATAGAAAATTTCAATTTCATAAATTTCAAATACATGTATGGCCTAGAATCTGCTTAAAAAATACTAATAGAAAAGATTGTGGGGAGTAATATTAAAATTCCAAAGAGAAATAATGATTTTAAACTTTTTCTCTTAAAACTCATAGAAAATTTCAATTTCATAAATTTCAAATACATGTATGGCCTAGAATCTGCCTAAAAAATACTATTAGGAAAGATTGTGAGGAATAATATTAAAATTCCAAAGAGAAATAGTGATTTTAAACTTTTTCTCTTAAAACTCATAGAAAATTTCAATTTCATAAATTTCAAATACATGTATGGCCTAGAATCTACATAAAAAATACTAATAGAAAAGATTGTGGGGAGTAATATTAAAATTCCAAAGAGAAATAATGATTTTAAACTTTTTCTCTTAAAACTCATAGAAAATTTCAATTTCATAAATTTCAAATACATGTATGGCCTAGAATCTGCCTAAAAAATACTATTAGGAAAGATTGTGAGAAATAATATTAAAATTCCAAAGAGAAATAGTGATTTTAAACTTTTTCTCTTAAAACTCATAGAAAATTTCAATTTCATAAATTTCAAATACATGTATGGCCTAGAATCTGCTTAAAAAATACTAATAGAAAAGATTGTGGGGAGTAATATTAAAATTCCAAAGAGAAATAATGATTTTAAACTTTTTCTCTTAAAACTCATAGAAAATTTCAATTTCATAAATTTCAAATACATGTATGGCCTAGAATCTGCCTAAAAAATACTATTAGGAAAGATTGTGAGGAATAATATTAAAATTCCAAAGAGAAATAGTGATTTTAAACTTTTTCTCTTAAAACTCATAGAAAATTTCAATTTCATAAATTTCAAATACATGTATGGCCTAGAATCTACATAAAAAATACTAATAGAAAAGATTGTGGGGAGTAATATTAAAATTCCAAAGAGAAATAATGATTTTAATCTTTTTCTCTTAAAACTCATAGAAAATTTCAATTTCATAAATTTCAAATACATGTATGGCCTAGAATCTGCTTAAAAAATACTAATAGAAAAGATTGTGGGGAGTAATATTAAAATTCCAAAGAGAAATAATGATTTTAAACTTTTTCTCTTAAAACTCATAGAAAATTTCAATTTCATAAATTTCAAATACATGTATGGCCTAGAATCTGCCTAAAAAATACTATTAGGAAAGATTGTGAGGAATAATATTAAAATTCCAAAGAGAAATAGTGATTTTAAACTATTTCTCTTAAAACTCATAGAAAATTTCAATTTCATAAATTTCAAATACATGTATGGCCTAGAATCTGCTTAAAAAATACTAATAGAAAAGATTGTGGGGAGTAATATTAAAATTCCAAAGAGAAATAATGATTTTAAACTTTTTCTCTTAAAACTCATAGAAAATTTCAATTTCATAAATTTCAAATACATGTATGGCCTAGAATCTGCTTAAAAAATACTATTAGAAAAGATTGTGAGGAATAATATTAAAATTCCAAAGAGAAATAGCGATTTTAAACTTTTTCTCTTAAAACTCATAGAAAATTTCAATTTCATAAATTTCAAATACATGTATGGTCTAGAATCTGCCTAAAAAATACTATTAGAAAAGATTGTGAGGAATAATATTAAAATTCCAAAGAGAAATAGCGATTTTAAACTTTTTCTCTTAAAACTCATAGAAAATTTCAATTTCATAAATTTCAAATACATGTATGGTCTAGAATCTGCCTAAAAATATTATTAGAAAAGATTGTGAGGAATAATATTAAAATTCCAAAGAGAAATAGCGATTTTAAACTTTTTCTCTTAAAACTCATAGAAAATTTCAATTTCATAAATTTCAAATACATGTATGGTCTAGAATCTGCCTAAAAAATACTATTAGAAAAGATTGTGAGGAATAATATTAAAATTCCAAAGAGAAATAGCGATTTTAAACTTTTTCTCTTAAAACTCATAGAAAATTTCAATTTCATAAATTTCAAATACATGTATGGTCTAGAATCTGCCTAAAAAATACTATTAGAAAAGATTGTGAGGAATAATATTAAAATTCCAAAGAGAAATAGCGATTTTAAACTTTTTCTCTTAAAACTCATAGAAAATTTCAATTTCATAAATTTCAAATACATGTATGGTCTAGAATCTGCCTAAAAAATACTATTAGAAAAGATTGTGAGGAATAATATTAAAATTCCAAAGAGAAATAGCGATTTTAAACTTTTTCTCTTAAAACTCATAGAAAATTTCAATTTCATAAATTTCAAATACATGTATGGCCTAGAATCTGCTTAAAAAATACTAATAGAAAAGATTGTGGGGAGTAATATTAAAATTCCAAAGAGAAATAATGATTTTAAACTTTTTCTCTTAAAACTCATAGAAAATTTCAATTTCATAAATTTCAAATACATGTATGGCCTAGAATCTACATAAAAAATACTAATAGAAAAGATTGTGGGGAGTAATATTAAAATTCCAAAGAGAAATAGTGATTTTAAACTTTTTCTCTTAAAACTCATAGAAAATTTCAATTTCATAAATTTCAAATACATGTATGGCCTAGAATCTGCCTAAAAAATACTATTAGGAAAGATTGTGAGGAATAATATTAAAATTCCAAAGAGAAATAGTGATTTTAAACTTTTTCTCTTAAAACTCATAGAAAATTTCAATTTCATAAATTTCAAATACATGTATGGCCTAGAATCTACATAAAAAATACTAATAGAAAAGATTGTGGGGAGTAATATTAAAATTCCAAAGAGAAATAATGATTTTAAACTTTTTCTCTTAAAACTCATAGAAAATTTCAATTTCATAAATTTCAAATACATGTATGGCCTAGAATCTGCTTAAAAAATACTAATAGAAAAGATTGTGGGGAGTAATATTAAAATTCCGAAGAGAAATAACGATTTTAAACTTTTTCTCTTAAAACTCATAGAAAATTTCAATTTCATAAATTTCAAATACATGTATGGCCTAGAATCTGCTTAAAAAATACTAATAGAAAAGATTGTGGGGAGTAATATTAAAATTCCAAAGAGAAATAATGATTTTAAACTTTTTCTCTTAAAACTCATAGAAAATTTCAATTTCATAAATTTCAAATACATGTATGGCCTAGAATCTGCCTAAAAAATACTAATAGAAAAGATTGTGGGGAGTAATATTAAAATTCCAAAGAGAAATAATGATTTTAAACTTTTTCTCTTAAAACTCATAGAAAATTTCAATTTCATAAATTTCAAATACATGTATGGCCTAGAATCTGCTTAAAAAATACTATTAGAAAAGATTGTGAGGAATAATATTAAAATTCCAATGAGAAATAGCGATTTTAAACTTTTTCTCTTAAAACTCATAGAAAATTTCAATTTCATAAATTTCAAATACATGTATGGTCTAGAATCTGCCTAAAAAATACTATTAGGAAAGATTGTGAGGAATAATATTAAAATTCCAAAGAGAAATAGCGATTTTAAACTTTTTCTCTTAAAACTCATAGAAAATTTCAATTTCATAAATTTCAAATACATGTATGGCCTAGAATCTGCTTAAAAAATACTAATAGAAAAATTGTGGGGAGTAATATTAAAATTCCAAAGAGAAATAATGATTTTAAACTTTTTCTCTTAAAACTCATAGAAAATTTCAATTTCATAAATTTCAAATACATGTATGGTCTAGAATCTGCCTAAAAAATACTATTAGGAAAGATTGTGAGGAATAATATTAAAATTCCAAAGAGAAATAGCGATTTTAAACTTTTTCTCTTAAAACTCATAGAAAATTTCAATTTCATAAATTTCAAATACATGTATGGCCTAGAATCTGCTTAAAAAATACTAATAGAAAAGATTGTGGGGAGTAATATTAAAATTCCAAAGAGAAATAATGATTTTAAACTTTTTCTCTTAAAACTCATAGAAAATTTCAATTTCATAAATTTCAAATACATGTATGGCCTAGAATCTGCTTAAAAAATACTAATAGAAAAGATTGTGGGGAGTAATATTAAAATTCCGAAGAGAAATAACGATTTTAAACTTTTTCTCTTAAAACTCATAGAAAATTTCAATTTCATAAATTTCAAATACATGTATGGCCTAGAATCTGCTTAAAAAATACTAATAGAAAAGATTGTGGGGAGTAATATTAAAATTCCGAAGAGAAATAACGATTTTAAACTTTTTCTCTTAAAACTCATAGAAAATTTCAATTTCATAAATTTCAAATACATGTATGGCCTAGAATCTGCCTAAAAAATACTAATAGAAAAGATTGTGGGGAGTAATATTAAAATTCCAAAGAGAAATAATGATTTTAAACTTTTTCTCTTAAAACTCATAGAAAATTTCAATTTCATAAATTTCAAATACATGTATGGCCTAGAATCTGCTTAAAAAATACTATTAGAAAAGATTGTGAGGAATAATATTAAAATTCCAATGAGAAATAGCGATTTTAAACTTTTTCTCTTAAAACTCATAGAAAATTTCAATTTCATAAATTTCAAATACATGTATGGTCTAGAATCTGCCTAAAAAATACTATTAGGAAAGATTGTGAGGAATAATATTAAAATTCCAAAGAGAAATAGCGATTTTAAACTTTTTCTCTTAAAACTCATAGAAAATTTCAATTTCATAAATTTCAAATACATGTATGGCCTAGAATCTGCTTAAAAAATACTAATAGAAAAGATTGTGGGGAGTAATATTAAAATTCCAAAGAGAAATAATGATTTTAAACTTTTTCTCTTAAAACTCATAGAAAATTTCAATTTCATAAATTTCAAATACATGTATGGTCTAGAATCTGCCTAAAAAATACTATTAGGAAAGATTGTGAGGAATAATATTAAAATTCCAAAGAGAAATAGCGATTTTAAACTTTTTCTCTTAAAACTCATAGAAAATTTCAATTTCATAAATTTCAAATACATGTATGGCCTAGAATCTGCTTAAAAAATACTAATAGAAAAGATTGTGGGGAGTAATATTAAAATTCCAAAGAGAAATAATGATTTTAAACTTTTTCTCTTAAAACTCATAGAAAATTTCAATTTCATAAATTTCAAATACATGTATGGCCTAGAATCTGCTTAAAAAATACTAATAGAAAAGATTGTGGGGAGTAATATTAAAATTCCGAAGAGAAATAACGATTTTAAACTTTTTCTCTTAAAACTCATAGAAAATTTCAATTTCATAAATTTCAAATACATGTATGGCCTAGAATCTGCCTAAAAAATACTATTAGGAAAGATTGTGAGGAATAATATTAAAATTCCAAAGAGAAATAGTGATTTTAAACTTTTTCTCTTAAAACTCATAGAAAATTTCAATTTCATAAATTTCAAATACATGTATGGCCTAGAATCTACATAAAAAATACTAATAGAAAAGATTGTGGGGAGTAATATTAAAATTCCAAAGAGAAATAATGATTTTAAACTTTTTCTCTTAAAACTCATAGAAAATTTCAATTTCATAAATTTCAAATACATGTATGGCCTAGAATCTGCCTAAAAAATACTAATAGAAAAGATTGTGGGGAGTAATATTAAAATTCCAAAGAGAAATAATGATTTTAAACTTTTTCTCTTAAAACTCATAGAAAATTTCAATTTCATAAATTTCAAATACATGTATGGCCTAGAATCTGCCTAAAAAATACTATTAGGAAAGATTGTGAGGAATAATATTAAAATTCCAAAGAGAAATAGTGATTTTAAACTTTTTCTCTTAAAACTCATAGAAAATTTCAATTTCATAAATTTCAAATACATGTATGGCCTAGAATCTGCTTAAAAAATACTAATAGAAAAGATTGTGGGGAGTAATATTAAAATTCCAAAGAGAAATAATGATTTTAAACTTTTTCTCTTAAAACTCATAGAAAATTTCAATTTCATAAATTTCAAATACATGTATGGCCTAGAATCTGCTTAAAAAATACTAATAGAAAAGATTGTGGGGAGTAATATTAAAATTCCAAAGAGAAATAATGATTTTAAACTTTTTCTCTTAAAACTCATAGAAAATTTCAATTTCATAAATTTCAAATACATGTATGGCCTAGAATCTGCTTAAAAAATACTAATAGAAAAGATTGTGGGGAGTAATATTAAAATTCCAAAGAAAATAATGATTTTAAACTTTTTCTCTTAAAACTCATAGAAAATTTCAATTTCATAAATTTCAAATACATGTATGGCCTAGAATCTGCTTAAAAAATACTAATAGAAAAGATTGTGGGGAGTAATATTAAAATTCCAAAGAGAAATAATGATTTTAAACTTTTTCTCTTAAAACTCATAGAAAATTTCAATTTCATAAATTTCAAATACATGTATGGCCTAGAATCTGCTTAAAAAATACTAATAGAAAAGATTGTGGGGAGTAATATTAAAATTCCAAAGAGAAATAATGATTTTAAACTTTTTCTCTTAAAACTCATAGAAAATTTCAATTTCATAAATTTCAAATACATGTATGGCCTAGAATCTGCTTAAAAAATACTAATAGAAAAGATTGTGGGGAGTAATATTAAAATTCCGAAGAGAAATAACGATTTTAAACTTTTTCTCTTAAAACTCATAGAAAATTTCAATTTCATAAATTTCAAATACATGTATGGCCTAGAATCTGCCTAAAAAATACTAATAGAAAAGATTGTGGGGAGTAATATTAAAATTCCAAAGAGAAATAATGATTTTAAACTTTTTCTCTTAAAACTCATAGAAAATTTCAATTTCATAAATTTCAAATACATGTATGGCCTAGAATCTGCTTAAAAAATACTATTAGAAAAGATTGTGAGGAATAATATTAAAATTCCAATGAGAAATAGCGATTTTAAACTTTTTCTCTTAAAACTCATAGAAAATTTCAATTTCATAAATTTCAAATACATGTATGGTCTAGAATCTGCCTAAAAAATACTATTAGAAAAGATTGTGAGGAATAATATTAAAATTCCAAAGAGAAATAGCGATTTTAAACTTTTTCTCTTAAAACTCATAGAAAATTTCAATTTCA
The DNA here is from genome assembly GCA_030063045.1 of Pratylenchus scribneri. Classification (NCBI taxonomy): domain Eukaryota; kingdom Metazoa; phylum Nematoda; class Chromadorea; order Rhabditida; family Pratylenchidae; genus Pratylenchus; species Pratylenchus scribneri. Next base: position 135,194 of record JAQSEB010000127.1, read on the forward strand.
TAAATTTCAAATACATGTATGGTCTAGAATCTGCCTAAAAAATACTATTAGAAAAGATTGTGAGGAATAATATTAAAATTCCAAAGAGAAATAGCGATTTTAAACTTTTTCTCTTAAAACTCATAGAAAATTTCAATTTCATAAATTTCAAATACATGTATGGCCTAGAATCTGCCTAAAAAATACTAATAGAAAAGATTGTGGGGAGTAATATTAAAATTCCAAAGAGAAATAATGATTTTAAACTTTTTCTCTTAAAACTCATAGAAAATTTCAATTTCATAAATTTCAAATACATGTATGGCCTAGAATCTGCTTAAAAAATACTAATAGAAAAGATTGTGGGGAGTAATATTAAAATTCCAAAGAGAAATAATGATTTTAAACTTTTTCTCTTAAAACTCATAGAAAATTTCAATTTCATAAATTTCAAATACATGTATGGCCTAGAATCTGCCTAAAAAATACTAATAGGAAAGATTGTGAGGAATAATATTAAAATTCCAAAGAGAAATAGCGATTTTAAACTTTTTCTCTTAAAACTCATAGAAAATTTCAATTTCATAAATTTCAAATACATGCATGGCCTAGAATCTGCCTAAAAAATATTATTAGAAAAGATTGTGAGGAATAATATTAAAATTCCAAAGAGAAATAGCGATTTTAAACTTTTTCTCTTAAAACTCATAGAAAATTTCAATTTCATAAATTTCAAATACATGTATGGTCTAGAATCTGCCTAAAAAATACTATTAGAAAAGATTGTGAGGAATAATATTAAAATTCCAAAGAGAAATAGCGATTTTAAACTTTTTCTCTTAAAACTCATAGAAAATTTCAATTTCATAAATTTCAAATACATGTATGGCCTAGAATCTGCTTAAAAAATACTAATAGAAAAGATTGTGGGGAGTAATATTAAAATTCCAAAGAGAAATAATGATTTTAAACTTTTTCTCTTAAAACTCATAGAAAATTTCAATTTCATAAATTTCAAATACATGTATGGTCTAGAATCTGCCTAAAAAATACTATTAGAAAAGATTGTGAGGAATAATATTAAAATTCCAAAGAGAAATAGCGATTTTAAACTTTTTCTCTTAAAACTCATAGAAAATTTCAATTTCATAAATTTCAAATACATGTATGGCCTAGAATCTGCCTAAAAAATACTAATAGAAAAGATTGTGAGGAATAATATTAAAATTCCAAAGAGAAATAGCGATTTTAAACTTTTTCTCTTAAAACTCATAGAAAATTTCAATTTCATAAATTTCAAATACATGTATGGTCTAGAATCTGCCTAAAAAATACTAATAGAAAAGATTGTGGGGAGTAATATTAAAATTCCAAAGAGAAATAATGATTTTAAACTTTTTCTCTTAAAACTCATAGAAAATTTCAATTTCATAAATTTCAAATACATGTATGGCCTAGAATCTGCTTAAAAAATACTAATAGAAAAGATTGTGGGGAGTAATATTAAAATTCCAAAGAGAAATAATGATTTTAAACTTTTTCTCTTAAAACTCATAGAAAATTTCAATTTCATAAATTTCAAATACATGTATGGCCTAGAATCTGCTTAAAAAATACTAATAGAAAAGATTGTGGGGAGTAATATTAAAATTCCAAAGAGAAATAATGATTTTAAACTTTTTCTCTTAAAACTCATAGAAAATTTCAATTTCATAAATTTCAAATACATGTATGGCCTAGAATCTGCTTAAAAAAAACTAATAGAAAAGATTGTGGGGAGTAATATTAAAATTCCGAAGAGAAATAACGATTTTAAACTTTTTCTCTTAAAACTCATAGAAAATTTCAATTTCATAAATTTCAAATACATGTATGGCCTAGAATCTGCCTAAAAAATACTAATAGAAAAGATTGTGGGGAGTAATATTAAAATTCCAAAGAGAAATAATGATTTTAAACTTTTTCTCTTAAAACTCATAGAAAATTTCAATTTCATAAATTTCAAATACATGTATGGCCTAGAATCTGCCTAAAAAATACTATTAGGAAAGATTGTGAGGAATAATATTAAAATTCCAAAGAGAAATAGCGATTTTAAACTTTTTCTCTTAAAACTCATAGAAAATTTCAATTTCATAATTTTCAAATACATGTATGGTCTAGAATTTGCCTAAAAAATACTATTAGAAAAGATTGTGAGGAATAATATTAAAATTCCAAAGAGAAATAGCGATTTTAAACTTTTTCTCTTAAAACTCATAGAAAATTTCAATTTCATAAATTTCAAATACATGTATGGTCTAGAATCTGCCTAAAAAATACTAATAGAAAAGATTGTGAGGAATAATATTAAAATTCCAAAGAGAAATAGCGATTTTAAACTTTTTCTCTTAAAACTCATAGAAAATTTCAATTTCATAATTTTCAAATACATGTATGGTCTAGAATCTGCCTAAAAAATACTATTAGAAAAGATTGTGAGGAATAATATTAAAATTCCAAAGAGAAATAGCGATTTTAAACTTTTTCTCTTAAAACTCATAGAAAATTTCAATTTCATAAATTTCAAATACATGTATGGTCTAGAATCTGCCTAAAAAATACTAATAGAAAAGATTGTGAGGAATAATATTAAAATTCCAAAGAGAAATAGCGATTTTAAACTTTTTCTCTTAAAACTCATAGAAAATTTCAATTTCATAAATTTCAAATACATGTATGGTCTAGAATCTGCCTAAAAAATACTATTAGAAAAGATTGTGAGGAATAATATTAAAATTCCAAAGAGAAATAGCGATTTTAAACTTTTTCTCTTAAAACTCATAGAAAATTTCAATTTCATAAATTTCAAATACATGTATGGCCTAGAATCTGCCTAAAAAATACTAATAGAAAAGATTGTGGGGAGTAATATTAAAATTCCAAAGAGAAATAATGATTTTAAACTTTTTCTCTTAAAACTCATAGAAAATTTCAATTTCATAAATTTCAAATACATGTATGGCCTAGAATCTGCCTAAAAAATACTATTAGGAAAGATTGTGAGGAATAATATTAAAATTCCAAAGAGAAATAGTGATTTTAAACTTTTTCTCTTAAAACTCATAGAAAATTTCAATTTCATAAATTTCAAATACATGTATGGCCTAGAATCTGCTTAAAAAATACTAATAGAAAAGATTGTGGGGAGTAATATTAAAATTCCAAAGAGAAATAATGATTTTAAACCTTTTCTCTTAAAACTCATAGAAAATTTCAATTTCATAAATTTCAAATACATGTATGGCCTAGAATCTGCTTAAAAAATACTAATAGAAAAGATTGTGGGGAGTAATATTAAAATTCCAAAGAGAAATAATGATTTTAAACTTTTTCTCTTAAAACTCATAGAAAATTTCAATTTCATAAATTTCAAATACATGTATGGCCTAGAATCTGCTTAAAAAATACTAATAGAAAAGATTGTGGGGAGTAATATTAAAATTCCAAAGAGAAATAATGATTTTAAACTTTTTCTCTTAAAACTCATAGAAAATTTCAATTTCATAAATTTCAAATACATGTATGGTCTAGAATCTGCCTAAAAAATACTATTAGAAAAGATTGTGAGGAATAATATTAAAATTCCGAAGAGAAATAACGATTTTAAACTTTTTCTCTTAAAACTCATAGAAAATTTCAATTTCATAAATTTCAAATACATGTATGGTCTAGAATCTGCCTAAAAAATACTAATAGAAAAGATTGTGGGGAGTAATATTAAAATTCCAAAGAGAAATAATGATTTTAAACTTTTTCTCTTAAAACTCATAGAAAATTTCAATTTCATAAATTTCAAATACATGTATGGCCTAGAATCTGCCTAAAAAATACTATTAGGAAAGATTGTGAGGAATAATATTAAAATTCCAAAGAGAAATAGCGATTTTAAACTTTTTCTCTTAAAACTCATAGAAAATTTCAATTTCATAAATTTCAAATACATGTATGGTCTAGAATCTGCCTAAAAAATACTATTAGAAAAGATTGTAAGGAATAATATTAAAATTCCAAAGAGAAATAGCGATTTTAAACTTTTTCTCTTAAAACTCATAGAAAATTTCAATTTCATAAATTTCAAATACATGTATGGTCTAGAATCTGCCTAAAAAATACTAATAGAAAAGATTGTGAGGAATAATATTAAAATTCCAAAGAGAAATAGCGATTTTAAACTTTTTCTCTTAAAACTCATAGAAAATTTCAATTTCATAAATTTCAAATACATGTATGGTCTAGAATCTGCCTAAAAAATACTAATAGAAAAGATTGTGAGGAATAATATTAAAATTCCAAAGAGAAATAGCGATTTTAAACTTTTTCTCTTAAAACTCATAGAAAATTTCAATTTCATAAATTTCAAATACATGTATGGTCTAGAATCTGCCTAAAAAATACTATTAGAAAAGATTGTGAGGAATAATATTAAAATTCCAAAGAGAAATAGCGATTTTAAACTTTTTCTCTTAAAACTCATAGAAAATTTCAATTTCATAAATTTCAAATACATGTATGGCCTAGAATCTGCCTAAAAAATACTAATAGAAAAGATTGTGGGGAGTAATATTAAAATTCCAAAGAGAAATAACGATTTTAAACTTTTTCTCTTAAAACTCATAGAAAATTTCAATTTCATAAATTTCAAATACATGTATGGCCTAGAATCTGCTTAAAAAATACTAATAGAAAAGATTGTGGGGAGTAATATTAAAATTCCGAAGAGAAATAACGATTTTAAACTTTTTCTCTTAAAACTCATAGAAAATTTCAATTTCATAAATTTCAAATACATGTATGGTCTAGAATCTGCCTAAAAAATACTAATAGAAAAGATTGTGGGGAGTAATATTAAAATTCCAAAGAGAAATAATGATTTTAAACTTTTTCTCTTAAAACTCATAGAAAATTTCAATTTCATAAATTTCAAATACATGTATGGCCTAGAATCTGCTTAAAAAATACTAATAGAAAAGATTGTGGGGAGTAATATTAAAATTCCGAAGAGAAATAACGATTTTAAACTTTTTCTCTTAAAACTCATAGAAAATTTCAATTTCATAAATTTCAAATACATGTATGGTCTAGAATCTGCCTAAAAAATACTAATAGAAAAGATTGTGGGGAGTAATATTAAAATTCCAAAGAGAAATAATGATTTTAAACTTTTTCTCTTAAAACTCATAGAAAATTTCAATTTCATAAATTTCAAATACATGTATGGCCTAGAATCTGCCTAAAAAATACTATTAGGAAAGATTGTGAGGAATAATATTAAAATTCCAAAGAGAAATAGCGATTTTAAACTTTTTCTCTTAAAACTCATAGAAAATTTCAATTTCATAAATTTCAAATACATGTATGGTCTAGAATCTGCCTAAAAAATACTATTAGAAAAGATTGTGAGGAATAATATTAAAATTCCAAAGAGAAATAGCGATTTTAAACTTTTTCTCTTAAAACTCATAGAAAATTTCAATTTCATAAATTTCAAATACATGTATGGTCTAGAATCTGCCTAAAAAATACTAATAGAAAAGATTGTGAGGAATAATATTAAAATTCCAAAGAGAAATAGCGATTTTAAACTTTTTCTCTTAAAACTCATAGAAAATTTCAATTTCATAAATTTCAAATACATGTATGGTCTAGAATCTGCCTAAAAAATACTAATAGAAAAGATTGTGAGGAATAATATTAAAATTCCAAAGAGAAATAGCGATTTTAAACTTTTTCTCTTAAAACTCATAGAAAATTTCAATTTCATAAATTTCAAATACATGTATGGTCTAGAATCTGCCTAAAAAATACTATTAGAAAAGATTGTGAGGAATAATATTAAAATTCCAAAGAGAAATAGCGATTTTAAACTTTTTCTCTTAAAACTCATAGAAAATTTCAATTTCATAAATTTCAAATACATGTATGGCCTAGAATCTGCCTAAAAAATACTAATAGAAAAGATTGTGGGGAGTAATATTAAAATTCCAAAGAGAAATAATGATTTTAAACTTTTTCTCTTAAAACTCATAGAAAATTTCAATTTCATAAATTTCAAATACATGTATGGCCTAGAATCTGCCTAAAAAATACTATTAGGAAAGATTGTGAGGAATAATATTAAAATTCCAAAGAGAAATAGTGATTTTAAACTTTTTCTCTTAAAACTCATAGAAAATTTCAATTTCATAAATTTCAAATACATGTATGGCCTAGAATCTGCTTAAAAAATACTAATAGAAAAGATTGTGGGGAGTAATATTAAAATTCCAAAGAGAAATAATGATTTTAAACTTTTTCTCTTAAAACTCATAGAAAATTTCAATTTCATAAATTTCAAATACATGTATGGCCTAGAATCTGCTTAAAAAATACTAATAGAAAAGATTGTGGGGAGTAATATTAAAATTCCAAAGAGAAATAATGATTTTAAACTTTTTCTCTTAAAACTCATAGAAAATTTCAATTTCATAAATTTCAAATACATGTATGGTCTAGAATCTGCCTAAAAAATACTATTAGAAAAGATTGTGAGGAATAATATTAAAATTCCGAAGAGAAATAACGATTTTAAACTTTTTCTCTTAAAACTCATAGAAAATTTCAATTTCATAAATTTCAAATACATGTATGGCCTAGAATCTGCTTAAAAAATACTAATAGAAAAGATTGTGGGGAGTAATATTAAAATTCCAAAGAGAAATAATGATTTTAAACTTTTTCTCTTAAAACTCATAGAAAATTTCAATTTCATAAATTTCAAATACATGTATGGCCTAGAATCTGCTTAAAAAATACTAATAGAAAAGATTGTGGGGAGTAATATTAAAATTCCAAAGAGAAATAATGATTTTAAACTTTTTCTCTTAAAACTCATAGAAAATTTCAATTTCATAAATTTCAAATACATGTATGGCCTAGAATCTGCTTAAAAAATACTAATAGAAAAGATTGTGGGGAGTAATATTAAAATTCCGAAGAGAAATAACGATTTTAAACTTTTTCTCTTAAAACTCATAGAAAATTTCAATTTCATAAATTTCAAATACATGTATGGTCTAGAATCTGCCTAAAAAATACTAATAGAAAAGATTGTGGGGAGTAATATTAAAATTCCAAAGAGAAATAATGATTTTAAACTTTTTCTCTTAAAACTCATAGAAAATTTCAATTTCATAAATTTCAAATACATGTATGGCCAAGAATCTGCCTAAAAAATACTATTAGGAAAGATTGTGAGGAATAATATTAAAATTCCAAAGAGAAATAGCGATTTTAAACTTTTTCTCTTAAAACTCATAGAAAATTTCAATTTCATAAATTTCAAATACATGTATGGTCTAGAATCTGCCTAAAAAATACTATTAGAAAAGATTGTGAGGAATAATATTAAAATTCCAAAGAGAAATAGCGATTTTAAACTTTTTCTCTTAAAACTCATAGAAAATTTCAATTTCATAAATTTCAAATACATGTATGGTCTAGAATCTGCCTAAAAAATACTAATAGAAAAGATTGTGAGGAATAATATTAAAATTCCAAAGAGAAATAGCGATTTTAAACTTTTTCTCTTAAAACTCATAGAAAATTTCAATTTCATAAATTTCAAATACATGTATGGTCTAGAATCTGCCTAAAAAATACTATTAGAAAAGATTGTGAGGAATAATATTAAAATTCCAAAGAGAAATAGCGATTTTAAACTTTTTCTCTTAAAACTCATAGAAAATTTCAATTTCATAAATTTCAAATACATGTATGGCCTAGAATCTGCCTAAAAAATACTAATAGAAAAGATTGTGGGGAGTAATATTAAAATTCCAAAGAGAAATAATGATTTTAAACTTTTTCTCTTAAAACTCATAGAAAATTTCAATTTCATAAATTTCAAATACATGTATGGCCTAGAATCTGCCTAAAAAATACTATTAGGAAAGATTGTGAGGAATAATATTAAAATTCCAAAGAGAAATAGTGATTTTAAACTTTTTCTCTTAAAACTCATAGAAAATTTCAGTTTCATAAATTTCAAATACATGTATGGCCTAGAATCTGCTTAAAAAATACTAATAGAAAAGATTGTGGGGAGTAATATTAAAATTCCAAAGAGAAATAATGATTTTAAACTTTTTCTCTTAAAACTCATAGAAAATTTCAATTTCATAAATTTCAAATACATGTATGGCCTAGAATCTGCCTAAAAAATACTAATAGAAAAGATTGTGGGGAGTAATATTAAAATTCCAAAGAGAAATAATGATTCTAAACTTTTTCTTTTAAAACTCATAGAAAATTTCAATTTCATAAATTTCAAATACATGTATGGTCTAGAATCTGCCTAAAAAATACTATTAGAAAAGATTGTGAGGAATAATATTAAAATTCCAAAGAGAAATAGCGATTTTAAACTTTTTCTCTTAAAACTCATAGAAAATTTCAATTTCATAAATTTCAAATACATGTATGGTCTAGAATCTGCTTAAAAAATACTATTAGAAAAGATTGTGAGGAATAATATTAAAATTCCAAAGAGAAATAGTGATTTTAAACTTTTTCTCTTAAAACTCATAGAAAATTTCAATTTCATAAATTTCAAATACATGTATGGCCTAGAATCTGCTTAAAAAATACTAATAGAAAAGATTGTGGGGAGTAATATTAAAATTCCAAAGAGAAATAATGATTTTAAACTTTTTCTCTTAAAACTCATAGAAAATTTCAATTTCATAAATTTCAAATACATGTATGGCCTAGAATCTGCTTAAAAAATACTAATAGAAAAGATTGTGGGGAGTAATATTAAAATTCCAAAGAGAAATAATGATTTTAAACTTTTTCTCTTAAAACTCATAGAAAATTTCAATTTCATAAATTTCAAATACATGTATGGCCTAGAATCTGCTTAAAAAATACTAATAGAAAAGATTGTGGGGAGTAATATTAAAATTCCAAAGAGAAATAATGATTTTAAACTTTTTCTCTTAAAACTCATAGAAAATTTCAATTTCATAAATTTCAAATACATGTATGGCCTAGAATCTGCTTAAAAAATACTAATAGAAAAGATTGTGGGGAGTAATATTAAAATTCCGAAGAGAAATAACGATTTTAAACTTTTTCTCTTAAAACTCATAGAAAATTTCAATTTCATAAATTTCAAATACATGTATGGCCTAGAATCTGCCTAAAAAATACTAATAGAAAAGATTGTGGGGAGTAATATTAAAATTCCAAAGAGAAATAATGATTTTAAACTTTTTCTCTTAAAACTCATAGAAAATTTCAATTTCATAAATTTCAAATACATGTATGGCCTAGAATCTGCTTAAAAAATACTATTAGAAAAGATTGTGAGGAATAATATTAAAATTCCAATGAGAAATAGCGATTTTAAACTTTTTCTCTTAAAACTCATAGAAAATTTCAATTTCATAAATTTCAAATACATGTATGGTCTAGAATCTGCCTAAAAAATACTATTAGAAAAGATTGTGAGGAATAATATTAAAATTCCAAAGAGAAATAGCGATTTTAAACTTTTTCTCTTAAAACTCATAGAAAATTTCAATTTCATAAATTTCAAATACATGTATGGTCTAGAATCTGCCTAAAAAATACTAATAGAAAAGATTGTGGGGAGTAATATTAAAATTCCAAAGAGAAATAATGATTTTAAACTTTTTCTCTTAAAACTCATAGAAAATTTCAATTTCATAAATTTCAAATACATGTATGGCCTAGAATCTGCTTAAAAAATACTAATAGAAAAGATTGTGGGGAGTAATATTAAAATTCCAAAGAGAAATAATGATTTTAAACTTTTTCTCTTAAAACTCATAGAAAATTTCAATTTCATAAATTTCAAATACATGTATGGCCTAGAATCTGCTTAAAAAATACTAATAGAAAAGATTGTGGGGAGTAATATTAAAATTCCAAAGAGAAATAATGATTTTAAACTTTTTCTCTTAAAACTCATAGAAAATTTCAATTTCATAAATTTCAAATACATGTATGGTCTAGAATCTGCCTAAAAAATACTATTAGAAAAGATTGTGAGGAATAATATTAAAATTCCAAAGAGAAATAGCGATTTTAAACTTTTTCTCTTAAAACTCATAGAAAATTTCAATTTCATAAATTTCAAATACATGTATGGTCTAGAATCTGCCTAAAAAATACTAATAGAAAAGATTGTGGGGAGTAATATTAAAATTCCAAAGAGAAATAATGATTTTAAACTTTTTCTCTTAAAACTCATAGAAAATTTCAATTTCATAAATTTCAAATACATGTATGGCCTAGAATCTGCTTAAAAAATACTAATAGAAAAGATTGTGGGGAGTAATATTAAAATTCCAAAGAGAAATAATGATTTTAAACTTTTTCTCTTAAAACTCATAGAAAATTTCAATTTCATAAATTTCAAATACATGTATGGCCTAGAATCTGCTTAAAAAATACTAATAGAAAAGATTGTGGGGAGTAATATTAAAATTCCAAAGAGAAATAATGATTTTAAACTTTTTCTCTTAAAACTCATAGAAAATTTCAATTTCATAAATTTCAAATACATGTATGGCCTAGAATCTGCTTAAAAAATACTAATAGAAAAGATTGTGGGGAGTAATATTAAAATTCCAAAGAGAAATAATGATTTTAAACTTTTTCTCTTAAAACTCATAGAAAATTTCAATTTCATAAATTTCAAATACATGTATGGTCTAGAATCTGCCTAAAAAATACTATTAGAAAAGATTGTGAGGAATAATATTAAAATTCCAAAGAGAAATAGCGATTTTAAACTTTTTCTCTTAAAACTCATAGAAAATTTCAATTTCATAAATTTCAAATACATGTATGGTCTAGAATCTGCCTAAAAAATACTATTAGAAAAGATTGTGAGGAATAATATTAAAATTCCAAAGAGAAATAGTGATTTTAAACTTTTTCTCTTAAAACTCATAGAAAATTTCAATTTCATAAATTTCAAATACATGTATGGCCTAGAATCTGCTTAAAAAATACTAATAGAAAAGATTGTGGGGAGTAATATTAAAATTCCAAAGAGAAATAATGATTTTAAACTTTTTCTCTTAAAACTCATAGAAAATTTAAATTTCATAAATTTCAAATACATGTATGGCCTAGAATCTGCTTAAAAAATACTAATAGAAAAGATTGTGGGGAGTAATATTAAAATTCCAAAGAGAAATAATGATTTTAAACTTTTTCTCTTAAAACTCATAGAAAATTTCAATTTCATAAATTTCAAATACATGTATGGCCTAGAATCTGCTTAAAAAATACTAATAGAAAAGATTGTGGGGAGTAATATTAAAATTCCAAAGAGAAATAATGATTTTAAACTTTTTCTCTTAAAACTCATAGAAAATTTCAATTTCATAAATTTCAAATACATGTATGGCCTAGAATCTGCTTAAAAAATACTAATAGAAAAGATTGTGGGGAGTAATATTAAAATTCCGAAGAGAAATAACGATTTTAAACTTTTTCTCTTAAAACTCATAGAAAATTTCAATTTCATAAATTTCAAATACATGTATGGCCTAGAATCTGCCTAAAAAATACTAATAGAAAAGATTGTGGGGAGTAATATTAAAATTCCAAAGAGAAATAATGATTTTAAACTTTTTCTCTTAAAACTCATAGAAAATTTCAGTTTCATAAATTTCAAATACATGTATGGCCTAGAATCTGCTTAAAAAATACTAATAGAAAAGATTGTGGGGAGTAATATTAAAATTCCAAAGAGAAATAATGATTTTAAACTTTTTCTCTTAAAACTCATAGAAAATTTCAATTTCATAAATTTCAAATACATGTATGGCCTAGAATCTGCTTAAAAAATACTAATAGAAAAGATTGTGGGGAGTAATATTAAAATTCCAAAGAGAAATAATGATTTTAAACTTTTTCTCTTAAAACTCATAGAAAATTTCAATTTCATAAATTTCAAATACATGTATGGCCTAGAATCTGCTTAAAAAATACTAATAGAAAAGATTGTGGGGAGTAATATTAAAATTCCAAAGAGAAATAATGATTTTAAACTTTTTCTCTTAAAACTCATAGAAAATTTCAATTTCATAAATTTCAAATACATGTATGGCCTAGAATCTGCTTAAAAAATACTAATAGAAAAGATTGTGGGGAGTAATATTAAAATTCCAAAGAGAAATAATGATTTTAAACTTTTTCTCTTAAAACTCATAGAAAATTTCAATTTCATAAATTTCAAATACATGTATGGCCTAGAATCTGCTTAAAAAATACTAATAGAAAAGATTGTGGGGAGTAATATTAAAATTCCGAAGAGAAATAACGATTTTAAACTTTTTCTCTTAAAACTCATAGAAAATTTCAATTTCATAAATTTCAAATACATGTATGGCCTAGAATCTGCCTAAAAAATACTAATAGAAAAGATTGTGGGGAGTAATATTAAAATTCCAAAGAGAAATAATGATTTTAAACTTTTTCTCTTAAAACTCATAGAAAATTTCAGTTTCATAAATTTCAAATACATGTATGGCCTAGAATCTGCTTAAAAAATACTAATAGAAAAGATTGTGGGGAGTAATATTAAAATTCCAAAGAGAAATAATGATTTTAAACTTTTTCTCTTAAAACTCATAGAAAATTTCAATTTCATAAATTTCAAATACATGTATGGCCTAGAATCTGCTTAAAAAATACTAATAGAAAAGATTGTGGGGAGTAATATTAAAATTCCGAAGAGAAATAACGATTTTAAACTTTTTCTCTTAAAACTCATAGAAAATTTCAATTTCATAAATTTCAAATACATGTATGGCCTAGAATCTGCCTAAAAAATACTAATAGAAAAGATTGTGGGGAGTAATATTAAAATTCCAAAGAGAAATAATGATTTTAAACTTTTTCTCTTAAAACTCATAGAAAATTTCAGTTTCATAAATTTCAAATACATGTATGGCCTAGAATCTGCTTAAAAAATACTAATAGAAAAGATTGTGGGGAGTAATATTAAAATTCCAAAGAGAAATAATGATTTTAAACTTTTTCTCTTAAAACTCATAGAAAATTTCAATTTCATAAATTTCAAATACATGTATGGCCTAGAATCTGCTTAAAAAATACTAATAGAAAAGATTGTGGGGAGTAATATTAAAATTCCAAAGAGAAATAATGATTTTAAACTTTTTCTCTTAAAACTCATAGAAAATTTCAATTTCATAAATTTCAAATACATGTATGGCCTAGAATCTGCCTAAAAAATACTAATAGAAAAGATTGTGGGGAGTAATATTAAAATTCCAAAGAGAAATAATGATTTTAAACTTTTTCTCTTAAAACTCATAGAAAATTTCAATTTCATAAATTTCAAATACATGTATGGCCTAGAATCTGCCTAAAAAATACTATTAGGAAAGATTGTGAGGAATAATATTAAAATTCCAAAGAGAAATAGTGATTTTAAACTTTTTCTCTTAAAACTCATAGAAAATTTCAGTTTCATAAATTTCAAATACATGTATGGCCTAGAATCTGCTTAAAAAATACTAATAGAAAAGATTGTGGGGAGTAATATTAAAATTCCAAAGAGAAATAATGATTTTAAACTTTTTCTCTTAAAACTCATAGAAAATTTCAATTTCATAAATTTCAAATACATGTATGGCCTAGAATCTGCCTAAAAAATACTAATAGAAAAGATTGTGGGGAGTAATATTAAAATTCCAAAGAGAAATAATGATTCTAAACTTTTTCTTTTAAAACTCATAGAAAATTTCAATTTCATAAATTTCAAATACATGTATGGTCTAGAATCTGCCTAAAAAATACTATTAGAAAAGATTGTGAGGAATAATATTAAAATTCCAAAGAGAAATAGCGATTTTAAACTTTTTCTCTTAAAACTCATAGAAAATTTCAATTTCATAAATTTCAAATACATGTATGGTCTAGAATCTGCCTAAAAAATACTATTAGAAAAGATTGTGAGGAATAATATTAAAATTCCAAAGAGAAATAGTGATTTTAAACTTTTTCTCTTAAAACTCATAGAAAATTTCAATTTCATAAATTTCAAATACATGTATGGCCTAGAATCTGCTTAAAAAATACTAATAGAAAAGATTGTGGGGAGTAATATTAAAATTCCAAAGAGAAATAATGATTTTAAACTTTTTCTCTTAAAACTCATAGAAAATTTCAATTTCATAAATTTCAAATACATGTATGGCCTAGAATCTGCTTAAAAAATACTAATAGAAAAGATTGTGGGGAGTAATATTAAAATTCCAAAGAGAAATAATGATTTTAAACTTTTTCTCTTAAAACTCATAGAAAATTTCAATTTCATAAATTTCAAATACATGTATGGCCTAGAATCTGCTTAAAAAATACTAATAGAAAAGATTGTGGGGAGTAATATTAAAATTCCAAAGAGAAATAATGATTTTAAACTTTTTCTCTTAAAACTCATAGAAAATTTCAATTTCATAAATTTCAAATACATGTATGGCCTAGAATCTGCTTAAAAAATACTAATAGAAAAGATTGTGGGGAGTAATATTAAAATTCCGAAGAGAAATAACGATTTTAAACTTTTTCTCTTAAAACTCATAGAAAATTTCAATTTCATAAATTTCAAATACATGTATGGCCTAGAATCTGCCTAAAAAATACTAATAGAAAAGATTGTGGGGAGTAATATTAAAATTCCAAAGAGAAATAATGATTTTAAACTTTTTCTCTTAAAACTCATAGAAAATTTCAATTTCATAAATTTCAAATACATGTATGGCCTAGAATCTGCTTAAAAAATACTATTAGAAAAGATTGTGAGGAATAATATTAAAATTCCAATGAGAAATAGCGATTTTAAACTTTTTCTCTTAAAACTCATAGAAAATTTCAATTTCATAAATTTCAAATACATGTATGGTCTAGAATCTGCCTAAAAAATACTATTAGAAAAGATTGTGAGGAATAATATTAAAATTCCAAAGAGAAATAGCGATTTTAAACTTTTTCTCTTAAAACTCATAGAAAATTTCAATTTCATAAATTTCAAATACATGTATGGTCTAGAATCTGCCTAAAAAATACTAATAGAAAAGATTGTGGGGAGTAATATTAAAATTCCAAAGAGAAATAATGATTTTAAACTTTTTCTCTTAAAACTCATAGAAAATTTCAATTTCATAAATTTCAAATACATGTATGGCCTAGAATCTGCTTAAAAAATACTAATAGAAAAGATTGTGGGGAGTAATATTAAAATTCCAAAGAGAAATAATGATTTTAAACTTTTTCTCTTAAAACTCATAGAAAATTTCAATTTCATAAATTTCAAATACATGTATGGCCTAGAATCTGCTTAAAAAATACTAATAGAAAAGATTGTGGGGAGTAATATTAAAATTCCAAAGAGAAATAATGATTTTAAACTTTTTCTCTTAAAACTCATAGAAAATTTCAATTTCATAAATTTCAAATACATGTATGGTCTAGAATCTGCCTAAAAAATACTATTAGAAAAGATTGTGAGGAATAATATTAAAATTCCAAAGAGAAATAGCGATTTTAAACTTTTTCTCTTAAAACTCATAGAAAATTTCAATTTCATAAATTTCAAATACATGTATGGTCTAGAATCTGCCTAAAAAATACTAATAGAAAAGATTGTGGGGAGTAATATTAAAATTCCAAAGAGAAATAATGATTTTAAACTTTTTCTCTTAAAACTCATAGAAAATTTCAATTTCATAAATTTCAAATACATGTATGGCCTAGAATCTGCTTAAAAAATACTAATAGAAAAGATTGTGGGGAGTAATATTAAAATTCCAAAGAGAAATAATGATTTTAAACTTTTTCTCTTAAAACTCATAGAAAATTTCAATTTCATAAATTTCAAATACATGTATGGCCTAGAATCTGCTTAAAAAATACTAATAGAAAAGATTGTGGGGAGTAATATTAAAATTCCAAAGAGAAATAATGATTTTAAACTTTTTCTCTTAAAACTCATAGAAAATTTCAATTTCATAAATTTCAAATACATGTATGGCCTAGAATCTGCTTAAAAAATACTAATAGAAAAGATTGTGGGGAGTAATATTAAAATTCCAAAGAGAAATAATGATTTTAAACTTTTTCTCTTAAAACTCATAGAAAATTTCAATTTCATAAATTTCAAATACATGTATGGTCTAGAATCTGCCTAAAAAATACTATTAGAAAAGATTGTGAGGAATAATATTAAAATTCCAAAGAGAAATAGCGATTTTAAACTTTTTCTCTTAAAACTCATAGAAAATTTCAATTTCATAAATTTCAAATACATGTATGGTCTAGAATCTGCCTAAAAAATACTATTAGAAAAGATTGTGAGGAATAATATTAAAATT
The DNA here is from genome assembly GCA_030063045.1 of Pratylenchus scribneri. Lineage (NCBI taxonomy): Eukaryota > Metazoa > Nematoda > Chromadorea > Rhabditida > Pratylenchidae > Pratylenchus > Pratylenchus scribneri. The sequence goes on from JAQSEB010000127.1 coordinate 151,630, forward strand.
CCAAAGAGAAATAGTGATTTTAAACTTTTTCTCTTAAAACTCATAGAAAATTTCAATTTCATAAATTTCAAATACATGTATGGCCTAGAATCTGCTTAAAAAATACTAATAGAAAAGATTGTGGGGAGTAATATTAAAATTCCAAAGAGAAATAATGATTTTAAACTTTTTCTCTTAAAACTCATAGAAAATTTAAATTTCATAAATTTCAAATACATGTATGGCCTAGAATCTGCTTAAAAAATACTAATAGAAAAGATTGTGGGGAGTAATATTAAAATTCCAAAGAGAAATAATGATTTTAAACTTTTTCTCTTAAAACTCATAGAAAATTTCAATTTCATAAATTTCAAATACATGTATGGCCTAGAATCTGCTTAAAAAATACTAATAGAAAAGATTGTGGGGAGTAATATTAAAATTCCAAAGAGAAATAATGATTTTAAACTTTTTCTCTTAAAACTCATAGAAAATTTCAATTTCATAAATTTCAAATACATGTATGGCCTAGAATCTGCTTAAAAAATACTAATAGAAAAGATTGTGGGGAGTAATATTAAAATTCCGAAGAGAAATAACGATTTTAAACTTTTTCTCTTAAAACTCATAGAAAATTTCAATTTCATAAATTTCAAATACATGTATGGCCTAGAATCTGCCTAAAAAATACTAATAGAAAAGATTGTGGGGAGTAATATTAAAATTCCAAAGAGAAATAATGATTTTAAACTTTTTCTCTTAAAACTCATAGAAAATTTCAATTTCATAAATTTCAAATACATGTATGGCCTAGAATCTGCTTAAAAAATACTATTAGAAAAGATTGTGAGGAATAATATTAAAATTCCAATGAGAAATAGCGATTTTAAACTTTTTCTCTTAAAACTCATAGAAAATTTCAATTTCATAAATTTCAAATACATGTATGGTCTAGAATCTGCCTAAAAAATACTATTAGAAAAGATTGTGAGGAATAATATTAAAATTCCAAAGAGAAATAGCGATTTTAAACTTTTTCTCTTAAAACTCATAGAAAATTTCAATTTCATAAATTTCAAATACATGTATGGTCTAGAATCTGCCTAAAAAATACTAATAGAAAAGATTGTGGGGAGTAATATTAAAATTCCAAAGAGAAATAATGATTTTAAACTTTTTCTCTTAAAACTCATAGAAAATTTCAATTTCATAAATTTCAAATACATGTATGGCCTAGAATCTGCTTAAAAAATACTAATAGAAAAGATTGTGGGGAGTAATATTAAAATTCCAAAGAGAAATAATGATTTTAAACTTTTTCTCTTAAAACTCATAGAAAATTTCAATTTCATAAATTTCAAATACATGTATGGCCTAGAATCTGCTTAAAAAATACTAATAGAAAAGATTGTGGGGAGTAATATTAAAATTCCAAAGAGAAATAATGATTTTAAACTTTTTCTCTTAAAACTCATAGAAAATTTCAATTTCATAAATTTCAAATACATGTATGGCCTAGAATCTGCTTAAAAAATACTAATAGAAAAGATTGTGGGGAGTAATATTAAAATTCCGAAGAGAAATAACGATTTTAAACTTTTTCTCTTAAAACTCATAGAAAATTTCAATTTCATAAATTTCAAATACATGTATGGCCTAGAATCTGCCTAAAAAATACTAATAGAAAAGATTGTGGGGAGTAATATTAAAATTCCAAAGAGAAATAATGATTTTAAACTTTTTCTCTTAAAACTCATAGAAAATTTCAATTTCATAAATTTCAAATACATGTATGGCCTAGAATCTGCTTAAAAAATACTATTAGAAAAGATTGTGAGGAATAATATTAAAATTCCAATGAGAAATAGCGATTTTAAACTTTTTCTCTTAAAATTCATAGAAAATTTCAATTTCATAAATTTCAAATACATGTATGGCCTAGAATCTGCTTAAAAAATACTAATAGAAAAGATTGTGGGGAGTAATATTAAAATTCCAAAGAGAAATAATGATTTTAAACTTTTTCTCTTAAAACTCATAGAAAATTTCAATTTCATAAATTTCAAATACATGTATGGCCTAGAATCTGCTTAAAAAATACTAATAGAAAAGATTGTGGGGAGTAATATTAAAATTCCAAAGAGAAATAATGATTTTAAACTTTTTCTCTTAAAACTCATAGAAAATTTCAATTTCATAAATTTCAAATACATGTATGGCCTAGAATCTGCTTAAAAAATACTAATAGAAAAGATTGTGGGGAGTAATATTAAAATTCCAAAGAGAAATAATGATTTTAAACTTTTTCTCTTAAAACTCATAGAAAATTTCAATTTCATAAATTTCAAATACATGTATGGCCTAGAATCTGCTTAAAAAATACTAATAGAAAAGATTGTGGGGAGTAATATTAAAATTCCAAAGAGAAATAATGATTTTAAACTTTTTCTCTTAAAACTCATAGAAAATTTCAATTTCATAAATTTCAAATACATGTATGGCCTAGAATCTGCTTAAAAAATACTAATAGAAAAGATTGTGGGGAGTAATATTAAAATTCCAAAGAGAAATAATGATTTTAAACTTTTTCTCTTAAAACTCATAGAAAATTTCAATTTCATAAATTTCAAATACATGTATGGTCTAGAATCTGCCTAAAAAATACTATTAGAAAAGATTGTGAGGAATAATATTAAAATTCCAAAGAGAAATAGCGATTTTAAACTTTTTCTCTTAAAACTCATAGAAAATTTCAATTTCATAAATTTCAAATACATGTATGGTCTAGAATCTGCCTAAAAAATACTATTAGAAAAGATTGTGAGGAATAATATTAAAATTCCAAAGAGAAATAGTGATTTTAAACTTTTTCTCTTAAAACTCATAGAAAATTTCAATTTCATAAATTTCAAATACATGTATTGCCTAGAATCTGCTTAAAAAATACTAATAGAAAAGATTGTGGGGGAGTAATATTAAAATTCCAAAGAGAAATAATGATTTTAAACTTTTTCTCTTAAAACTCATAGAAAATTTCAATTTCATAAATTTCAAATACATGTATGGCCTAGAATCTGCTTAAAAAATACTAATAGAAAAGATTGTGGGGAGTAATATTAAAATTCCAAAGAGAAATAATGATTTTAAACTTTTTCTCTTAAAACTCATAGAAAATTTCAATTTCATAAATTTCAAATACATGTATGGCCTAGAATCTGCTTAAAAAATACAAATAGAAAAGATTGTGGGGAGTAATATTAAAATTCCAAAGAGAAATAATGATTTTAAACTTTTTCTCTTAAAACTCATAGAAAATTTCAATTTCATAAATTTCAAATACATGTATGGCCTAGAATCTGCTTAAAAAATACTAATAGAAAAGATTGTGGGGAGTAATATTAAAATTCCGAAGAGAAATAACGATTTTAAACTTTTTCTCTTAAAACTCATAGAAAATTTCAATTTCATAAATTTCAAATACATGTATGGCCTAGAATCTGCCTAAAAAATACTAATAGAAAAGATTGTGGGGAGTAATATTAAAATTCCAAAGAGAAATAATGATTTTAAACTTTTTCTCTTAAAACTCATAGAAAATTTCAATTTAATAAATTTCAAATACATGTATGGCCTAGAATCTGCTTAAAAAATACTATTAGAAAAGATTGTGAGGAATAATATTAAAATTCCAATGAGAAATAGCGATTTTAAACTTTTTCTCTTAAAACTCATAGAAAATTTCAATTTCATAAATTTCAAATACATGTATGGTCTAGAATCTGCCTAAAAAATACTATTAGAAAAGATTGTGAGGAATAATATTAAAATTCCAAAGAGAAATAGCGATTTTAAACTTTTTCTCTTAAAACTCATAGAAAATTTCAATTTCATAAATTTCAAATACATGTATGGTCTAGAATCTGCCTAAAAAATACTAATAGAAAAGATTGTGGGGAGTAATATTAAAATTCCAAAGAGAAATAATGATTTTAAACTTTTTCTCTTAAAACTCATAGAAAATTTCAATTTCATAAATTTCAAATACATGTATGGCCTAGAATCTGCTTAAAAAATACTAATAGAAAAGATTGTGGGGAGTAATATTAAAATTCCAAAGAGAAATAATGATTTTAAACTTTTTCTCTTAAAACTCATAGAAAATTTCAATTTCATAAATTTCAAATACATGTATGGCCTAGAATCTGCTTAAAAAATACTAATAGAAAAGATTGTGGGGAGTAATATTAAAATTCCAAAGAGAAATAATGATTTTAAACTTTTTCTCTTAAAACTCATAGAAAATTTCAATTTCATAAATTTCAAATACATGTATGGCCTAGAATCTGCTTAAAAAATACTAATAGAAAAGATTGTGGGGAGTAATATTAAAATTCCGAAGAGAAATAACGATTTTAAACTTTTTCTCTTAAAACTCATAGAAAATTTCAATTTCATAAATTTCAAATACATGTATGGCCTAGAATCTGCCTAAAAAATACTAATAGAAAAGATTGTGGGGAGTAATATTAAAATTCCAAAGAGAAATAATGATTTTAAACTTTTTCTCTTAAAACTCATAGAAAATTTCAATTTCATAAATTTCAAATACATGTATGGCCTAGAATCTGCTTAAAAAATACTATTAGAAAAGATTGTGAGGAATAATATTAAAATTCCAATGAGAAATAGCGATTTTAAACTTTTTCTCTTAAAACTCATAGTAAATTTCAATTTCATAAATTTCAAATACATGTATGGCCTAGAATCTGCTTAAAAAATACTATTAGAAAAGATTGTGAGGAATAATATTAAAATTCCAATGAGAAATAGCGATTTTAAACTTTTTCTCTTAAAACTCATAGAAAATTTCAATTTCATAAATTTCAAATACATGTATGGTCTAGAATCTGCCTAAAAAATACTATTAGAAAAGATTGTGAAGAATAATATTAAAATTCCAAAGAGAAATAGCGATTTTAAACTTTTTCTCTTAAAACTCATAGAAAATTTCAATTTCATAAATTTCAAATACATGTATGGCCTAGAATCTGCCTAAAAAATACTAATAGAAAAGATTGTCAGGAATAATATTAAAATTCCGAAGAGAAATAGCGATTTTAAACTTTTTCTCTTAAAACTCATAGAAAATTTCAATTTCATAAATTTCAAATACATGTATGGCCTAGAATCTGCTTAAAAAATACTATTAGAAAAGATTGTGAAGAATAATATTAAAATTCCAAAGAGAAATAGTGATTTTAAACTTTTTCTCTTAAAACTCATAGAAAATTTCAATTTCATAAATTTCAAATACATGTATGGTCTAGAATCTGCCTAAAAAATACTATTAGAAAAGATTGTGAGGAATAATATTAAAATTCCAAAGAGAAATAGCGATTTTAAACTTTTTCTCTTAAAACTCATAGAAAATTTCAATTTCATAAATTTCAAATACATGTATGGTCTAGAATCTGCCTAAAAAATACTATTAGAAAAGATTGTGAGGAAAAATATTAAAATTCCAAAGAGAAATAGCGATTTTAAACTTTTTCTCTTAAAACTCATAGAAAATTTCAATTTCATAAATTTCAAATACATGTATGGCCTAGAATCTGCCTAAAAAATATTATTAGAAAAGATTGTGAGGAATAATATTAAAATTCCAAAAAGAAATAGCGATTTTAAACTTTTTCTCTTAAAACTCATAGAAAATTTCAATTTCATAAATTTCAAATACATGTATGGTCTAGAATCTGCCTAAAAAATACTATTAGAAAAGATTGTGAGGAATAATATTAAAATTCCAAAGAGAAATAGCGATTTTAAACTTTTTCTCTTAAAACTCATAGAAAATTTCAATTTCATAAATTTCAAATACATGTATGGTCTAGAATCTGCCTAAAAAATACTATTAGAAAAGATTGTGAGGAATAATATTAAAATTCCAAAGAGAAATAGCGATTTTAAACTTTTTCTCTTAAAACTCATAGAAAATTTCAATTTCATAAATTTCAAATACATGTATGGTCTAGAATCTGCCTAAAAAATACTATTAGAAAAGATTGTGAGGAATAATATTAAAATTCCAAAGAGAAATAGCGATTTTAAACTTTTTCTCTTAAAACTCATAGAAAATTTCAATTTCATAAATTTCAAATACATGTATGGTCTAGAATCTGCCTAAAAAATACTATTAGAAAAGATTGTGAGGAATAATATTAAAATTCCAAAGAGAAATAGCGATTTTAAACTTTTTCTCTTAAAACTCATAGAAAATTTCAATTTCATAAATTTCAAATACATGTATGGTCTAGAATCTGCCTAAAAAATACTATTAGAAAAGATTGTCAGGAATAATATTAAAATTCCGAAGAGAAATAACGATTTTAAACTTTTTCTCTTAAAACTCATAGAAAATTTCAATTTCATAAATTTCAAATACATGTATGGCCTAGAATCTGCTTAAAAAATACTATTAGAAAAGATTGTGAAGAATAATATTAAAATTCCAAATAGAAATAGCGATTTTAAACTTTTTCTCTTAAAACTCATAGAAAATTTCAATTTCATAAATTTCAAATACATGTATGACCTAGAATCTGCTTAAAAAATACTATTAGAAAAGATTGTGAAGAATAATATTAAAATTCCAAAGAGAAATAGCGATTTTAAACTTTTTCTCTTAAAACTCATAGAAAATTTCAATTTCATAAATTTCAAATACATGTATGGCCTAGAATCTGCCTAAAAATACTAATAGAAAAGATTGTCAGGAATAATATTAAAATTCCGAAGAGAAATAGCGATTTTAAACTTTTTCTCTTAAAACTCATAGAAAATTTCAATTTCATAAATTTCAAATACATGTATGGCCTAGAATCTGCTTAAAAAATACTATTAGAAAAGATTGTGAAGAATAATATTAAAATTCCAAAGAGAAATAGCGATTTTAAACTTTTTCTCTTAAAACTCATAGAAAATTTCAATTTCATAAATTTCAAATACATGTATGGCCTAGAATCTGCCTAAAAAATACTAATAGAAAAGATTGTCAGGAATAATATTAAAATTCCGAAGAGAAATAACGATTTTAAACTTTTTCTCTTAAAACTCATAGAAAATTTCAATTTCATAAATTTCAAATACATGTATGGCCTAGAATCTGCTTAAAAAATACTATTAGAAAAGATTGTGAAGAATAATATTAAAATTCCAAAGAGAAATAGCGATTTTAAACTTTTTCTCTTAAAACTCATAGAAAATTTCAATTTCATAAATTTCAAATACATGTATGGCCTAGAATCTGCCTAAAAAATACTAATAGAAAAGATTGTCAGGAATAATATTAAAATTCCGAAGAGAAATAACGATTTTAAACTTTTTCTCTTAAAACTCATAGAAAATTTCAATTTCATAAATTTCAAATACATGTATGGCCTAGAATCTGCTTAAAAAATACTATTAGAAAAGATTGTGAAGAATAATATTAAAATTCCAAAGAGAAATAGCGATTTTAAACTTTTTCTCTTAAAACTCATAGAAAATTTCAATTTCATAAATTTCAAATACATGTATGGCCTAGAATCTGCCTAAAAAATACTAATAGAAAAGATTGTCAGGAATAATATTAAAATTCCGAAGAGAAATAATGATTTTAAACTTTTTCTCTTAAAACTCATAGAAAATTTCAATTTCATAAATTTCAAATACATGTATGGCCTAGAATCTGCTTAAAAAATACTATTAGAAAAGATTGTGAAGAATAATATTAAAATTCCAAAGAGAAATAGCGATTTTAAACTTTTTCTCTTAAAACTCATAGAAAATTTCAATTTCATAAATTTCAAATACATGTATGGTCTAGAATCTGCCTAAAAAATACTATTAGAAAAGATTGTGAGGAATAATATTAAAATTCCAAAGAGAAATAGCGATTTTAAACTTTTTCTCTTAAAACTCATAGAAAATTTCAATTTCATAAATTTCAAATACATGTATGGTCTAGAATCTGCCTAAAAAATACTATTAGAAAAGATTGTGAGGAATAATATTAAAATTCCAAAGAGAAATAGCGATTTTAAACTTTTTCTCTTAAAACTCATAGAAAATTTCAATTTCATAAATTTCAAATACATGTATGGTCTAGAATCTGCCTAAAAAATACTATTAGAAAAGATTGTGAGGAATAATATTAAAATTCCAAAGAGAAATAGCGATTTTAAACTTTTTCTCTTAAAACTCATAGAAAATTTCAATTTCATAAATTTCAAATACATGTATGGTCTAGAATCTGCCTAAAAAATACTATTAGAAAAGATTGTGAAGAATAATATTAAAATTCCAAAGAGAAATAGCGATTTTAAACTTTTTCTCTTAAAACTCATAGAAAATTTCAATTTCATAAATTTCAAATACATGTATGGCCTAGAATCTGCCTAAAAAATACTAATAGAAAAGATTGTCAGGAATAATATTAAAATTCCGAAGAGAAATAACGATTTTAAACTTTTTCTCTTAAAACTCATAGAAAATTTCAATTTCATAAATTTCAAATACATGTATGGTCTAGAATCTGCCTAATAAATACTATTAGAAAAGATTGTGAGGAATAATATTAAAATTCCAAAGAGAAATAGCGATTTTAAACTTTTTCTCTTAAAACTCATAGAAAATTTCAATTTCATAAATTTCAAATACATGTATGGTCTAGAATCTGCTTAAAAAATACTATTAGAAAAGATTGTGAAGAATAATATTAAAATTCCAAAGAGAAATAGCGATTTTAAACTTTTTCTCTTAAAACTCATAGAAATCAATTTCATAAATTTCAAATACATGTATGGCCTAGAATCTGCCTAAAAAATACTAATAGAAAAGATTGTCAGGAATAATATTAAAATTCCGAAGAGAAATAACGATTTTAAATGTTTTCTCTTAAAACTCATAGAAAATTTCAATTTCATAAATTTCAAATACATGTATGGCCTAGAATCTGCTTAAAAAATACTATTAGAAAAGATTGTGAAGAATAATATTAAAATTCCAAATAGAAATAGCGATTTTAAACTTTTTCTCTTAAAACTCATAGAAAATTTCAATTTCATAAATTTCAAATAAATGTATGACCTAGAATCTGCTTAAAAAATACTATTAGAAAAGATTGTGAAGAATAATATTAAAATTCCAAAGAGAAATAGCGATTTTAAACTTTTTCTCTTAAAACTCATAGAAAATTTCAATTTCATAAATTTCAAATACATGTATGGCCTAGAATCTGCCTAAAAAATACTAATAGAAAAGATTGTCAGGAATAATATTAAAATTCCGAAGAGAAATAGCGATTTTAAACTTTTTCTCTTAAAACTCATAGAAAATTTCAATTTCATAAATTTCAAATACATGTATGGCCTAGAATCTGCTTAAAAAATACTATTAGAAAAGATTGTGAAGAATAATATTAAAATTCCAAAGAGAAATAGCGATTTTAAACTTTTTCTCTTAAAACTCATAGAAAATTTCAATTTCATAAATTTCAAATACATGTATGGCCTAGAATCTGCCTAAAAAATACTAATAGAAAAGATTGTCAGGAATAATATTAAAATTCCGAAGAGAAATAACGATTTTAAACTTTTTCTCTTAAAACTCATAGAAAATTTCAATTTCATAAATTTCAAATACATGTATGGCCTAGAATCTGCTTAAAAAATACTATTAGAAAAGATTGTGAAGAATAATATTAAAATTCCAAAGAGAAATAGCGATTTTAAACTTTTTCTCTTAAAACTCATAGAAAATTTCAATTTCATAAATTTCAAATACATGTATGGCCTAGAATCTGCCTAAAAAATACTAATAGAAAAGATTGTCAGGAATAATATTAAAATTCCGAAGAGAAATAACGATTTTAAACTTTTTCTCTTAAAACTCATAGAAAATTTCAATTTCATAAATTTCAAATACATGTATGGCCTAGAATCTGCTTAAAAAATACTATTAGAAAAGATTGTGAAGAATAATATTAAAATTCCAAAGAGAAATAGCGATTTTAAACTTTTTCTCTTAAAACTCATAGAAAATTTCAATTTCATAAATTTCAAATACATGTATGGCCTAGAATCTGCCTAAAAAATACTAATAGAAAAGATTGTCAGGAATAATATTAAAATTCCGAAGAGAAATAATGATTTTAAACTTTTTCTCTTAAAACTCATAGAAAATTTCAATTTCATAAATTTCAAATACATGTATGGCCTAGAATCTGCTTAAAAAATACTATTAGAAAAGATTGTGAAGAATAATATTAAAATTCCAAAGAGAAATAGCGATTTTAAACTTTTTCTCTTAAAACTCATAGAAAATTTCAATTTCATAAATTTCAAATACATGTATGGTCTAGAATCTGCCTAAAAAATACTATTAGAAAAGATTGTGAGGAATAATATTAAAATTCCAAAGAGAAATAGCGATTTTAAACTTTTTCTCTTAAAACTCATAGAAAATTTCAATTTCATAAATTTCAAATACATGTATGGTCTAGAATCTGCCTAAAAAATACTATTAGAAAAGATTGTGAGGAATAATATTAAAATTCCAAAGAGAAATAGCGATTTTAAACTTTTTCTCTTAAAACTCATAGAAAATTTCAATTTCATAAATTTCAAATACATGTATGGTCTAGAATCTGCCTAAAAAATACTATTAGAAAAGATTGTGAGGAATAATATTAAAATTCCAAAGAGAAATAGCGATTTTAAACTTTTTCTCTTAAAACTCATAGAAAATTTCAATTTCATAAATTTCAAATACATGTATGGTCTAGAATCTGCCTAAAAAATACTATTAGAAAAGATTGTGAAGAATAATATTAAAATTCCAAAGAGAAATAGCGATTTTAAACTTTTTCTCTTAAAACTCATAGAAAATTTCAATTTCATAAATTTCAAATACATGTATGGCCTAGAATCTGCCTAAAAAATACTAATAGAAAAGATTGTCAGGAATAATATTAAAATTCCGAAGAGAAATAACGATTTTAAACTTTTTCTCTTAAAACTCATAGAAAATTTCAATTTCATAAATTTCAAATACATGTATGGCCTAGAATCTGCTTAAAAAATACTATTAGAAAAGATTGTGAAGAATAATATTAAAATTCCAAAGAGAAATAGCGATTTTAAACTTTTTCTCTTAAAACTCATAGAAAATTTCAATTTCATAAATTTCAAATACATGTATGGCCTAGAATCTGCCTAAAAAATATTATTAGAAAAGATTGTGAGGAATAATATTAAAATTCCAAAGAGAAATAGCGATTTTAAACTTTTTCTCTTAAAACTCATAGAAAATTTCAATTTCATAAATTTCAAATACATGTATGGCCTAGAATCTGCCTAAAAAATACTATTAGAAAAGATTGTGAGGAATAATATTAAAATTCCAAAGAGAAATAGCGATTTTAAACTTTTTCTCTTAAAACTCATAGAAAATTTCAATTTCATAAATTTCAAATACATGTATGGTCTAGAATCTGCCTAAAAAATACTATTAGAAAAGATTGTGAGGAATAATATTAAAATTCCAAAGAGAAATAGCGATTTTAAACTTTTTCTCTTAAAACTCATAGAAAATTTCAATTTCATAAATTTCAAATACATGTATGGTCTAGAATCTGCCTAAAAAATACTATTAGAAAAGATTGTGAGGAATAATATTAAAATTCCAAAGAGAAATAGCGATTTTAAACTTTTTCTCTTAAAACTCATAGAAAATTTCAATTTCATAAATTTCAAATACATGTATGGTCTAGAATCTGCCTAAAAAATACTATTAGAAAAGATTGTGAGGAATAATATTAAAATTCCAAAGAGAAATAGCGATTTTAAACTTTTTCTCTTAAAACTCATAGAAAATTTCAATTTCATAAATTTCAAATACATGTATGGTCTAGAATCTGCCTAAAAAATACTATTAGAAAAGATTGTGAGGAATAATATTAAAATTCCAAAGAGAAATAGCGATTTTAAACTTTTTCTCTTAAAACTCATAGAAAATTTCAATTTCATAAATTTCAAATACATGTATGGTCTAGAATCTGCCTAAAAAATACTATTAGAAAAGATTGTGAGGAATAATATTAAAATTCCAAAGAGAAATAGCGATTTTAAAATTTTTCTCTTAAAACTCATAGAAAATTTCAATTTCATAAATTTCAAATACATGTATGGTCTAGAATCTGCCTAAAAAATACTATTAGAAAAGATTGTGAGGAATAATATTAAAATTCCAAAGAGAAATAGCGATTTTAAACTTTTTCTCTTAAAACTCATAGAAAATTTCAATTTCATAAATTTCAAATACATGTATGGCCTAGAATCTGCTTAATAAATACTATTAGAAAAGATTGTGAGGAATAATATTAAAATTCCAAAGAGAAATAGCGATTTTAAACTTTTTCTCTTAAAACTCATAGAAAATTTCAATTTCATAAATTTCAAATACATGTATGGTCTAGAATCTGCCTAAAAAATACTATTAGAAAAGATTGTGAGGAATAATATTAAAATTCCAAAGAGAAATAGCGATTTTAAACTTTTTCTCTTAAAACTCATAGAAAATTTCAATTTCATAAATTTCAAATACATGTATGCTAGAATCTGCCTAAAAATATTATTAGAAAAGATTGTGAGGAATAATATTAAAATTCCAAAGAGAAATAGCGATTTTAAACTTTTTCTCTTAAAACTCATAGAAAATTTTAATTTCATAAATTTCAAATACATGTATGGTCTAGAATCTGCCTAAAAAATACTATTAGAAAAGATTGTGAGGAATAATATTAAAATTCCAAAGAGAAATAGCGATTTTAAACTTTTTCTCTTAAAACTCATAGAAAATTTCAATTTCATAAATTTCAAATACATGTATGGTCTAGAATCTGCCTAAAAAATACTATTAGAAAAGATTGTGAGGAATAATATTAAAATTCCAAAGAGAAATAGCGATTTTAAACTTTTTCTCTTAAAACTCATAGAAAATTTCAATTTCATAAATTTCAAATACATGTATGGTCTAGAATCTGCCTAAAAAATACTATTAGAAAAGATTGTGAGGAATAATATTAAAATTCCAAAGAGAAATAGCGATTTTAAACTTTATCTCTTAAAACTCATAGAAAATTTCAATTTCATAAATTTCAAATACATGTATGGCCTAGAATCTGCCTAAAAAATATTATTAGAAAAGATTGTGAGGAATAATATTAAAATTCCAAAGAGAAATAGCGATTTTAAACTTTTTCTCTTAAAACTCATAGAAAATTTCAATTTCATAAATTTCAAATACATGTATGGTCTAGAATCTGCCTAAAAAATACTATTAGAAAAGATTGTGAGGAATAATATTAAAATTCCAAAGAGAAATAGCGATTTTAAACTTTTTCTTTAAAACTCATAGAAAATTTCAATTTCATAAATTTCAAATACATGTATGGTCTAGAATCTGCCTAAAAAATACTATTAGAAAAGATTGTGAGGAATAATATTAAAATTCCAAAGAGAAATAGCGATTTTAAACTTTTTCTCTTAAAACTCATAGAAAATTTCAATTTCATAAATTTCAAATACATGTATGGTCTAGAATCTGCCTAAAAAATACTATTAGAAAAGATTGTGAGGAATAATATTAAAATTCCAAAGAGAAATAGCGATTTTAAACTTTTTCTCTTAAAACTCATAGAAAATTTCAATTTCATAAATTTCAAATACATGTATGGTCTAGAATCTGCCTAAAAAATACTATTAGAAAAGATTGTGAGGAAAAATATTAAAATTCCAAAGAGAAATAGCGATTTTAAACTTTTCTTTAAAACTCATAGAAAATTTCAATTTCATAAATTTCAAATACATGTATGGTCTAGAATCTGCCTAAAAAATACTATTAGAAAAGATTGTGAGGAATAATATTAAAATTCCAAAGAGAAATAGCGATTTTAAACTTTTTCTCTTAAAACTCATAGAAAATTTCAATTTCATGAATTTCAAATACATGTATGGTCTAGAATCTGCCTAAAAAATACTATTAGAAAAGATTGTGAGGAATAATATTAAAATTCCAAAGAGAAATAGCGATTTTAAACTTTTTCTCTTAAAACTCATAGAAAATTTCAATTTCATAAATTTCAAATACATGTATGGCCTAGAATCTGCTTAAAAAATACTAATAGAAAAGATTGTGGGGAGTAATATTAAAATTCCAAAGAGAAATAATGATTTTAAACTTTTTCTCTTAAAACTCATAGAAAATTTCAATTTCATAAATTTCAAATACATGTATGGTCTAGAATCTGCTTAAAAAATACTAATAGAAAAGATTGTGGGGAGTAATATTAAAATTCCAAAGAGAAATAATGATTTTAAACTTTTTCTCTTAAAACTCATAGAAAATTTCAATTTCATAAATTTCAAATACATGTATGGCCTAGAATCTGCTTAAAAAATACTATTAGGAAAGATTGTGAGGAATAATATTAAAATTCCAAAGAGAAATAGCGATTTTAAACTTTTTCTTTAAAACTCATAGAAAATTTCAATTTCATAAATTTCAAATACATGTATGGTCTAGAATCTGCCTAAAAAATACTATTAGAAAAGATTGTGAGGAATAATATTAAAATTCCAAAGAGAAATAGCGATTTTAAACTTTTTCTCTTAAAACTCATAGAAAATTTCAATTTCATAAATTTCAAATACATGTATGGTCTAGAATCTGCCTAAAAAATACTATTAGAAAAGATTGTGAGGAATAATATTAAAATTCCAAAGAGAAATAGCGATTTTAAACTTTTTCTCTTAAAACTCATAGAAAATTTCAATTTCATAAATTTCAAATACATGTATGGTCTAGAATCTGCCTAAAAAATACTATTAGAAAAGATTGTGAGGAATAATATTAAAATTCCAAAGAGAAATAGCGATTTTAAACTTTTTCTCTTAAAACTCATAGAAAATTTCAATTTCATGAATTTCAAATACATGTATGGTCTAGAATCTGCCTAAAAAATACTATTAGAAAAGATTGTGAGGAATAATATTAAAATTCCAAAGAGAAATAGCGATTTTAAACTTTTTCTCTTAAAACTCATAGAAAATTTCAATTTCATAAATTTCAAATACATGTATGGCCTAGAATCTGCTTAAAAAATACTAATAGAAAAGATTGTGGGGAGTAATATTAAAATTCCAAAGAGAAATAATGATTTTAAACTTTTTCTCTTAAAACTCATAGAAAATTTCAATTTCATAAATTTCAAATACATGTATGGCCTAGAATCTGCTTAAAAAATACTATTAGGAAAGATTGTGAGGAATAATATTAAAATTCCAAAGAGAAATAGTGATTTTAAACTTTTTCTCTTAAAACTCATAGAAAATTTCAATTTCATAAATTTCAAATACATGTATGGTCTAGAATCTGCCTAAAAAATACTATTAGAAAAGATTGTGAGGAATAATATTAAAATTCCAAAGAGAAATAGCGATTTTAAACTTTTTCTCTTAAAACTCATAGAAAATTTCAATTTCATAAATTTCAAATACATGTATGGCCTAGAATCTGCCTAAAAAATATTATTAGAAAAGATTGTGAGGAATAATATTAAAATTCCAAAGAGAAATAGCGATTTTAAACTTTTTCTCTTAAAACTCATAGAAAATTTCAATTTCATAAATTTCAAATACATGTATGGTCTAGAATCTGCCTAAAAAATACTATTAGAAAAGATTGTGAGGAATAATATTAAAATTCCAAAGAGAAATAGCGATTTTAAACTTTTTCTCTTAAAACTCATAGAAAATTTCAATTTCATAAATTTCAAATACATGTATGGTCTAGAATCTGCCTAAAAAATACTATTAGAAAGGATTGTGAGGAATAATATTAAAATTCCAAAGAGAAATAGCGATTTTAAACTTTTTCTCTTAAAACTCATAGAAAATTTCAATTTCATAAATTTCAAATACATGTATGGTCTAGAATCTGCCTAAAAAATACTATTAGAAAAGATTGTGAGGAATAATATTAAAATTCCAAAGAGAAATAGCGATTTTAAACTTTTTCTCTTAAAACTCATAGAAAATTTCAATTTCATAAATTTCAAATACATGTATGGTCTAGAATCTGCCTAAAAAATACTATTAGAAAAGATTGTGAGGAATAATATTAAAATTCCAAAGAGAAATAGCGATTTTAAACTTTTTCTCTTAAAACTCATAGAAAATTTCAATTTCATAAATTTCAAATACATGTATGGCCTAGAATCTGCCTAAAAAATACTAATAGAAAAGATTGTCAGGAATAATATTAAAATTCCGAAGAGAAATAACGATTTTAAACTTTTTCTCTTAAAACTCATAGAAAATTTCAATTTCATAAATTTCAAATACATGTATGGCCTAGAATCTGCTTAAAAAATACTATTAGAAAAGATTGTGAAGAATAATATTAAAATTCCAAAGAGAAATAGCGATTTTAAACTTTTTCTCTTAAAACTCATAGAAAATTTCAATTTCATAAATTTCAAATACATGTATGGCCTAGAATCTGCCTAAAAAATACTAATAGAAAAGATTGTCAGGAATAATATTAAAATTCCGAAGAGAAATAGCGATTTTAAACTTTTTCTCTTAAAACTCATAGAAAATTTCAATTTCATAAATTTCAAATACATGTATGGCCTAGAATCTGCTTAAAAAATACTATTAGAAAAGATTGTGAAGAATAATATTAAAATTCCAAAGAGAAATAGCGATTTTAAACTTTTTCTCTTAAAACTCATAGAAAATTTCAATTTCATAAATTTCAAATACATGTATGGTCTAGAATCTGCCTAAAAAATACTATTAGAAAAGATTGTGAGGAATAATATTAAAATTCCAAAGAGAAATAGCGATTTTAAACTTTTTCTCTTAAAACTCATAGAAAATTTCAATTTCATAAATTTCAAATACATGTATGGTCTAGAATCTGCCTAAAAAATACTATTAGAAAAGATTGTGAGGAATAATATTAAAATTCCAAAGAGAAATAGCGATTTTAAACTTTTTCTCTTAAAACTCATAGAAAATTTCAATTTCATAAATTTCAAATACATGTATGGTCTAGAATCTGCCTAAAAAATACTATTAGAAAAGATTGTGAGGAATAATATTAAAATTCCAAAGAGAAATAGCGATTTTAAACTTTTTCTCTTAAAACTCATAGAAAATTTCAATTTCATAAATTTCAAATACATGTATGGCCTAGAATCTGCCTAAAAAATACTAATAGAAAAGATTGTCAGGAATAATATTAAAATTCCGAAGAGAAATAACGATTTTAAACTTTTTCTCTTAAAACTCATAGAAAATTTCAATTTCATAAATTTCAAATACATGTATGGCCTAGAATCTGCTTAAAAAATACTATTAGAAAAGATTGTGAAGAATAATATTAAAATTCCAAAGAGAAATAGCGATTTTAAACTTTTTCTCTTAAAACTCATAGAAAATTTCAATTTCATAAATTTCAAATACATGTATGGCCTAGAATCTGCCTAAAAAATACTAATAGAAAAGATTGTCAGGAATAATATTAAAATTCCGAAGAGAAATAGCGATTTTAAACTTTTTCTCTTAAAACTCATAGAAAATTTCAATTTCATAAATTTCAAATACATGTATGGCCTAGAATCTGCTTAAAAAATACTATTAGAAAAGATTGTGAAGAATAATATTAAAATTCCAAAGAGAAATAGTGATTTTAAACTTTTTCTCTTAAAACTCATAGAAAATTTCAATTTCATAAATTTCAAATACATGTATGGTCTAGAATCTGCCTAAAAAATACTATTAGAAAAGATTGTGAGGAATAATATTAAAATTCCAAAGAGAAATAGCGATTTTAAACTTTTTCTCTTAAAACTCATAGAAAATTTCAATTTCATAAATTTCAAATACATGTATGGTCTAGAATCTGCCTAAAAAATACTATTAGAAAAGATTGTGAGGAATAATATTAAAATTCCAAAGAGAAATAGCGATTTTAAACTTTTTCTCTTAAAACTCATAGAAAATTTCAATTTCATAAATTTCAAATACATGTATGGTCTAGAATCTGCCTAAAAAATACTATTAGAAAAGATTGTGAGGAATAATATTAAAATTCCAAAGAGAAATAGCGATTTTAAACTTTTTCTCTTAAAACTCATAGAAAATTTCAATTTCATAAATTTCAAATACATGTATGGTCTAGAATCTGCCTAAAAAATACTATTAGAAAAGATTGTGAGGAATAATATTAAAATTCCAAAGAGAAATAGCGATTTTAAACTTTTTCTCTTAAAACTCATAGAAAATTTCAATTTCATAAATTTCAAATACATGTATGGTCTAGAATCTGCCTAAAAAATACTATTAGAAAAGATTGTGAGGAATAATATTAAAATTCCAAAGAGAAATAGCAATTTTAAACTTTTTCTCTTAAAACTCATAGAAAATTTCAATTTCATAAATTTCAAATACATGTATGGTCTAGAATCTGCCTAAAAAATACTATTAGAAAAGATTGTGAGGAATAATATTAAAATTCCAAAGAGAAATAGCGATTTTAAACTTTTTCTCTTAAAACTCATAGAAAATTTCAATTTCATAAATTTCAAATACATGTATGGTCTAGAATCTGCCTAAAAAATACTATTAGAAAAGATTGTGAGGAATAATATTAAAATTCCAAAGAGAAATAGCGATTTTAAACTTTTTCTCTTAAAACTCATAGAAAATTTCAATTTCATAAATTTCAAATACATGTATGGTCTAGAATCTGCCTAAAAAATACTATTAGAAAAGATTGTGAGGAATAATATTAAAATTCCAAAGAGAAATAGCGATTTTAAACTTTTTCTCTTAAAACTCATAGAAAATTTCAATTTCATAAATTTCAAATACATGTATGGCCTAGAATCTGCTTAAAAAATACTAATAGAAAAGATTGTGGGGAGTAATATTAAAATTCCAAAGAGAAATAATGATTTTAAACTTTTTCTCTTAAAACTCATAGAAAATTTCAATTTCATAAATTTCAAATACATGTATGGCCTAGAATCTGCTTAAAAAATACTATTAGGAAAGATTGTGAGGAATAATATTAAAATTCCAAAGAGAAATAGCGATTTTAAACTTTTTCTCTTAAAACTCATAGAAAATTTCAATTTCATAAATTTCAAATACATGTATGGCCTAGAATCTGCCTAAAAAATACTAATAGAAAAGATTGTCAGGAATAATATTAAAATTCCGAAGAGAAATAACGATTTTAAACTTTTTCTCTTAAAACTCATAGAAAATTTCAATTTCATAAATTTCAAATACATGTATGGCCTAGAATCTGCTTAAAAAATACTATTAGAAAAGATTGTGAAGAATAATATTAAAATTCCAAAGAGAAATAGCGATTTTAAACTTTTTCTCTTAAAACTCATAGAAAATTTCAATTTCATAAATTTCAAATACATGTATGGCCTAGAATCTGCTTAAAAAATACTATTAGGAAAGATTGTGAGGAATAATATTAAAATTCCAAAGAGAAATAGCGATTTTAAACTTTTTCTCTTAAAACTCATAGAAAATTTCAATTTCATAAATTTCAAATACATGTATGGCCTAGAATCTGCTTAAAAAATACTAATAGAAAAGATTGTGGGGAGTAATATTAAAATTCCAAAGAGAAATAATGATTTTAAACTTTTTCTCTTAAAACTCATAGAAAATTTCAATTTCATAAATTTCAAATACGTGTATGGCCTAGAATCTGCTTAAAAAATACTATTAGAAAAGATTGTGAGGAATAATATTAAAATTCCAAAGAGAAATAGCGATTTTAAACTTTTTCTCTTAAAACTCATAGAAAATTTCAATTTCATAAATTTCAAATACATGTATGGTCTAGAATCTGCCTAAAAAATACTATTAGAAAAGATTGTGAGGAATAATATTAAAATTCCAAAGAGAAATAGCGATTTTAAACTTTTTCTCTTAAAACTCATAGAAAATTTCAATTTCATAAATTTCAAATACATGTATGGTCTAGAATCTGCCTAAAAAATACTATTAGAAAAGATTGTGAGGAATAATATTAAAATTCCAAAGAGAAATAGCAATTTTAAACTTTTTCTCTTAAAACTCATAGAAAATTTCAATTTCATAAATTTCAAATACATGTATGGTCTAGAATCTGCCTAAAAAATACTATTAGAAAAGATTGTGAGGAATAATATTAAAATTCCAAAGAGAAATAGCGATTTTAAACTTTTTCTCTTAAAACTCATAGAAAATTTCAATTTCATAAATTTCAAATACATGTATGGTCTAGAATCTGCCTAAAAAATACTATTAGAAAAGATTGTGAGGAATAATATTAAAATTCCAAAGAGAAATAGCGATTTTAAACTTTTTCTCTTAAAACTCATAGAAAATTTCAATTTCATAAATTTCAAATACATGTATGGTCTAGAATCTGCCTAAAAAATACTATTAGAAAAGATTGTGAGGAATAATATTAAAATTCCAAAGAGAAATAGCGATTTTAAACTTTTTCTCTTAAAACTCATAGAAAATTTCAATTTCATAAATTTCAAATACATGTATGGTCTAGAATCTGCCTAAAAAATACAATTAGAAAAGATTGTGAGGAATAATATTAAAATTCCAAAGAGAAATAGCGATTTTAAACTTTTTCTCTTAAAACTCATAGAAAATTTCAATTTCATAAATTTCAAATACGTGTATGGCCTAGAATCTGCTTAAAAAATACTATTAGAAAAGATTGTGAAGAATAATATTAAAATTCCAAAGAGAAATAGCGATTTTAAACTTTTTCTCTTAAAACTCATAGAAAATTTCAATTTCATAAATTTCAAATACATGTATGGCCTAGAATCTGCCTAAAAAATACTAATAGAAAAGATTGTCAGGAATAATATTAAAATTCCGAAGAGAAATAACGATTTTAAACTTTTTCTCTTAAAACTCATAGAAAATTTCAATTTCATAAATTTCAAATACATGTATGGCCTAGAATCTGCTTAAAAAATACTATTAGAAAAGATTGTGAAGAATAATATTAAAATTCCAAAGAGAAATAGCGATTTTAAACTTTTTCTCTTAAAACTCATAGAAAATTTCAATTTCATAAATTTCAAATACATGTATGGCCTAGAATCTGCTTAAAAAATACTATTAGAAAAGATTGTGAAGAATAATATTAAAATTCCAAAGAGAAATAGCGATTTTAAACTTTTTCTCTTAAAACTCATAGAAAATTTCAATTTCATAAATTTCAAATACATGTATGGCCTAGAATCTGCCTAAAAAATACTAATAGAAAAGATTGTCAGGAATAATATTAAAATTCCGAAGAGAAATAGCGATTTTAAACTTTTTCTCTTAAAACTCATAGAAAATTTCAATTTCATAAATTTCAAATACATGTATGGCCTAGAATCTGCTTAAAAAATACTATTAGAAAAGATTGTGAAGAATAATATTAAAATTCCAAAGAGAAATAGCGATTTTAAACTTTTTCTCTTAAAACTCATAGAAAATTTCAATTTCATAAATTTCAAATACATGTATGGCCTAGAATCTGCCTAAAAAATACTAATAGAAAAGATTGTCAGGAATAATATTAAAATTCCGAAGAGAAATAACGATTTTAAACTTTTTCTCTTAAAACTCATAGAAAATTTCAATTTCATAAATTTCAAATACATGTATGGCCTAGAATCTGCTTAAAAAATACTATTAGAAAAGATTGTGAAGAATAATATTAAAATTCCAAAGAGAAATAGCGATTTTAAACTTTTTCTCTTAAAACTCATAGAAAATTTCAATTTCATAAATTTCAAATACATGTATGGCCTAGAATCTGCCTAAAAAATACTAATAGAAAAGATTGTCAGGAATAATATTAAAATTCCGAAGAGAAATAACGATTTTAAACTTTTTCTCTTAAAACTCATAGAAAATTTCAATTTCATAAATTTCAAATACATGTATGGCCTAGAATCTGCTTAAAAAATACTATTAGAAAAGATTGTGAAGAATAATATTAAAATTCCAAAGAGAAATAGCGATTTTAAACTTTTTCTCTTAAAACTCATAGAAAATTTCAATTTCATAAATTTCAAATACATGTATGGCCTAGAATCTGCCTAAAAAATACTATTAGAAAAGATTGTCAGGAATAATATTAAAATTCCGAAGAGAAATAACGATTTTAAACTTTTTCTCTTAAAACTCATAGAAAATTTCAATTTCATAAATTTCAAATACATGTATGGCCTAGAATCTGCTAAAAAAATACTATTAGAAAAGATTGTGAAGAATAATATTAAAATTCCAAAGAGAAATAGCGATTTTAAACTTTTTCTCTTAAAACTCATAGAAAATTTCAATTTCATAAATTTCAAATACATGTATGGTCTAGAATCTGCCTAAAAAATACTATTAGAAAAGATTGTGAGGAATAATATTAAAATTCCAAAGAGAAATAGCGATTTTAAACTTTTTCTCTTAAAACTCATAGAAAATTTCAATTTCATAAATTTCAAATACATGTATGGTCTAGAATCTGCCTAAAAAATACTATTAGAAAAGATTGTGAAGAATAATATTAAAATTCCAAAGAGAAATAGCGATTTTAAACTTTTTCTCTTAAAACTCATAGAAAATTTCAATTTCATAAATTTCAAATACATGTATGGCCTAGAATCTGCCTAAAAAATACTAATAGAAAAGATTGTCAGGAATAATATTAAAATTCCGAAGAGAAATAACGATTTTAAACTTTTTCTCTTAAAACTCATAGAAAATTTCAATTTCATAAATTTCAAATACATGTATGGCCTAGAATCTGCTTAAAAAATACTATTAGAAAAGATTGTGAAGAATAATATTAAAATTCCAAAGAGAAATAGCGATTTTAAACTTTTTCTCTTAAAACTCATAGAAAATTTCAATTTCATAAATTTCAAATACATGTATGGCCTAGAATCTGCTTAAAAAATACTATTAGAAAAGATTGTGAGGAATAATATTAAAATTCCAAAGAGAAATAGCGATTTTAAACTTTTTCTCTTAAAACTCATAGAAAATTTCAATTTCATAAATTTCAATTACATGTATGGCCTAGAATCTGCTTAAAAAATACTATTAGAAAAGATTGTGAAGAATAATATTAAAATTCCAAAGAGAAATAGCGATTTTAAACTTTTTCTCTTAAAACTCATAGAAAATTTCAATTTCATAAATTTCAAATACATGTATGGTCTAGAATCTGCCTAAAAAATACTATTAGAAAAGATTGTGAGGAATAATATTAAAATTCCAAAGAGAAATAGCGATTTTAAACTTTTTCTCTTAAAACTCATAGAAAATTTCAATTTCATAAATTTCAAATACATGTATGGTCTAGAATCTGCCTAAAAAATACTATTAGAAAAGATTGTGAGGAATAATATTAAAATTCCAAAGAGAAATAGCGATTTTAAACTTTTTCTCTTAAAACTCATAGAAAATTTCAATTTCATAAATTTCAAATACATGTATGGTCTAGAATCTGCCTAAAAAATACTATTAGAAAAGATTGTGAGGAATAATATTAAAATTCCAAAGAGAAATAGCGATTTTAAACTTTTTCTCTTAAAACTCATAGAAAATTTCAATTTCATAAATTTCAAATACATGTATGGTCTAGAATCTGCCTAAAAAATACTATTAGAAAAGATTGTGAAGAATAATATTAAAATTCCAAAGAGAAATAGCGATTTTAAACTTTTTCTCTTAAAACTCATAGAAAATTTCAATTTCATAAATTTCAAATACATGTATGGCCTAGAATCTGCCTAAAAAATACTAATAGAAAAGATTGTCAGGAATAATATTAAAATTCCGAAGAGAAATAACGATTTTAAACTTTTTCTCTTAAAACTCATAGAAAATTTCAATTTCATAAATTTCAAATACATGTATGGCCTAGAATCTGCTTAAAAAATACTATTAGAAAAGATTGTGAAGAATAATATTAAAATTCCAAAGAGAAATAGCGATTTTAAACTTTTTCTCTTAAAACTCATAGAAAATTTCAATTTCATAAATTTCAAATACATGTATGGCCTAGAATCTGCTTAAAAAATACTATTAGAAAAGATTGTGAAGAATAATATTAAAATTCCAAAGAGAAATAGCGATTTTAAACTTTTTCTCTTAAAACTCATAGAAAATTTCAATTTCATAAATTTCAAATACATGTATGGCCTAGAATCTGCCTAAAAAATACTAATAGAAAAGATTGTCAGGAATAATATTAAAATTCCGAAGAGAAATAACGATTTTAAACTTTTTCTCTTAAAACTCATAGAAAATTTCAATTTCATAAATTTCAAATACATGTATGGCCTAGAATCTGCTTAAAAAATACTATTAGAAAAGATTGTGAAGAATAATATTAAAATTCCAAAGAGAAAGAGCGATTTTAAACTTTTTCTCTTAAAACTCATAGAAAATTTCAATTTCATAAATTTCAAATACATGTATGGCCTAGAATCTGCTTAAAAAATACTAATAGAAAAGATTGTGAGGAATAATATTAAAATTCCAAAGAGAAATAGCGATTTTAAACTTTTTCTCTTAAAACTCATAGAAAATTTCAATTTCATAAATTTCAAATACATGTATGGTCTAGAATCTGCCTAAAAAATACTATTAGAAAAGATTGTGAGGAATAATATTAAAATTCCAAAGAGAAATAGCGATTTTAAACTTTTTCTCTTAAAACTCATAGAAAATTTCAATTTCATAAATTTCAAATACATGTATGGTCTAGAATCTGCCTAAAAAATACTATTAGAAAAGATTGTGAAGAATAATATTAAAATTCCAAAGAGAAATAGCGATTTTAAACTTTTTCTCTTAAAACTCATAGAAAATTTCAATTTCATAAATTTCAAATACATGTATGGCCTAGAATCTGCCTAAAAAATACTAATAGAAAAGATTGTCAGGAATAATATTAAAATTCCGAAGAGAAATAACGATTTTAAATTTTTTCTCTTAAAACTCATAGAAAATTTCAATTTCATAAATTTCAAATACATGTATGGCCTAGAATCTGCTTAAAAAATACTATTAGAAAAGATTGTGAAGAATAATATTAAAATTCCAAAGAGAAATAGCGATTTTAAACTTTTTCTCTTAAAACTCATAGAAAATTTCAATTTCATAAATTTCAAATACATGTATGGCCTAGAATCTGCTTAAAAAATACTATTAAAAAAGATTGTGAAGAATAATATTAAAATTCCAAAGAGAAATAGCGATTTTAAACTTTTTCTCTTAAAACTCATAGAAAATTTCAATTTCATAAATTTCAAATACATGTATGGCCTAGAATCTGCCTAAAAAATACTAATAGAAAAGATTGTCAGGAATAATATTAAAATTCCGAAGAGAAATAGCGATTTTAAACTTTTTCTCTTAAAACTCATAGAAAATTTCAATTTCATAAATTTCAAATACATGTATGGCCTAGAATCTGCTTAAAAAATACTATTAGAAAAGATTGTGAAGAATAATATTAAAATTCCAAAGAGAAATAGCGATTTTAAACTTTTTCTCTTAAAACTCATAGAAAATTTCAATTTCATAAATTTCAAATACATGTATGGCCTAGAATCTGCCTAAAAAATACTAATAGAAAAGATTGTCAGGAATAATATTAAAATTCCGAAGAGAAATAACGATTTTAAACTTTTTCTCTTAAAACTCATAGAAAATTTCAATTTCATAAATTTCAAATACATGTATGGCCTAGAATCTGCTTAAAAAATACTATTAGAAAAGATTGTGAAGAATAATATTAAAATTCCAAAGAGAAATAGCGATTTTAAACTTTTTCTCTTAAAACTCATAGAAAATTTCAATTTCATAAATTTCAAATACATGTATGGCCTAGAATCTGCCTAAAAAATACTAATAGAAAAGATTGTCAGGAATAATATTAAAATTCCGAAGAGAAATAACGATTTTAAACTTTTTCTCTTAAAACTCATAGAAAATTTCAATTTCATAAATTTCAAATACATGTATGGCCTAGAATCTGCTTAAAAAATACTATTAGAAAAGATTGTGAAGAATAATATTAAAATTCCAAAGAGAAATAGCGATTTTAAACTTTTTCTCTTAAAACTCATAGAAAATTTCAATTTCATAAATTTCAAATACATGTATGGCCTAGAATCTGCCTAAAAAATACTAATAGAAAAGATTGTCAGGAATAATATTAAAATTCCGAAGAGAAATAACGATTTTAAAACTTTTTCTCTTAAAACTCATAGAAAATTTCAATTTCATAAATTTCAAATACATGTATGGCCTAGAATCTGCTTAAAAAATACTATTAGAAAAGATTGTGAAGAATAATATTAAAATTCCAAAGAGAAATAGCGATTTTAAACTTTTTCTCTTAAAACTCATAGAAAATTTCAATTTCATAAATTTCAAATACATGTATGGTCTAGAATCTGCCTAAAAAATACTATTAGAAAAGATTGTGAGGAATAATATTAAAATTCCAAAGAGAAATAGCGATTTTAAACTTTTTCTCTTAAAACTCATAGAAAATTTCAATTTCATAAATTTCAAATACATGTATGGTCTAGAATCTGCCTAAAAAATACTATTAGAAAAGATTGTGAGGAATAATATTAAAATTCCAAAGAGAAATAGCGATTTTAAACTTTTTCTCTTAAAACTCATAGAAAATTTCAATTTCATAAATTTCAAATACATGTATGGTCTAGAATCTGCCTAAAAAATACTATTAGAAAAGATTGTGAGGAATAATATTAAAATTCCAAAGAGAAATAGCGATTTTAAACTTTTCTCTTAAAACTCATAGAAAATTTCAATTTCATAAATTTCAAATACATGTATGGTCTAGAATCTGCCTAAAAAATACTATTAGAAAAGATTGTGAGGAATAATATTAAAATTCCGAAGAGAAATAACGATTTTAAAACTTTTTCTCTTAAAACTCATAGAAAATTTCAATTTCATAAATTTCAAATACATGTATGGTCTAGAATCTGCCTAAAAAATACTATTAGAAAAGATTGTGAGGAATAATATTAAAATTCCAAAGAGAAATAGCGATTTTAAACTTTTCTCTTAAAACTCATAGAAAATTTCAATTTCATAAATTTCAAATACATGTATGGTCTAGAATCTGCCTAAAAAATACTATTAGAAAAGATTGTGAAGAATAATATTAAAATTCCAAAGAGAAATAGCGATTTTAAACTTTTTCTCTTAAAACTCATAGAAAATTTCAATTTCATAAATTTCAAATACATGTATGGCCTAGAATCTGCCTAAAAAATACTAATAGAAAAGATTGTCAGGAATAATATTAAAATTCCGAAGAGAAATAACGATTTTAAAACTTTTTCTCTTAAAACTCATAGAAAATTTCAATTTCATAAATTTCAAATACATGTATGGCCTAGAATCTGCTTAAAAAATACTATTAGAAAAGATTGTGAAGAATAATATTAAAATTCCAAAGAGAAATAGCGATTTTAAACTTTTTCTCTTAAAACTCATAGAAAATTTCAATTTCATAAATTTCAAATACATGTATGGTCTAGAATCTGCCTAAAAAATACTATTAGAAAAGATTGTGAGGAATAATATTAAAATTCCAAAGAGAAATAGCGATTTTAAACTTTTTCTCTTAAAACTCATAGAAAATTTCAATTTCATAAATTTCAAATACATGTATGGTCTAGAATCTGCCTAAAAAATACTATTAGAAAAGATTGTGAGGAATAATATTAAAATTCCAAAGAGAAATAGCGATTTTAAACTTTTTCTCTTAAAACTCATAGAAAATTTCAATTTCATAAATTTCAAATACATGTATGGTCTAGAATCTGCCTAAAAAATACTATTAGAAAAGATTGTGAGGAATAATATTAAAATTCCAAAGAGAAATAGCGATTTTAAACTTTTCTCTTAAAACTCATAGAAAATTTCAATTTCATAAATTTCAAATACATGTATGGTCTAGAATCTGCCTAAAAAATACTATTAGAAAAGATTGTGAGGAATAATATTAAAATTCCAAAGAGAAATAGCGATTTTAAACTTTTTCTCTTAAAACTCATAGAAAATTTCAATTTCATAAATTTCAAATACATGTATGGCCTAGAATCTGCCTAAAAAATACTAATAGAAAAGATTGTCAGGAATAATATTAAAATTCCGAAGAGAAATAACGATTTTAAACTTTTTCTCTTAAAACTCATAGAAAATTTCAATTTCATAAATTTCAAATACATGTATGGCCTAGAATCTGCTTAAAAAATACTATTAGAAAAGATTGTGAAGAATAATATTAAAATTCCAAAGAGAAATAGCGATTTTAAACTTTTTCTCTTAAAACTCATAGAAAATTTCAATTTCATAAATTTCAAATACATGTATGGCCTAGAATCTGCTTAAAAAATACTATTAGAAAAGATTGTGAAGAATAATATTAAAATTCCAAAGAGAAATAGCGATTTTAAACTTTTTCTCTTAAAACTCATAGAAAATTTCAATTTCATAAATTTCAAATACATGTATGGCCTAGAATCTGCCTAAAAATACTAATAGAAAAGATTGTCAGGAATAATATTAAAATTCCGAAGAGAAATAGCGATTTTAAACTTTTTCTCTTAAAACTCATAGAAAATTTCAATTTCATAAATTTCAAATACATGTATGGCCTAGAATCTGCTTAAAAAATACTATTAGAAAAGATTGTGAAGAATAATATTAAAATTCCAAAGAGAAATAGCGATTTTAAACTTTTTCTCTTAAAACTCATAGAAAATTTCAATTTCATAAATTTCAAATACATGTATGGCCTAGAATCTGCCTAAAAAATACTAATAGAAAAGATTGTCAGGAATAATATTAAAATTCCGAAGAGAAATAACGATTTTAAACTTTTTCTTTTAAAACTCATAGAAAATTTCAATTTCATAAATTTCAAATACATGTATGGCCTAGAATCTGCTTAAAAAATACTATTAGAAAAGATTGTGAAGAATAATATTAAAATTCCAAAGAGAAATAGCGATTTTAAACTTTTTCTCTTAAAACTCATAGAAAATTTCAATTTCATAAATTTCAAATACATGTATGGCCTAGAATCTGCCTAAAAAATACTAATAGAAAAGATTGTCAGGAATAATATTAAAATTCCGAAGAGAAATAACGATTTTAAACTTTTTCTCTTAAAACTCATAGAAAATTTCAATTTCATAAATTTCAAATACATGTATGGCCTAGAATCTGCTTAAAAAATACTATTAGAAAAGATTGTGAAGAATAATATTAAAATTCCAAAGAGAAATAGCGATTTTAAACTTTTTCTCTTAAAACTCATAGAAAATTTCAATTTCATAAATTTCAAATACATGTATGGCCTAGAATCTGCCTAAAAAATACTAATAGAAAAGATTGTCAGGAATAATATTAAAATTCCGAAGAGAAATAACGATTTTAAACTTTTTCTCTTAAAACTCATAGAAAATTTCAATTTCATAAATTTCAAATACATTTATGGCCTAGAATCTGCTTAAAAAATACTATTAGAAAAGATTGTGAAGAATAATATTAAAATTCCAAAGAGAAATAGCGATTTTAAACTTTTTCTCTTAAAACTCATAGAAAATTTCAATTTCATAAATTTCAAATACATGTATGGCCTAGAATCTGCTTAAAAAATACTATTAGAAAAGATTGTGAGGAATAATATTAAAATTCCAAAGAGAAATAGCGATTTTAAACTTTTTCTCTTAAAACTCATAGAAAATTTCAATTTCATAAATTTCAAATACATGTATGGCCTAGAATCTGCTTAAAAAATACTATTAGAAAAGATTGTGAAGAATAATATTAAAATTCCAAAGAGAAATAGCGATTTTAAACTTTTTCTCTTAAAACTCATAGAAAATTTCAATTTCATAAATTTCAAATACATGTATGGCCTAGAATCTGCCTAAAAAATACTAATAGAAAAGATTGTCAGGAATAATATTAAAATTCCGAAGAGAAATAACGATTTTAAACTTTTTCTCTTAAAACTCATAGAAAATTTCAATTTCATAAATTTCAAATACATGTATGGCCTAGAATCTGCTTAAAAAATACTATTAGAAAAGATTGTGAAGAATAATATTAAAATTCCAAAGAGAAATAGCGATTTTAAACTTTTTCTCTTAAAACTCATAGAAAATTTCAATTTCATAAATTTCAAATACATGTATGGCCTAGAATCTGCCTAAAAAATACTATTAGAAAAGATTGTGAGGAATAATATTAAAATTCCAAAGAGAAATAACGATTTTAAACTTTTTCTCTTAAAACTCATAGAAAATTTCAATTTCATAAATTTCAAATACATGTATGGCCTAGAATCTGCTTAAAAAATACTATTAGAAAAGATTGTGAAGAATAATATTAAAATTCCAAAGAGAAATAGCGATTTTAAACTTTTTCTCTTAAAACTCTTAGAAAATTTCAATTTCATAAATTTCAAATACATGTATGGCCTAGAATCTGCCTAAAAAATACTATTAGAAAAGATTGTGAGGAATAATATTAAAATTCCAAAGAGAAATAGCGATTTTAAACTTTTTCTCTTAAAACTCATAGAAAATTTCAATTTCATAAATTTCAAATACATGTATGGCCTAGAATCTGCCTAAAAAATACTATTAGAAAAGATTGTGAGGAATAATATTAAAATTCCAAAGAGAAATAGCGATTTTAAACTTTTTCTCTTAAAACTCATAGAAAATTTCAATTTCATAAATTTCAAATACATGTATGGCCTAGAATCTGCCTAAAAAATACTATTAGAAAAGATTGTGAGGAATAATATTAAAATTCCAAAGAGAAATAGCGATTTTAAACTTTTTCTCTTAAAACTCATAGAAAATTTCAATTTCATAAATTTCAAATACATGTATGGCCTAGAATCTGCCTAAAAAATACTATTAGAAAAGATTGTGAGGAATAATATTAAAATTCCAAAGAGAAATAGCGATTTTAAACTTTTTCTCTTAAAACTCATAGAAAATTTCAATTTCATAAATTTCAAATACATGTATGGCCTAGAATCTGCCTAAAAAATACTATTAGAAAAGATTGTGAGGAATAATATTAAAATTCCAAAGAGAAATAGCGATTTTAAACTTTTTCTCTTAAAACTCATAGAAAATTTCAATTTCATAAATTTCAAATACATGTATGGCCTAGAATCTGCCTAAAAAATACTAATAGAAAAGATTGTCAGGAATAATATTAAAATTCCGAAGAGAAATAACGATTTTAAACTTTTTCTCTTAAAACTCATAGAAAATTTCAATTTCATAAATTTCAAATACATGTATGGCCTAGAATCTGCTTAAAAAATACTATTAGAAAAGATTGTGAAGAATAATATTAAAATTCCAAAGAGAAATAGCGATTTTAAACTTTTTCTCTTAAAACTCATAGAAAATTTCAATTTCATAAATTTCAAATACATGTATGGCCTAGAATCTGCTTAAAAAATACTATTAGAAAAGATTGTGAGGAATAATATTAAAATTCCAAAGAGAAATAGCGATTTTAAACTTTTTCTCTTAAAACTCATAGAAAATTTCAATTTCATAAATTTCAAATACATGTATGGCCTAGAATCTGCTTAAAAAATACTATTAGAAAAGATTGTGAAGAATAATATTAAAATTCCAAAGAGAAATAGCGATTTTAAACTTTTTCTCTTAAAACTCATAGAAAATTTCAATTTCATAAATTTCAAATACATGTATGGCCTAGAATCTGCCTAAAAAATACTAATAGAAAAGATTGTCAGGAATAATATTAAAATTCCGAAGAGAAATAACGATTTTAAACTTTTTCTCTTAAAACTCATAGAAAATTTCAATTTCATAAATTTCAAATACATGTATGGCCTAGAATCTGCTTAAAAAATACTATTAGAAAAGATTGTGAAGAATAATATTAAAATTCCAAAGAGAAATAGCGATTTTAAACTTTTTCTCTTAAAACTCATAGAAAATTTCAATTTCATAAATTTCAAATACATGTATGGCCTAGAATCTGCCTAAAAAATACTATTAGAAAAGATTGTGAGGAATAATATTAAAATTCCAAAGAGAAATAGCGATTTTAAACTTTTTCTCTTAAAACTCATAGAAAATTTCAATTTCATAAATTTCAAATACATGTATGGCCTAGAATCTGCCTAAAAAATACTATTAGAAAAGATTGTGAGGAATAATATTAAAATTCCAAAGAGAAATAGCGATTTTAAACTTTTTCTCTTAAAACTCATAGAAAATTTCAATTTCATAAATTTCAAATACATGTATGGCCTAGAATCTGCCTAAAAAATACTATTAGAAAAGATTGTGAGGAATAATATTAAAATTCCAAAGAGAAATAGCGATTTTAAACTTTTTCTCTTAAAACTCATAGAAAATTTCAATTTCATAAATTTCAAATACATGTATGGCCTAGAATCTGCCTAAAAAATACTATTAGAAAAGATTGTGAGGAATAATATTAAAATTCTAAAGAGAAATAGCGATTTTAAACTTTTTCTCTTAAAACTCATAGAAAATTTCAATTTCATAAATTTCAAATACATGTATGGCCTAGAATCTGCCTAAAAAATACTATTAGAAAAGATTGTGAGGAATAATATTAAAATTCCAAAGAGAAATAGCGATTTTAAACTTTTTCTCTTAAAACTCATAGAAAATTTCAATTTCATAAATTTCAAATACATGTATGGCCTAGAATCTGCCTAAAAAATATTATTAGAAAAGATTGTGAGGAATAATATTAAAATTCCAAAGAGAAATAGCGATTTTAAACTTTTTCTCTTAAAACTCATAGAAAATTTCAATTTTATAAATTTCAAATACATGTATGGCCTAGAATCTGCCTAAAAAATACTAATAGAAAAGATTGTGAGGAATAATATTAAAATTCCAAAGAGAAATAGCGATTTTAAACTTTTTCTCTTAAAACTCATAGAAAATTTCAATTCCATAAATTTCAAATACATGTATGGCCTAGAATCTGCCTAAAAAATACTATTAGAAAAGATTGTGAGGAATAATATTAAAATTCCAAAGAGAAATAGCGATTTTAAACTTTTTCTCTTAAAACTCATAGAAAATTTCAATTTCATAAATTTCAAATACATGTATGGCCTAGAATCTGCCTAAAAAATACTATTAGAAAAGATTGTGAGGAATAATATTAAAATTCCAAAGAGAAATAGCGATTTTAAACTTTTTCTCTTAAAACTCATAGAAAATTTCAATTTCATAAATTTCAAATACATGTATGGCCTAGAATCTGCCTAAAAAATACTATTAGAAAAGATTGTGAGGAATAATATTAAAATTCCAAAGAGAAATAGCGATTTTAAACTTTTTCTCTTAAAACTCATAGAAAATTTCAATTTCATAAATTTCAAATACATGTATGGCCTAGAATCTGCCTAAAAAATACTATTAGAAAAGATTGTGAGGAATAATATTAAAATTCCAAAGAGAAATAGCGATTTTAAACTTTTTCTCTTAAAACTCATAGAAAATTTCAATTTCATAAATTTCAAATACATGTATGGCCTAGAATCTGCCTAAAAAATACTATTAGAAAAGATTGTGAGGAATAATATTAAAATTCCAAAGAGAAATAGCGATTTTAAACTTTTTCTCTTAAAACTCATAGAAAATTTCAATTTCATAAATTTCAAATACATGTATGGCCTAGAATCTGCCTAAAAAATATTATTAGAAAAGATTGTGAGGAATAATATTAAAATTCCAAAGAGAAATAGCGATTTTAAACTTTTTCTCTTAAAACTCATAGAAAATTTCAATTTTATAAATTTCAAATACATGTATGGCCTAGAATCTGCCTAAAAAATACTAATAGAAAAGATTGTGAGGAATAATATTAAAATTCCAAAGAGAAATAGCGATTTTAAACTTTTTCTCTTAAAACTCATAGAAAATTTCAATTCCATAAATTTCAAATACATGTATGGCCTAGAATCTGCTTAAAAAATACTATTAGAAAAGATTGTGAGGAATAATATTAAAATTCCAAAGAGAAATAGCGATTTTAAACTTTTTCTCTTAAAACTCATAGAAAATTTCAATTTCATAAATTTCAAATACATGTATGGCCTAGAATCTGCCTAAAAAATACTATTAGAAAAGATTGTGAGGAATAATATTAAAATTCCAAAGAGAAATAGCGATTTTAAACTTTTTCTCTTAAAACTCATAGAAAATTTCAATTTCATAAATTTCAAATACATGTATGGCCTAGAATCTGCCTAAAAAATACTATTAGAAAAGATTGTGAGGAATAATATTAAAATTCCAAAGAGAAATAGCGATTTTAAACTTTTTCTCTTAAAACTCATAGAAAATTTCAATTTCATAAATTTCAAATACATGTATGGCCTAGAATCTGCCTAAAAAATACTATTAGAAAAGATTGTGAGGAATAATATTAAAATTCCAAAGAGAAATAGCGATTTTAAACTTTTTCTCTTAAAACTCATAGAAAATTTCAATTTCATAAATTTCAAATACATGTATGGCCTAGAATCTGCCTAAAAAATACTAATAGAAAAGATTGTCAGGAATAATATTAAAATTCCGAAGAGAAATAACGATTTTAAACTTTTTCTCTTAAAACTCATAGAAAATTTCAATTTCATAAATTTCAAATACATGTATGGCCTAGAATCTGCTTAAAAAATACTATTAGAAAAGATTGTGAAGAATAATATTAAAATTCCAAAGAGAAATAGCGATTTTAAACTTTTTCTCTTAAAACTCATAGAAAATTTCAATTTCATAAATTTCAAATACATGTATGGCCTAGAATCTGCTTAAAAAATACTATTAGAAAAGATTGTGAGGAATAATATTAAAATTCCAAAGAGAAATAGCGATTTTAAACTTTTTCTCTTAAAACTCATAGAAAATTTCAATTTCATAAATTTCAAATACATGTATGGCCTAGAATCTGCTTAAAAAATACTATTAGAAAAGATTGTGAAGAATAATATTAAAATTCCAAAGAGAAATAGCGATTTTAAACTTTTTCTCTTAAAACTCATAGAAAATTTCAATTTCATAAATTTCAAATACATGTATGGCCTAGAATCTGCCTAAAAAATACTAATAGAAAAGATTGTCAGGAATAATATTAAAATTCCGAAGAGAAATAACGATTTTAAACTTTTTCTCTTAAAACTCATAGAAAATTTCAATTTCATAAATTTCAAATACATGTATGGCCTAGAATCTGCTTAAAAAATACTATTAGAAAAGATTGTGAAGAATAATATTAAAATTCCAAAGAGAAATAGCGATTTTAAACTTTTTCTCTTAAAACTCATAGAAAATTTCAATTTCATAAATTTCAAATACATGTATGGCCTAGAATCTGCCTAAAAAATACTATTAGAAAAGATTGTGAGGAATAATATTAAAATTCCAAAGAGAAATAGCGATTTTAAACTTTTTCTCTTAAAACTCATAGAAAATTTCAATTTCATAAATTTCAAATACATGTATGGCCTAGAATCTGCCTAAAAAATACTATTAGAAAAGATTGTGAGGAATAATATTAAAATTCCAAAGAGAAATAGCGATTTTAAACTTTTTCTCTTAAAACTCATAGAAAATTTCAATTTCATAAATTTCAAATACATGTATGGCCTAGAATCTGCCTAAAAAATACTATTAGAAAAGATTGTGAGGAATAATATTAAAATTCCAAAGAGAAATAGCGATTTTAAACTTTTTCTCTTAAAACTCATAGAAAATTTCAATTTCATAAATTTCAAATACATGTATGGCCTAGAATCTGCCTAAAAAATACTATTAGAAAAGATTGTGAGGAATAATATTAAAATTCTAAAGAGAAATAGCGATTTTAAACTTTTTCTCTTAAAACTCATAGAAAATTTCAATTTCATAAATTTCAAATACATGTATGGCCTAGAATCTGCCTAAAAAATACTATTAGAAAAGATTGTGAGGAATAATATTAAAATTCCAAAGAGAAATAGCGATTTTAAACTTTTTCTCTTAAAACTCATAGAAAATTTCAATTTCATAAATTTCAAATACATGTATGGCCTAGAATCTGCCTAAAAAATATTATTAGAAAAGATTGTGAGGAATAATATTAAAATTCCAAAGAGAAATAGCGATTTTAAACTTTTTCTCTTAAAACTCATAGAAAATTTCAATTTTATAAATTTCAAATACATGTATGGCCTAGAATCTGCCTAAAAAATACTAATAGAAAAGATTGTGAGGAATAATATTAAAATTCCAAAGAGAAATAGCGATTTTAAACTTTTTCTCTTAAAACTCATAGAAAATTTCAATTTCATAAATTTCAAATACATGTATGGCCTAGAATCTGCCTAAAAAATACTAATAGGAAAGATTGTGAGGAATAATATTAAAATTCCAAAGAGAAATAGTGATTTTAAACTTTTTCTCTTAAAACTCATAGAAAATTTCAATTTCATAAATTTCAAATACATGTATGGCCTAGAATCTGCCTAAAAAATACTATTAGAAAAGATTGTGAAGAATAATATT
Source organism: Pratylenchus scribneri (assembly GCA_030063045.1). Classification (NCBI taxonomy): domain Eukaryota; kingdom Metazoa; phylum Nematoda; class Chromadorea; order Rhabditida; family Pratylenchidae; genus Pratylenchus; species Pratylenchus scribneri. Next base: position 188,414 of record JAQSEB010000127.1, read on the forward strand.
AAAATTCCGAAAAGATATAGCGATTTTAAACTTTTTCTCTTAAAACTCATAGAAAATTTCAATTTCATAAATTTCAAATACATGTATGGCCTAGAATCTGCTTAAAAAATACTATTAGAAAAGATTGTGAAGAATAAAATTAAAATTCCGAAGAGATATAGCGATTTTAAACTTTTTCTCTTAAAACTCATAGAAAATTTCAATTTCATAAATTTCAAATACATGTATGGCCTAGAATCTGCTTAAAAAATACTATTAGAAAAGATTGTGAAGAATAATATTAAAATTCCGAAGAGATATAGCGATTTTAAACTTTTTCTCTTAAAACTCATAGAAAATTTCAATTTCATAAATTTCAAATACATGTATGGCCTAGAATCTGCTTAAAAAATACTATTAGAAAAGATTGTGAGGAATAATATTAAAATTCCGAAGAGATATAGCGATTTTAAACTTTTTCTCTTAAAACTCATAGAAAATTTCAATTTCATAAATTTCAAATACATGTATGGCCTAGAATCTGCTTAAAAAATACTATTAGAAAAGATTGTGAAGAATAATATTAAAATTCCGAAGAGATATAGCGATTTTAAACTTTTTCTCTTAAAACTCATAGAAAATTTCAATTTCATAAATTTCAAATACATGTATGGCCTAGAATCTGCTTAAAAAATACTATTAGAAAAGATTGTGAAGAATAATATTAAAATTCCGAAGAGATATAGCGATTTTAAACTTTTTCTCTTAAAACTCATAGAAAATTTCAATTTCATAAATTTCAAATACATGTATGGCCTAGAATCTGCTTAAAAAATACTATTAGAAAAGATTGTGAAGAATAATATTAAAATTCCGAAGAGATATAGCGATTTTAAACTTTTTCTCTTAAAACTCATAGAAAATTTCAATTTCATAAATTTCAAATACATGTATGGCCTAGAATCTGCTTAAAAAATACTATTAGAAAAGATTGTGAAGAATAATATTAAAATTCCGAAGAGATATAGCGATTTTAAACTTTTTCTCTTAAAACTCATAGAAAATTTCAATTTCATAAATTTCAAATACATGTATGGCCTAGAATCTGCTTAAAAAATACTATTAGAAAAGATTGTGAAGAATAATATTAAAATTCCGAAGAGATATAGCGATTTTAAACTTTTTCTCTTAAAACTCATAGAAAATTTCAATTTCATAAATTTCAAATACATGTATGGCCTAGAATCTGCTTAAAAAATACTATTAGAAAAGATTGTGAAGAATAATATTAAAATTCCGAAGAGATATAGCGATTTTAAACTTTTTCTCTTAAAACTCATAGAAAATTTCAATTTCATAAATTTCAAATACATGTATGGCCTAATATTAAAATTCCGAAGATGCCTTTTCTGTTTGGTACGTACAATACATTTTTTTTTCCAATTACTACATAGCCAATGAAAAAGTATTTTGACGGAAGTGGTCACGTATTTTATTGTTAGAAATATTAACAAAAAAATTTGGAAAAAAATATATAAACAATTGAAATTATTAGGAAAAAAAGATATAATAATGTTTGAAATATGAAAATAGTTGGTTGAATAAAATTTTTATAAAACTATACTCTAAATTTGGAATTTATTCCCAAGTTTACAAAGAATAAATTTTCATTTTTCAAATTATTTAAATAATCTCCAATTTTTTTTATTTTCTTTCATCAATTTGTGGATTTGCTGTTTCATTCCATGCAATTTTTGGTCCTCCTTGTTGTTGGCAATTTGATTTATTCAAAAATGGAATAATTCCCTTCAATTGAATTTGCATTAAATTCGATGCACATAACATCAACCAAGAAGGAACAACAATTGTAGAAAAATCGCAAACCCATGTAGATTGATTAAAAACAGCCAGGAAAAACATTTGCTGAGTGGCGGGACCAAAACCCAATTCCTTGTTAAGCGAGATCGCCATATAGAGTAGAAGCTGTTTTTATGAGGAATTCGTCACATAAATCAAATATTTTTGTCAAATAATTTAGGATATTTAAAAGAGAAGTGTTTCACTTCAATCTTCTGGCCACTTTTTATGAAAGGAATTTGCTATATGTTTATTTCATTTGGAAACCTACCTATATTTAAACTGCTATTTTTATTTGTTGGAAGCATTCGCTTCAAACAGAAATTATTCCCGTAAATCATACTTTTTCGTCACTTCTGGCTATAGTACGTATCTCCATATATTGCTAACCTAAAAAATATTATCTAAATATCCTTTTATTTTATAGAGAATTTTATTGAATTTTATATCAATAATGTTAAATAAAATTTTTTGAAGTTTTTTATCGATTTTTTCCAAGAATGGGCCTACCTAATCAAGGGTAAATGGCTTCCTCACTCAGACTATGGTCCTTTTATATTTTTTGATCAGTTATCATAAAATATTTTTTTGCAAATAATTTTTATAAATTAAATAAGTTCCTTTGTTTTAGTCAAATTGCAAAAATCCAACCATATAAGCAGTAAACAGAAATTGTCCGATGAAAGTGGCAATCGCATAATATGTTAATTTCCTTTCCATTCTTTTTGTGTTGGCATCGCCATAGGGCTGATTTGTTTTATTCAAATTCAATCGATACGCAAAAATGATTCCCAAATTAATTAAAAGGCAAATTAGGGTGGAAATTAGGCCAGAACATGTCGCAATGAATGACTCATTCCAATCCTTAATTGATAAAAAAAAAAATGTGGATTTTGAAAATTTTTGCCCGAATTTTGCCAAATTTTTAGAGATGGCAACCCCGTTTTGCATTACCCCCGGTTGTGGATGATGGTCAATTGTGAATGTCACATTGTCCGATTGAATTCGTACATATTCATCGTAGAAAAGAATGTGGCCAGTTAATATGAGTGGAAACAGGGAAATTGCTACAACAATGTAGGCCATCCTCTTTTGCCAAAACTGTTTATTGAAAAATATTTTTTAAAAAAAAATCATAATGAAACTATGTAAAAAGGGGAATAAAAGAGTGGTATATAAGAGTTAGTAATATAAATTACGATATTCCCTCTATTTGAAGCCATCCCTCGAATAGAAGCCGGTCTCTGAAAATTATAAGCCCCGGGCATTTAATAGAGGAAATGTTAGTTATTAAATTTTTATTTAACGAAATTTCCACATATATGCACTATATTACTTTCTCATAATTGACTGGATAAAGCAATGAAGTGAGTCGGTTTAGCAATAAAAAGGTAGTTGACAAATTTTCGACATGAATTGAATGCACAATTAGAGAATGGAAAAAAGCCAGGCAAAGTCGCGGGAGTAGCAAATAAATTGATAGAAACCAACCAGCACGACCGAAACGAGAATAGAGAAAATTGCCAATCAGTCCAATTAGACTCTAAAAATTGGTGTCAACGGCTTTTAATTAGGGTTGGGCCCCCGAAGTTCGGGAGCGAGCTGAATGGGGATTGGATTTTACACTTGGACGGGTCCAAATTTTTCAAAAAGTTTTAATTTTTAATATAAAAATTCAGAAAAAATTTTAGTCAAAAATAATGGTTAAATGAAAAAAATTAACCAAAAATTTAAAAATCTTACACACAAAATTTCCTTATCGTATCCCATTTTCCCTCCAATATTATGAGGTACATGCAGGGATGCTATAATACCAAATAAATATGGCATGTGCCATATTTTTGATAGCTCTGCCATATTTTTTTTGCCGTATTATTGCTCATGCCATATTTTTGCCGTATTTTTGCTCATGCCAAATTTTTTGCCATATTTTTCCGAATTTTTTGAGTGATCTACCATATTTTTGTGTTTTGGAGATGGCATCCCTGGGTACATGTTCACCCCCTTATCCCGGTTGGATTTTGAACGAGGACAGAGGGAGGCCCAAAATCACGTGAATCCCCACGGGAGATCCCAATTTTAATCGTATGGTTTTGAATACCCAAAATGCCCGAATGGCGAATAATTTGAAAAATGATGATTTGAACAAATCTCGTTTGATAATGACTATTCCAAGTTCGAATGCATAGAGAATGGCCGAAGGAATGCCAATTATCAACGCAAATATAAATGGAGGCCAAATGGCATTGGCCAATGTAACAAATATTTCTGCAGGGGGAATATGTTCCAGTTGGGTAATATTTTCGTTCAGTTCAGCCATTATAAAAACATAGATAGATAGTCAAATGAATTTTGAAAAAAAACTCTCTAAAATTGTTATTAATATTTTAAAATCATCTATATTAATTAAGAAAAGATGTAAATTAAACATTTTATTTAATGAGGAGAAATTTAGGTTAAGATTATGCTAATAAGAAATGATTTCTACGGATCATTTCAAAGGATATTCAATTTCAATATCATTTCTCTTGTAAAATATTGAGAATGAAATTACATTTTGTCTAAAATGTCAATTATACATTGTCTCACAAAAATTGAATATTTTGAATTTTTGATTGAAGGATTATTGTTAAGAAATAATTTTTAAAAATTGGTCCGACTTATTAGAAATTGAAGAAATAAAATTGAAAATTGAATATAGACTTCATCAATTCAATTTACAAATATTTCACCTGGCTTTCTTTTAATCAATAAATGCCGTAAATTTCTTGAATATGTATATAATTAAAAATTGTCATAAACATTGAATTAAAAGAAAAATTGCTAAGCTAACAATTATTATCATCTGCCTTATTGACGAAATCAAATAAAAATATCTGTCTGATGAGTGAGTTAGAATTTTTGATGCACTGTTAATCTTTTTAATTTTTCAAAATTCATTCGTCATTTAAATTATAAAAATATAAAAAAAATTTTTAAAAAATGCGATTATATGTGTTTTCCATTCATCATTATTGTGGATATGATGTTCCACTCCATGCAATTTTTGGCAGTCCTCCTTGTTGTTGGCAATTTGATTTATTCAAAAATGGAATAATTCCCTTCAATTGAATTTGCATTAAATTCGATGCACATAACATCAGCCATGAGGGAACAACAATTGTAGAAAAATCATTGACCCATGCATACTGATTAAAAACAGTTAGGAAAAACATTTGCCCAGTTACAGAATCAAAACCCAATTCCTTGTTAATTCTGACGGCAATGTGGAGGAGAAGCTGGTTTTATGGGAAATTGAGAAATATATTATAAATATTTTGGAGTTGAGTTACATTTATTTTAGTTAAAATTCAAATATAAAAAATTTTGACAAAAATTATTTTATTCATAATATTAGGTATTAAAAATCCAACCAAATAAGCGGTGAACAGGAATTGGCCGATGAAAGTGGCAATCACATAATATGTTAATTTTCTCTCCATTCTTTTTGTGTGGTCATCGCCAAGTTGTTTTTGTTCAACCAGATTTGTCTTTTTCAAATTTCTTCGATATGTAAAAATGATTCCAAAATTAATTAAGAGGCAAATGATGGTGGAAATTATGCCAGAACATGTCGCAATAAATGGATCCTCCCAATCCTTAATTGATAAGAAATTTTTATAAATTGAAGTAAGAGAGAGCGAGAGATGACATTTAATCATTATTTAAGGATTTTACGCCTTTTTCCCTATTATATTTACTCATTGGAAGATGTAATTATCCGCCAGAAAAGGAATATTGGAGAAATAAAAATACAAAATGTTTGGAGGAAAAAACAAAAACACAAAATGTTTGGAGAAACAAACAAAAACACAAAATGTTTGGAGAAACAAACAAAAACACAAAATGTTTGGAGAAACAAACAAAAACATAAAATGTTTGAAGGAACAAACAAAAACACAAAATGTTTGGAGAAACAAACAAAAACACAAAATGTTTGGAGAAACAAACAAAAACACAAAATGTTTGGAGAAACAAACAAAAACACAAAATGTTTGGAGAAACAAACAAAAACACAAAATGTTTGAAGGAACAAACAAAAACACAAAATGTTTGGAGAAACAAATAAAAACACAAAATGTTTGGAGGAACAAACAAAAACACAAAATGTTAGGAGAAACAATCATAAAATTTTGACGAAATAAAATTTAATATTTTTTTTATTTTTAATATCATTTCAAAATAAAATATATTTTTTATTTATATAGTTGTGAACCCGCCCGTATTAGTAATGCCCTTTGCCAAATGTGAAGATATTTATATTACCCCCGGTTGTGGATGGTTGTCCATTGTGAATGTCACATTGTCTTGAATTCGCACATATTCATCATAGAAAAGTATATGGCCAGTTAATATGAGTGGAAGCAGGGAAATTACCAGAATGATTAAGGGCATCCTTTTGTACCAAAACTGTTAAACAATTAACAAATTTATGTTTAAAACAAAAGTGATTTTGCTTAGTTATTAAATCTTTAATTGCAATTTTAACCTTCTCATAATTGATTGGATATAGTAATGAAGTGAGTCGATTAAGCAACAAAACAATTGTGGCCAAATTCTCGACATGTATTGAATGTACCATTAGAAAGAAGAAACAGGCAAGACAAAATCGGGGAAGCATCAAATAAATTGGCAGAAACCAACCAACACGACCGAATCGAATATAAAGGAAATTGTTAATCAATCCAATTAGACTCTAAAAATTTCGGTTAATAGCTTTTAATTTTATTTTTTCGAATACCCAAAATGCTCGAATGGCAAATAATATAAAAAATGATGATTTGAACAAATCTCGTTTGATGATGACTATTCCAAGTTCGAATGCATAGAGAATGGCCGAAGGAATGCCAATTATCAACGCAAATATAAATGGGGGCCAAATTGTATTGGCCAAAATAATGAAAATTTCAGGGGGTATATCCAGTGGTTGGGCAATATTTTCATTCATTTCAGCCAATTTGAATATTTCGTATTTTTGAAAAATTATGGTCAAGAAATAATTTCGAAAAAATTTATTAAATTAAAAAAAATGTAATATTTTTATGAAAGAAAATGCATTTGATTATTACCAATACGTTGGAAATTCACCTGGCTTTCTTTTAATGAATAAATGCAGCAAATATATTCATAATTAAAAAGTGTCTGAAAAACATTGATAATTCGAAGAAAAGTGGCTAAAAAGGTATCTGTCTTTTTTAGAATATGAAATAAATTTTATCGAGTTTCGATTGACCTTTTATATTAAAATTTTTTCAAAGTTCATTCATTAATTTTAATTATAAAGTTGTGGTTAATTCATATAATTTCCAAGTATATAGATTAGACCAATTTTGTAAAATAAAAAAATAATGAAATATCGAATAAATCTTATCTCACTGTTCATACTGAATAGTAAAGAATCTTGAATTGGTAAAATTATTTGGAGCCAAAAATTATATAGGATTTCTACAAATTCTATATTTTTTGAAAATTAATAAAATGTCTAAATGTAATTATTTTTAGCTTAAATATGAAAGAAAGCGGAAGTAAGTGCACTGCATTTCATCATAAATTTAAATTCATCTGCTGCCGACTCTCATAATTAATTTTTATCAACAACTGCCGGAAATTCCTTGGAACTTGTGTAAAATAATAAAAGTGTCCGAATGAAAGTTGTGATGTAATGGATAAGAGAATATTATTAATTTTATAAAAATTGCAAAATGTTTTAAAAGGGTGAAAAATAGGTATAGTGCAGTTTTTTTCGTTTTTGGCCATAATTTTCAGACCAATTATATTTAAAATACTCTACAACGAACAAATGATCCAATTAAATCAAATTTAATTATTAATAAATTGAAAGATTGATGGAAATTGGTCAATTCAAAAAATTCGGATTTGCATTGTTAAATTTAACTAGCTCAGGAGTTCGCCCTACGGGCGAACCCCTGAGCTAGGCACAATAATCAAACAACAATCATGCTAATTATGCAAAAAGTTTTATTTTTAATATTCTTATTCTGACTTTTAATTCTGATTTTTAATTCTGATTTTATTCTTATTCTGATTTTTAATTTTTATTTTGTTCTGAATTTTGATTTTTTCTTATTTTTTAAATTCTGATTTTGTTACTTTCCTTTTTTTTGGGAGGGGAGGGGGCAAAAGATTATCAGGGGGCACAAGACCTCTAAAATAGGGTGATTACGAAGAAGAAGATGATCTTCTTCGTATCATTTTCTTTGTCATCTTCATCATCATCTCCTTATCTTCATCATCATCTTCATTATTATTATCATCTTCATCCTCATCATCATCTTTATCATCATCCTCATTTTCATCATCCTCTCATCTTTATTATCCTTTCATTCACATTCTCATATTCATTCTCATTCTCATCTTAATCATCAACATCATCCTCTTCTTCATCCTCATTTTCATCATTCTCATCTTCATCTTCATCATTCTCATCTTCATCCTCATCATCCTCTTCTTCATCCTCATTTTCATCATTCTCATCTTCATCTGCATCATCCTCATCTTCATCATCCTCTCATTGTCATCATTATCATCTTCATCATCCTCTCATTCTCATCTTCATCCTCTCATCTCATCTTAATCCTCTCATCTCATCTTCGCCCTCTCATTCTCATCTTCATCCTCTCTCTCATCTTCGTCCTCTCATTCTCATCTTCATCCTCTCATCTCATCTTAATCCTCTCATCTCATCTTCGCCCTCTCATTCTCATCTTCATCCTCTCATCTCATCTTCGCCCTCTCATTCTCATCTTCATCCTCTCTCTCATCTTCGTCCTCTCATTCTCATCTTCATCCTCTCATCTTCATCATAATCCTCATCTTCATCCTCTCATCTCATCTTCGTCCTCTCATTCTCATCATCATTTTCCTCATCTTCATCATCTTCTTCATCTTCCTAATCATCCTATTATATATTATATAGCCTTGTCGCCCCACCCAAAAAAAACAGGAAAGAACCTTGATTTTATTCTTATTCTGCTTTTATTCTTATTCTGCTTTAATTCTTATTCTGCTTTAATTCTTATTCTGCTTTTATTCTGAATTCTGATTTTTTCTGAATTTTAATTTTGATTCATTTTTCTGATTTTTAATTCTGATTTTATACTGAATGATTTTGTAATGAATTCTGATTTTGTTTTGCAATCAATTTGTCTGGCATTGGGATTCAATCCATGTAAACTTTAGCAAGAATAAATGGCAATTCAAGGAATTTCGACATCTTATTGAATAAAAGTATTGGGAAATGATGAATGAAGATGAATTCTTCCAGCCATTTTTTTATTAAATTGTAAATTGTTGATATTAAAAATTGAATATTGCAATTTTATAAATAAAATAAACAATAAACTTAATTGTTGCTATCATTTAATTGCTATTAATTATAAAAAATATATATTTTCTCATTTAATATTGGAATTTTTCTCAAATTGCAGCTTATTTCATTCTAATTTCCTTTATTTCTTTATTCCTTATCCTTAATAGTAATTCTTTTTCTCTAATTGTTAGAAAAAAATTAAAAAAAAAACAAAACGCCAAGTTCAAAAATATTTTTTGGAATAAACCAACAGAAAATTATATATAGGATTATACCAATTGACAAAATTTTAAAATGGAAAAATATCATTTTTAAATTATTCAAAAAATCTCATTAGCTTAGCCATTCTCTTCATTCATTGTTTCGTATTCAATGTTTCACTCCATGTAGAGGGTTTTAATATTAGTATTACATGATTATACTACATAAAATCTGAAATATTTAAAATGAATATTACGCTAAAATTTCAAAAAATTGATAAAATATTGAAACTAGTTCCAATGGCATTTCATACTCAAAGTAATTATAGGAAAGAAGATGATTAATTATAATCTCTAACTTATTTGTACTAATTTTGTTTAAGTCTTAATCCATTAAATTTGCCTTTGCCGTAGAAAATTTATTTACAAAATTCAAAAAAATTAAACGAAACCGTTATCAACAATTTATGGCTAAAATGAACGAAAATGTTGCCCAGCCACCGGATATTCCCCCTGAAATATTTGTTACATTGGCCAATGCCATTTGGCCACCATTAATATTTGCTATTATAATTGGCATTCCTTCGGCCATTCTCTATGCATTTGAACTTGGAATAACCATCACCAAACGAAATGTATTCAAATCATCATTTTTTATATTATTCGCCGTTCGAGCATTTTGGGTATAAAAAAAATGCAAAATCAATGTTGATTTAAATTTTTAGAGTCTAATTGGACTGATTGGCAATTCCTTTATATTCGATTCGGTCGCATTGGTTGGTTTTTATCAATTTATTTGCAGCTACCTCGAGTTTTCCTTGCTTTCTTCTACTTTTTAATTGTTCATTCATATCATGTTGAGAATTTGTCAACTACCATTTTATTGTTGAATTGCCTCACTTCCCTACTATATCCCTTTAATTATGAGAAGGTAATTTTGAATAAGCTAAAATGTTATTGGTTGGATTATAAATTTAAAAAAAATATGGATTATTCTTCTTCGCAAATTCAAAATTGATGTGTTTGTGTTTTCCAATTATGTGTTTTTCCTTTCCGGAAAATGTTCGGCAAAATGTGTTTTCCAATTATGTGTTTTTCCTTTCCGGAAAATGTTCGGCAAAATGTGTTTTCCAATTATGTTTTTTTCCTTTCCGGAAAATGTTCGGCAAAATGTGTTTTCCAATTATGTGTTTTTCCTTTCCGGAAAAAGTTCGGCAAAATATGTTTTCGCTATTTGTTTTTTCCTTTTTTTTTCTAAAAATATTTACGAAAATATATTGTTTCCCTTATTTAATTGTCAACTTAATCATGATTTATATAAATACTAGTTTTGGCACAAAAGGATGTGCTTAATCATTTTGGCAATTTCCCTGCTTCCACTCATATTATCTCTCCATTTTCTTTTCTATGATGCATTTGTACACATTCAAATGGACAATTTGACATACACGGTGGATTTCCATTCACAACAAGGGGTAATATTATAAAATTTTTCAACAATAAGTAACATTGGCATTTATACTCTCTATTTTTTTAATAAAAAATTTATTAGTAATAGCTAATAGCAATTATCAAATATAAAAGAATGAGCTAAAAATTTATCTGAAATTGATGCACTAAATAAATTTTATTGTTTCGAATTAAAATTTTTATAAATAAAGGATTGGAATGATGTTATTGTTTCCACATCTTCTGGCGTGATTTGTTCCCTCATTTGCCTTTTAATTAATTTGGGCATCATTTTTGCATATCGTAGGAATTTGAAAAAAAACTGCCACGAGGAACAGAAACAACAAAACAGCGATGGCCATACAAAAAGAATTGAGAAGAAATTAACAATTTATGCGATCGTCACTTTTATTGGGCAATTTTTCTTTACTACTTTTTTGGTTAGATTTATTGCTTTTTAATTTTAAAAAAATAGGGAAAATTAATCTTACTATTCAAATTGTTCAAAAATGATTTAAAAATATTTTTCATCAGTCTTATCCTAATTTTCTACTATAATTTTATATAAAAATAGTGGAAATTAGTTGGAAATTTCACAGCTTATCTTAATGCTGATTAATGCTGATTAATGATTATTATAAATTATTATCATGACAATAATTTTCAACAAAAATTACTCATAAATAATTTCTTCAATTTTTGAATATAATATCTCCCAATTCCATATAAAAGCAGATTATCGGCTGCATTGCGGTTTATCTTGGCGATGAATTGGGTTTTGGTCCTCTCACTCAGCAAATGTTTTTCATTGCAGTTTTCAATCAATCTCCATGGGTTTGCGATTTTTCTACAATTGTTGTTCCTTCTTGGCTGATGTTATGTGCATCGAATTTAATGCAAATTCAATTGAAGGGAATTATTCCATTTTTGAATAAATCAAATTGCCAACAACAAGGAGGACCAATTAAAAGCGCATTTCCTCAAATAAAAGTTAAGGTAGAAAATTTATTTAACAATTAAAAGTGGCAATTAAATGGGGAAAATGGAATTTACAAGTTTAGACGTCCTTGTCGTCCCGGCCAAAGTAGTGGACCATAGAAGCAGTAAAAAGCTATTCTATCAAAGTCTGGCCTGGAATGGCCATTCCTCAACTTGGGAGGCGTGGCCAAAATATTGATAAATGGGTAAATGAAGGAGAAGTTGGTCAAGAAAATGGCTTGGGACAATCTAAAGGATGATGGGAAATTCGAGAGAATGTTCCATACCAAATAATTTTAAAAATTTTCTTAAATTTTAAAATGTAATTATTGAGGCAAATGAAAGGCGGAGAAAATGTGTACTTTATCATTGATTCAATAATAAGTTGTTTTGTTAGACAAATTCCACCTGACTTTCTTTTAAACAAAAAAATGTCAACAAATTTCTTTACATATTTAATTATGTCAGAAAATTGAAAATTCGAAGGAATGGCTAACAATTAAGAATATATCTCTCTTTTTGACGAAATGGAATAAAATTGGCCGAATGAAAATTTTTATTTAATTTTTAAAAATAAAAAATGAATAAAAAAATGCAATTAAAATTCTTTGGTAAAAAATTGTTTATCCAATATTCTTTTTCTTTTTCTTTTCCAAAAGTAATTCGATTTTATTCGCACTGTTCTTGTCAAGATGTATTTTCTTACCATTCTTATAATATGCATAACTGTAAAATAATTAAATAGATTATTATAAATTAATTAAAATATATTAATAATTTGCAGAAAAAAATAAATTATTGCAAAAATTCAAAAATTTGATTTTTTAGTTACATAAAAATTTAGTCATAATATTGGCTTTTTTATAAACATTTTTATTTTATTATAATTTCAAAATTTGAACCAATATTTTTGGCTAAAAAAATAATCAGAGTTTTTGACATTAAAAAATTTCTAAATTAATTATAATATTTTTTCTACTTACATTTTTTTTTCTCACATTTATTAATTATATTGTTTTATTTATGTTTGTATATATTCCCCCTTTTTTAGTTTACTTCAAAAGCACTTGGTAGATGTATTTGTATTGAACATCTTTTTGTACACTACCAGCCCTTTGTTTGCGCAATTGTTCGACAAGTGGCCAAATGACCAGTGGTCGATTGTAGCGCATTTGATTTTGGGCCAATTCAATGGCCACAATTGTCCCAGTTCGTCCGATTCCTTTTAAAGGGATATTATTATTATTATTGGAATATAATTATGATGAGGGATTTAATTTAAATGAATTTTTTGTAATTAAATATTACCTTTAAGCTTTGCAAATGTTATATCTTTTAATAGCTTATTATATGGACTGATATGAAATTATAAGGGGAAGAAAATTAGATGATTTTGATAGGAATTTCATAAAATTATGGCTAAAAAGTAAAATGGGATAACTTTTTTTTGGCCATAATTTTCTGCTGCTGAATTTTGATTGATCAATCATTTTGACATATTTAAAAAAATTGTTTTCGTTAATTTTTTCAATAGATTTGATATTAAAATATTCTACAGAAATGTTATAAATCAATGGTTAAAATTTTTATTAATTGCTGAATCTGAAATTAAAATTGTATTGTTCGACACGAAAAATGTGGGTTAAATAATTCATTTTTTGGCAAATTAATAGACCAACTTAAAATTGAATTCACAAATTTCAGGTGCCCTAGTCTATATTACCCATTTTAATATATTATTACCTGCCGAACAATGTATAACAATATTTTCGTAGTCTTTCAACGTGTCCCAAAGCCAAATTGGTGAAAGTAAATCCTGTGGTTTGTCATGGTCTGGCCATTCCCGCCAATGAAAATGGGTCACTTTATGCTTTTTATTATTCTTTTTTGTCTCAACAATTTGCAATTCAGTTTCAAGAATATTTCCATATAATTTTTTCTGATCAATAAAATTAATTTGCATAGCGCCTTTGATGGGTTTCTGCAAAGAATTTTCGGTAGATTATTTTTTTTGATTAAATTTTCACATCTTTAATCAAATATCAAATTTGGTGTGTGTTTTTTCAATCTTGTAGGTAGAATAAGCATTTATTAAGTAGGAATAGGTACTCGAATTAGGGCAAGAATAGGGGGAATAATAATACCCAAGTACCCACATACATGTTGGGTGTACATATTTTACTGACAATAAATTTTAAGTGGAACACAGACTTAGGGCTAATCCGATATTAATGATATTGGTATCAAATTAAAGAACGCACTTCTGATGACTATCGATTGATATAAAATTTATTTGGATTGGTTCAGAAATAGCAGAATTGTAGTTAAAAACATTAAATAAAACTAGTAATTAAATTTGTAAATAATTCCACCATATCTTAATCAATCCAAATAAATCTTATAACTACCGATAGCCTGTAGTGCGCTCTTTAATTTGGTATCAAAATCATTGATATCGGTTTAGCCCTTAATGAGCTACACACGCCGTCGCCCAGTTGTAGCGTATTTTTTTAAGTTGAACGGTAAATCCAACCGAGCAATTTGACTAAATTTTTCCAAAGTCAAATTCAGTTTTGTCTGTCCAGAGTACCAGCTTAAAACTAACCCTCTTGTTCAATGGCCAATATTGGGCACTTTTTTCAACAATTTTTTTTTCAACATCATTTTCCCAAGTATCAGTGACCATCACAATTGCATCAATTTGTTTGTCTACGACCATTTCCCAGAAATCATCAATTGTATTTTGCTTTGGTCCTTGGGTGGCGATTATTATATGGTCCCTCCAACCTAATAAATATTTAATTTTATATTTTTATGAATTTATTATTTTAACAAATTTTTAATAATTTTTAAATTTTTAAAATGAATTCTTGAAAATATTAATATAAAAATAAAATTGAATTTATTACCATTTTGGACATAATTTGCGTGAATATATTTGCCGGAAGTGAGTTTCACACGTGTCTCATCAATCAAATGCACATCGGGGTAACGATTTTTGTCCATATTACTGTGTGGAAAAAAAGTAAAATTTAAATTTACCTTTATTAGATTATCCAAATTTTTAGTAGAAAATAAATCAATTTAATCTTTCATATCCCTAGTAGGAAACGTTTTTAATTTTTTGGGCCCATAACGGAAAATTGCCGAAATGCATTTTTTTGAATTTTCTTTGTTTTTCTTAAAAACCTCTTTTTTTAATTCCCAATAGGGAATTAATTATTTTTCAATATAACTAAAAAATAAGGAGAATTATTAGAGGGTGGATGGTGCGTGAGAAATTCAAAAAAGTTTTTTTGGTATATTTATCTTTCCTAAAATTTTTTATATAAATTATGATAATTCAATTACTCTTGAAATAATTTCGATTGCCCAATCATTTTAGACGGGTGGAATTCTTTCAACAAATCAGCCCAATCTTTTTCGGCCACATTCTTTGCCCATTCCTCCAATCTTTTGAAATATTCTTTAGATTCATTATCAGCCGGCTAAAATTGAATAAATTTTAATTTGTCGAAATTTGAATTAAATCATTTGATTTTTGATGATCATTTTTCATATTCAAATTCTCTATCCTTGAAATAAAAACATTTTTGAATATTACAGCATAACCCTTCTTCTAATTGCTCATTGGGAATTATTTTCCAACCCCTCAAAAATTGGAAAAATTTGGAGTTTAACTCCTAAATTTATGGAAATTTCTGGACATAGCGGATTTTGTTAAGCTTTAGGGAATTAAGAAAATGTAATAACACTACCAAAAGCTATGGAATGGAGTCCTCAAAGACGAGGGTGGTGAATTAATAGAGGATGCGGTATTAAAATAGGTTATACTACAGTTAAAGAAGGGAGAAAATTTCAAATTTGGAAGAGATAATATAAAAATTACTAAAAATTAATTTTATTCAATAGTCTAAAAACATTATTTAAGATTTAATTGCATCAAAAAATTCGTATTTACCGGTTTTGACATTATTTTGCGAGCATTTTTCCCCATATTCTCCATAAGTCCAGGTTTTGGTTTCGTTTTAGTGCCAGTGCCAGTACCAGCATGAGCCTCAGCTTCCGTTCTTTCATCATTGATGAGGAGGAGAAGAAGAAATATTCGTATAATTAAGAAATAATTCATTTATGTTGAGGTCATAAAAATTTCGGAGCGGGATGTTTTGTGGCGCGGCCGGTTTGTGGCGAAAGCTAATAGCTCAGCGCCTAATAAATGTTTTCGAATGTTTTTTATATCATTGAATAGAGCAAAAAAAACTCTATCAGCCCATATAAAAATCAAATTATATAAAACATATTTTTGCATTTTTAAAAATTCAAAAACCTTCAAAATTGACACCATTTTTCCCAGTTTTATTCAATAGCTCATAACTTTCTTTATTTTGAATAATATAAAATGATTTTTATATCATTCGATAGATAATACATTGCTCTATCAAATGAATATAAAAACATTCCAAAACGGTTCAGAATGAGATGAGTTATAAAGCAAAAACTAGTTCGCCACAAACCGGCCCGCCACAAACCGTCGCATACCCTAAAAATTTCTTTATAAAAGAAAATAATTAATTAATTTCTAATAAAAATCATTAAATTTATTCCAAAAATTTTTATATTATCAGCATTTTTGAAAGGTCATAAAATTTGGTCAAAAGTTGGGATGGGATCATATAATTTGAATTTTTGAGCCTCAAAAAAGTTTTTCAACAACAAGAATTGATTTATCTAAATTCTATGCTTTTATGGATATGGCATATGGGTATATTTATTAATGAATATAATTTTTATAAATATAAATGATAAAATTATGCAAAATGAGCTAAAGCTAATTCAAAACTATATTTTATTTGATTTCAAATTCGTTGAATTTATTCAGCTTTCTGATTTTTAAGAATTTGACGCCAATTACTAAAATGTCCAATATTTTACTCCGAAATTATAAAAACTGTTGTACGGTTGATTTTCATTTACGTTTTAAAAAGTCACAGAAATATTTCATTCCTTTTTGAGGCATTAAAAAGGAAAGGTCAATTTTGATCATTTTATTTGTGCAGCTGCCCCGATGCTTTTGCTTTAATTTCATATTGAAAATTAAACTTTTAGAACGGCTTAATGAATAATTTTAAAAAATTCCATCTCAAATAATAATAATAAATGTTTTGGTTCAATTTTGAAAATGTACATAGAAAGGTCATTGACAAAAAGCTTTTAGCAAAATCGACAATAAAAAAAAAGAAAGATGTTCTGCTGGGTGCTAGGTCATCTCCACAATTCTGCAAATATGGGCATGTCCACAATTCTGCAATTATAAGCGTTTTCGATTTATAACAAGTCAGAAACCGGTTTTAGACTCAACAAACCTTATACCAATTTGTAGATCTCATCGAGACGCATCGATTGGTATATAATTTGTTATGGTTTGGCCCAAAATGAAAGAGTTTTAAACCAAAAATTTGAAAAATGGTTTAATACCATTTAATTTTGACCAAACCATGGAAAATTATATATCATTGGATGCGTTTCGATGAGATCTATAAATGGTATAAGGTTTGTGGGGTCTAAAACCGGTTTCCGATTTATTATAGTCGAAAACGCCCATAATTGCAGAATTGTGGACATGCCCATAATTGCATAGTTCTTTATCTATTGTGGAGATGACCCCGGACGGTTCTGCTGTATTGAAATCGCTTTATTACTTTATAAGGCATTTACAGCTTGGCGAATTCTCAATAAAACAAATGAATTATTAAAATGATAAAAATTCTGGAAGTAAAATCGAAGATGCCGAATCCTAGTTAATTCATCAAGTTGAATTGCCATTTAATAAATTAATATAAAACTGGGCATTGATATCTCACTTAAAAATATTTTGAAAAATTGTAGAAATTATTTATTCTGAATAAAAATTCAAAATCCAGAAATAGAATAAATTTTACCCCTATAGCCTCAAATTGGTTAGCCAAGAATCAAAAATTTATATGTTTTTAAAAGATTTTATGTATAGCAAAAATAGAAAAAAATATAAATGCTTGATCAATTTAATAATAGTAAATTGGATGAATTTGCATAAAATAATGAATATTGTTGAAAATTGTCTGATGAATATGTCCAAAATGCATCAAATAATTTAATTCTTCCTTTCCATCGAAAATTCAATTTCCTTTCAATTCCAACAATTTTGCCTTGAATTGTTCAACACTTGCTGTGCTCGCATTTTCGTAATACCATGCACTGATTTGGGCCAAACGTTCGCCAATATTTGGTCTCTGAAATATGCATAGAATTAGTATATTATTTTAAAAAAATAAAATGATTAATTATCAAGGCAGTATATATTGGCCTAAATCACTTTATATTCTCCCAAAATTAGTCATAAGATTTTAATCATAAAAACAATATTTCACATATATAAAAAATCAAAATTTCTAAACAAAAAATTCACTCTAGTGGTCGGAACTCGAAACTGATAGTACCCATAAAAAGGGTTAAAAAAATATAATTATTTGAGTGAGTGAAGGTAATTTTTTTTAATAAATTGTTAAAATTAGAATTTTTATAATTTTATTTTAATAAATCTGAAAAAAATATCTACCATTTTGGATTTAGTTTAGATGTCACTCAAAAAGTATCCAAATTTTTTTTATGATTAAAATATTAATGTATTTATTTTGCGTCATATTATACTCTTATACCACAGGTGGAATTTTAACCTATAAAAATTTAAAAATTTTTGGGCGCATTTTTCAATAGATTATATGAGTAGATTTTTTGTAGAGCTATCGGTAACTAAGAAAAAGTAATAAAAAAATTTTTAGAGAGTTAAGAATTAAAAGAATATATAAAATTGAGCATTTTCCTCACCTCAGTTTTTGCATTTTCAATAGCAACTATCAATTCCGTACGGGCCTGTTGCCTTTGCAATTCTTTGGCATCCGAATCGGCAAACAAATTCGCCTCATTCAATTGTTCGGCAATTGCATTTTCATCCGTTGCCTCCAGCCCATTCATCCATTCCGCTGCATTCAATTCCATCCGCACAATTTGTCCATCATTTTCGGCACGTGCGAATAAAAGTCCATTTTCATTGATGCCAATCCAAAGTTGCACAGCAACGGTGTCAGCCTTTCCCGGCGTTAAATTCTCGATGAAAAGTGATTGAAGTGGACGATTTTTGGAGGCAAGTTTACGTTCGCCCTCGAAAAACTGTAAAATATTTAATTTATTTAATGAAAATATTTTTTACAAATTTTTAAATCATTTTTTTGTCATCAATTTCTCTTTTTTTCACCTGAATTTGGGTCAATTTCTCATCAAAAATTTTTCAAAATTCAAAAATTTTCATGCAATTTAAAGGCTCTCAAAAACAAGGAAACTAACTAATTTCTTTTTTTAAAAAAAATATTTTTTTTGAAATTTCAAACAAAGCCCTAATCCCAATCGGGGGTATAAAAATATAAAAAAAAATAATTGCCAGGTTTTTAATTCATTTAAAAAATTAATTTTTGTTCGCAATTTCGTTTTCCCCTCTTACTTACATCAAAAATGGCCGAATATTGGTTGTTGATGACATTGTAATAAACGAAATGCTTTTCCGGAAATGGAATTGGTGAATTGCGCGGAATCAGCACATTGAATGTTCCATCCTCCAATGCCAGCCCAATCGATAATGGAATTGCCTCAATCAATGCCATTCGGGGCAATGCTTCCTTCAAATTAAAAAAGAGAATAATTAATTTAATTAATTTTTAAAATTTTGAAAAATTATTAAAAATGATAAAATATTATAATTTTAATAATTTGTTATTTGTTTTTGGGCAAATATACGTAATTCATTTGATAAAAACATTAATTTATTCATTGAAAAATCTAACTCTTATTAAACCTCAACAATTTTGAATCGATATTTTTGAAAAAAAAAACAAAAATTTTAGAAGAAAAGAAAAATTTTTCAAGATGGATTTTTCCCCAAAAAAAAATATTTCAAAAAATGCAAAAATTAAACATTTATTTTGTAAAACCCACATAAACACCGCTGATTTGGGCAGCCAAAACCGCAGCTCCCTTCACCACAGCCTGCTCCGGCTCCATACTTTGATTGAATTTTGCCTCCGGGAATCCACGTTCAATCAGTTTTGTTCGGATTAGTGGAATTTTTGATGAGCCTCCAACGAGGAGAATTTCATCAATTTGTTCCATTTCCATTTGGGCATCCGTCAAAAGTTGTTCAGTCAAATCGACGGTTGTTGTGATTATTGGCGTGATCAATTCCTCAAATTCGGCACGAGTGAACTCCAAATCATCGTTTACGCCAAAATTGCCCAAATATAAACTGAAATATAAAATATCAATTATTAGTTGGAATTTTTTTAATTAATTTTGTTGATTTTATTTTTCATAAATAATTCCAAAATAAAAAGAGATATGCTTTGAATATGCATAAAATTTGAATATTTATTGGAACAAAATTTATTTAAACGGATCTTGCGCGACAAGTCAGAATGAATTTTAGCTTTAAATTTACCATTTTTGTTACTATTTTATAGCCCTAATTGGGTAAAAAGAAAAATTAATGGATTTGATGGAAATTTTCACAAATAGTTGCGGCCAAAAAAGTTGTAAAGTATGTGAAAATTTGTAAATTTCATGTAAATTATTTTTCATTTTAATATTAAAATGGTTTAAAGAAAATTTAATAAAATGTAATGAAAATTCGGTTAGCTAATATTAAAAATTGTTGATAAAAAACAATTCGCATTTTTCTATAAAAAAAGTATAATTTCATTTTTAAAAATTTTGGTAAAAATTTCCAAAAAAGTTCAATACTTAATCTATAGTCTAAATTTCAATTAACCATCCATATACAGGGTGGACCAAAAGTTCTGTTACTCGAATTTTTATTCATAAAAATTAAACGGATAAATAAATTTTTTTCATTTTTGGCATAATAATAAATCATTAAGCTCTTTATTGGAATTATTAAAAGAATTGTGAATTTAAAGCCTCTCATTCGAGAGGCGAACTTGAATACATGTCCTCCTCACAAGGGAAGTACCTCACCTTAAGGTGGCCCTTTTTAATGAGACTTTGCATATGTTTAGGGCATAGGATGCCTACACCTAAATCACAATTTTTATCTGCGGAATGGACACGCCTCGGATTTTATGGCCATAAAACCTATTTTTCAGCCATTTTGGCCATAGCTCATATCTCGGTATAGGGATGTCCTAAAATTATGAACTAAACGTCATATTATAGAGAATTTTATTGGCTATAATATTGGTAAATGTTTCCTAGGCCTAAAAATTTTTTGAAATTTTTTATCGATTTTTTTCAAAAAATCCCGAATTTGGCCAATTTTCAATGGTCCATAACTCGGTTAGATGGAATCGTTGGACTTTGGCTCAGTTATCTTTTTTGATCACCATATCATAAAGTATCTCTATGCAAATTTTCAGATTTTTCTGACTACCTGAAAATTTTTGCGAATTCGCAATGCTAGGCCTGTAATGGGCAAAATACCTAGAATTTTCAGGTTAAGGGAAAAACCTAAAAATTTGCACAAAAATACTTTATGATAGTGTGATCAAAAAACATAATTGGGCCATGTTCCAATATAGCCATATACCCGAGTTATGGCCCATTGAAAATTGGCCAAATTCGGGATTTTTCGAAAAAAATCGATAAAAAATTTCAAAAAATTTTTAAGCCTAGAAAACATTTACCAATATTATAGCCAATAAAATTCTCTATAATATGACGTTTAGTTCATAATTTTAGGACATCCCTATACCGAGATATGAGCTATGGCCAAAATGGCTGAAAAATAGGTTTTATGGCCATAAAATCCGAGATAAGCTCATTGGGCAGATAATTATATTGCGGTTTACATAATTTTAATTATTTTATTTAATTTTTAATAATAAAACTCTAAATTTGTATTAAAAATGAGTTTAAGAAATTAAAAAAATTACTCGCCGATGAGAGGAATTGAACACATGACCATAAAAGTATTCTACATACTTACCCCATACACCATCCAGGCATCTGCCTCTCTCTATTTCCAATCCAATAAATCGTCAAATTAAAAATTTTTATTGGCCATAAAACAGTAGGCGAGCTCATTCCGCAGATAAAAATAGCGGATTATGTGTAGGCATCCTATGGCCAAAAGACATGCCAAGTTTCATCAAAAAGGGCCACCTTAAGGTGAGGTACTTCCCTTGTCAGGGCAGAAATGGTCGCACATTTTTTTAGGGGTTTTTAATTTTTATCCTACTTTTAATTTCAAATTAAAAACTTTTAACTATATTTTCTAATAGTTTAAACACAGGGCCAATTAATACAAAAAGGAGAAATAAAAATATTAAAAATTAAATAAATTAGCCTAGACAAACTTTTTGATACGAAAATGCAAAAATCGATGACTTGAAAATGCAAAATTTTCAAATTCTGAATTTCCTTGACCATTTGTGTTCTTTCTGCCTATATATTACTTTTCTATCTATTTTTATTATAAAGGCAAATTTTGAGAAAAGCCACCCCATTTTAAAACCATTTTTGAGGGCATTTATAGACCAAATTTTGGGTTTTCCCATGGTCGCACGATTTTTTCAACATTTTTCAATGCCACTTTTTTATATTCAGGGTGGGATGCAAAATTTTTAGCAATTTATGAAGCCAAGATATAGATTTATTAATCCCGAAAATTTTATAAATTTTCATGTTCCCATTCTCGAGTTATGCCTTAAAGTATTTTTCGTCAAAAAGTGGATTTTCAGGTTCAAAATGAATGGACCTTTTTTTAAAAAATTATAAAATAATTTAGGGAATTGTTAATAGTCCAATTATAATTGATATAAGGGTAAAAGAGATTGAAGAATTCGAATTTGAAAAGAAAATTGGATAAATCTTAAATTTAAGACCTAAAAAATCGATTTGAAAATAGTAACAGAACTTTTGGTCCACCCTGTAAATTTTATCCTTTTTTTTTTGTTCAAATTCTCCCCCACCTGTCCTCTTCGGCTTGAGACAAATGTTCTTTGAGGGCAACACAACTTCGCAGCAATTGTCGTTTATTGTTCACACTGGTCAGCACATCCCGCCCAAATTGTTGACGAATTTTTTCGGCCACATGATCCACCAAAATTGCGTCAATGTCGCGTCCGCCCAAATCACGTTTTCCGCCAGTTTTGATCACTCGAAAATTGCGATTTTCAACGCGCATGACCACCGCATCGAATGTTCCACCGCCAAAGTCATAGACCAAAATTGTATAGCCATCACGTTGATTTTGATGGAAGCCATAGGCATAGCCAGCTGAATTAATGGGAAGTACAATAAATTAAAAAGGAATAAAGAACAGCAACAAGTGCACGGAAGTGATCATCGCAAATCGCAGCAGAAATATTTGATTGGTATACTGAGTATGGGCGCAAAAACAACCGAGGTAAATAATGTTTTAATTTATTTAAAAATAAAACAAAATTTAAAATAGAATAAAATTTAGCATTATAAATACAATAAAATAATATAATATTTTATATCCTATTTTAAGTGTTCCATTTTCGAGTTTCAACCGTATCAATCTCCAAAATTGATCAAAAATATTGGCTGTTGCGATTTTGGCGGCGATGATTTCACCGAAGCATTGATGAACCAATATTTGAAGATATATGAAAATGGAATCCGCAATGAATTGGCCGCTGGAAATAAAATTAAATCATTGACGAAGAAATTTTGGGAAAGTTGCGAAGAAGCAAAAAAAGCATTGTCACACTTGAATCTGGATGATACAAAGTAAGTTCCGGCTTTAATTTATGACACAAAAAGCATTTTTATAATATTAGTCAAATTATGTATTCGGAATGAAACACAAAAACTTTCTGGAAGGAAACACATTTTTCTAGAAAAAAATTTTCCGGAAAGAAATAAATTTTCCGGAATGAAAAACATTTTCCTTAAAAGAAATACATTTCCCGGTATCACATTTTTCTAGATGGAAACACATTTTCCGGAAAGAAATAAATTTTCCGGAATGAAACACATTTTCTAGAATGAAACATTTTTCTAGATTGAAACACATTTTCCGGAATGAAACACATTTTCCGGAAAGAAATAAATTTTCCGGAAAGAAACACATTTTCTAAAAAAACACATTTTCCGGAATGAAACACATGTTTTTAAAAGAAATACATTTCCCGGGATGAAACACATTTTCCGGAAAGAAACACATATTTTTAAAAGAAATACATTTCCCGGGATAAAAAACATTTTCCGGAAAGAAACACATATTTTTAAAAGAAATACATTAACCGGAATGAAAAACATTTTTCGAGAATGAAACATTTTTCTAGATTGAAACACATTTTCCAGAATGAAACACATTTTCCGGAAAGAAACACATTTTCCGGAAAAGAAACACATTTTCCGGAAAAGAAACACATTTTCCGGAAAGAAACACATTTTCTGGAAAAAAAACACATTTTCCGGAACTGGGTTGAAAATACAAAATAAATTTTTCTGGATTAAGACGCAATAAATTTTGTTAATATTCAGATTCATAAATCCAATTTGCGATCAAGGCGATGACGATGATACATTGTGCGTCGAAAAATTTGAACACTTTTGCGCTCAAGTATTTGCCAAGCTGGAACAATTGTTTAATCAATGCTTTGCTCCATTTTATGGAAAATTGGAATCATTTCTTTTGGCCGGTGGTTCAAGTCAGCTAAGGCAAATTCGCAATTTGATTGCAAAATATGTTGGTCACCAGTGCCAAGTGCTCAACGCATCCGCTTATGTAAGAACAATTTTTTAATATGTATAAATTATTTAAATTTCACCAGGAACCAACAATGCTAGCCCAAAAAGGAGCAGCAGTGAAGGCGGCACAAATGTCCTTTGTCAGAGCAAATATTCCAATGCCAAAATATTTTGCTCAGCTTTCTATGAATGAATGGCTCTACCGAAGCATCCAAATTTCGCACAATAGTGGCGTGCATATTTCTGTGGCATTTCCAAATACGCAATTGCCTTTGGACTATGAACATTTGGCAGCCTGTGGACATTCGGTGGTTAATCAAATAATGCCCAGAGAAATGGCCAAAATTCACGTAATAATGGATTATTTTATGGAATACCACTACAAATTTTATTTTTTAAGATTTTTGAGATCAACTTTTCATCGGCCCATTTGGGAAGCATCCAATTGAGTGAGAATGCAATTTATTTGGCAACTGATAAAAATGGCATTGTTTTGATCAAAAATTGCTTACAAAATTGGGAAATGCCTTCCCCTCTTCTTTTGAATGACGATGAATTTGCACAAGCTTATACTGAAGTGATGAAATATGAGGAAGGAATCAAGAATGCCCTAAAAGAGAAGGAAATCCGGGAAAAACAACGAATAGCAGATGCCGAGAGAAAAAGACTGGAAGAAAAGAAAAGGAAGGAAGACGAACGAAAACGAAAGGAGGAAGAAGAACGGAAAAGGAAAGAAGAAGAAGATCGGCAAAGAAAAGAGGCTGAACAAAAAAAGAGAAGGGAAGAAGCAGCAGAGAGGAAAAGGAAAGCGGCGGAAGAAAAGAAGAGAAAGGAGGAAGAAGAACGGGCAAAAAAGGAGGCGGAAGAAAAGAAGAGAAAGGAAGAAGAAGAACGCAAAAGAAATGAGGAGGAAGCAAATGATGGAACACGCCCTTTTACTTTTATTTGGCCATTTCATTATTGCCGAAATGTTGAACTGCAGGTCATTAATTTAAATTTATCTAATATTAATTAATAATAAAAAATTCTTAATAAAAAAAGGTTTCGTATTTATATTAAATAATTTTTGTCATGAACTTTTCATTATCTATTATTTTTAAGGGATCATGGGACGGATGGAAAAGAAGAATTGAAATGGAGAGAACTACAAATGGAAATGATGGTTTCTTTCACAAAATGAAGCTTAAGCCTGGATATTATGAATTTCAATTTTTTGTGGACAATGCCCGCACAACTTCCTATTTGTATCAAAAACGAATCAATAGCTATGGCACTTTGAACAACTATATCACGATTGATGATTTTAAATCTCTGGGCGATAAAGGAGGTGAATAGCTAAAAATTAATTTTTTTTAAATTTAATATAGAAAAATGAGCTTAGCATTCACTGTTGTGAACAATTTTTCTGGTTCATTTTTTAAGAAATAATTTTAAAAAATCAAGATAAATAATAAGACTTTTCTGACAAATTTTTACACAATAATAAAATATGCTTAAGTTAGGGTTTAATACGCGATGGAGTCCTTTTATAAATTATTTCTAGGAAGTGGCAACCAATCATCCACAGCAACAAATCATCAATCGGACCCTGGCCATTCTTCACAACATGAACAACAATCGACATATGCAGGAAAAGTGAAAGGAACACAAAAAGGCCAAGGCAATGATGGGTCGAGTTCATCGTCGATGCAGGGCAAAAACAATGAAATGACCGGCAACAATGGACAATCATCTTCAAAACAATCAAATGGAAAGAAGGAAGAAGATGAGAAGAAAGGCGGGTACTCATTACGTAGCTTGTCTAAATATTTTTTGCCACATTGACTTTTATCTCAAATTCAACAAATGAAATTATCATATTTTCATCCTAAATCATCATTGAATTTATTAAATTTTGACATGATCATCTAAAAAGCATTCATTTATTCCATCTTCATCAATTTTATTGCATTTTGAAATATTTTGAATAAATTTTACACCTTCAAATATTTATGAATATATTAATTGTTTTTTTTATATCAAACTTATTTTGTTTACCATGTTTTAATATAAAATTTACTCACTTTTTAGTCCCAATATATTTTAAACAATTAAAATGCTTGGAATCAGTTTTGGCACATCAACTATATCTTACGCATTTGCTGCCGGAGAGGGCAATGAACAACCAAAAATTGTTGGACAACCAGGTGTGGTTTTTAATTTTAAAATGAATTTTTTTACACTAGCTTTTATTTTTTTCAACTAAAAATTTCCATTTAATTTTTTATAGCTATATTATAAATAAGTTAGCATGGATAGATTTGGGTTAGGATTAGGAAAGGTTTTAAATGAACTTTGATTTAGCTATGTTCGAATTTTAAACACTTACGAATTATTAATGCCAAAAAATTATTTAAGGCCAAACGTTTCAAAATGTAAAAAAATATTTTAATTTTAAGAAAGTTCCTGTATCTTTTTCAATCGTAATAAGGATGCAATTTTTGTTGGAAAGCGAGCAGAAATGTGGAAATTGTCGAGCCAAGGTCAAGCAATTTACGGTAAGTGAAATTTTACGAATTTTTCATATTCGAATTAACTATGGTAAAATTTTAAACAATTTGATTGAGCCTCCTTTAATAGAGCATTTTGCTATCAAAATAATTCATCAAAATCATATTTGACCAAAATTACGGCAAAAAGCATCCCGATTTAGGAAGCCAATCTTTTGATCAAACTCATTTTACTATCAAAATCAAATCCATAAATTCTTTCAATCAACACATTCAAATAATTTAAAACAAAGTTAAATTAAAAATTAGTTATATGGAAGAATTTTATATAAATTATTTAAACTTTAATTTTTTAATTTAATTTTTTTTTATTAATTATAGATTTCAAACGTCTAATTGGTCAAAAATTTGCACATGAATCCGTGGATGATTGGCAAAAAGCAGTGCCAAATGTTCCAATTAAACCAATATTTGGTGGGAAACCTGTCTTCGAAATTGTTCAAAATGGGGAAAACAAAATCAAAGGGACAGAACAAATTATGGCCCAGATATTGACTAAAATTCGTCAACAAGCTGAAAAGGTAGGTCATACGCTCAATATTTTGAAATGGATTATATATTCGCCAAAATTAAGCACAAATTTTAAAAGAAGTTTTGGGTTAATTTTGGAGCGACTTAACACAAATAATAATTGACCCAATTTCAATCATAGGCCAAAAGGCCATTTTAATAAATTATACCAGCACTTATAAATGCGACCTATTCCATGGTAAAGATAAATATTGTCTTTGGAAAATAAGATTGACGAATAATTCCCAGAAACAAAATAATTAATAAAATTAGATTTCATAAAAAATTGAAAAATATTTACAATTAATTTAAAAATAAAATTGACCTTTTTCTTTTTTTTCAGATCCTTTACGATGATTTGGTGAGAATGTTTCAGCCAATTTTGTTAATTGAGGATGTCCACTTGCAAAATGTGGTTTTGACTGTGCCTGCCTCCTTCAAAATGGCACAAAAACGAGCAATCGAAGAGGCCGCTGCAATTGCTGGTTTCGAACAAATTCAATTGGTGGAGGAAAGTTTTGCCGGTGAGCACAATTAATTAATATAAAAAATAATGAAATAAATAACTGAAAATACGCACATAAATTATTCGATTTTTTAAATGAAAATTAATTTTAAATTAAGCCACTTTGCTAAAATTATATAGCCCTGATATAATGAATTGATCAGAGGAACAATTTGATGGAAATTTTTAAAAAAGTTAAAAGCAAAATCGATAATTTTCGTTTTTTGGCCAATTATTTTTTGAATTTCTGAATTTAAAATCATATCAAAAACTCTACAATTATCCTGAATTAAAAATTATTAAAATTTGCAAAAATTTAATTACTATATATATAAATAAATTTTATTTAATTTCCAGCTGGACTTGGATTTGTGCACGAAAATCCTCGATTTTCTGGAATTTTATTGGTTTTCAATTTTGGCGCCGGCTTCTTGGACATTTCCATTTTGAATTTGATCGACGATTGCAAATTGGCCAATTTTATGGAAAATAAACGAATTGAAATTTTGGGAATGGCCGGCGATGGTCAATTGGGCGGACTCGACATTGATGCAAAAATTGCAGAACATTTCGCAGTAAAAATAGAACAGAAATTTCCGGACATGATTTTGATTGGAAATACAAAATTGTTGCACAAATTGCGAATCGATGGCAAAGAATTAAAGGAGAAAATGTAAGTAAAATAATTTAAAAAAAAATAAAATAGACACAAATTTTTCTTATAATTTATTTTTAATAAAAATATATGATTTGGGAGTCCTCCGAAGAATAAAATTATTAAATATTTTGCAAAAAATTTGGGATTATATCTAATAAAATACAACAAAAATTTAAGCCAATAATTTTAATTTTTTTAACATGATAATATTTAAAAATGATAAAAAATTAAGTTTCACATTTAATGAGGATGTTTGCCTTGAAATGGACGAATTGGAAATGGATGAAGAAGAATTGACAATGACCATTCAAGAATTGGAAGAAATTTGTGCGCCAATTTGCGAAAAAGCCATCCAAATTTTGATGCGTTTATTGAAGAATACGGAATTGGATGGATTACGGCTGCATAATATTTCAAAGGTAGGAATAATTAATTGAGTTATGAAAAATATTTCATTAAAAAATAAAATTTTTAATAGAATCGAAAATACCATTCATTTTTTCTTATTTTCATTTTTAAAAATATATTAAAATAAAAACAAAACTTGTTAACATTAAGTTTTTGGATTTGAAAAATATGGCAAATAATTTTATAATTTTGAAGGAAAAAATCTAAAATATCATAAAAATATTTTTTTAATTTTAAAAATTTTATCCTTGAGGAAAAAATAAAATTTTGGAATTTTTTAAAAATATTGCAAAATATGTTGATGAGTAAAATATATAAAAATTCGTTAAAAATGGAAAAAACCTAACTAAATAAATATAAATAGATTGAACAAATTTACATAATTTAAGGTTCTCCTTACCGGCGGCACTTCTCGAATTCCACTTATCAAAAGATTATTAATGGAAAATGGATTTGCTGAACAAATATTGTGCACAAATTTCGATATGGGAATTGCCGCAAAAGGCGCCGCAATTTTTGGCTCAAAATTGGTAGACGAATTAATAATATTAATTAAAATATTTATTTCCAGGGAAAAATGTTATCCCCAAATTGTGGTCAACTTTTTCATGGATTGGACATTCTTTTGCCAATGCATTCCAAATTTATTGTTCTCTTCCCTCCGGGCACATCATTCCCAACCGGATTCACAACATCCTCACCTGTTCCAATTTCCTGCCAAACATCCGAGGATGGACAAAGTTGCATTCGATTGGAGGTAGGTGATGAAGGAAAATTAATTATTTACAAAGATTGGCTGAATTGAAAAAAAATTGCAAAACAGTAATAAAAAAATCAATAATGTTTCGGTTTGTCCTAGAGAAACCTAAAGTAATAATATACCAGTGAAATTGAAAAAACTCACCAATACTTACCAAATGGTTTATAATTTAAATTTTAATGGTTTGTTCACAATTAAATAGCAAAATTTATATTTGTTTCAAGACTTCTTAACTATGGTGTTAAGTGTTAAGTCAAACATTAATCGATGCATTCGACATTTTCAATTTTCTATTCGATATTTTCATCCCAATTAGATTGAGTTAATATTTTCATAAAATAATTGATGAATTTACCCATAAGCCATAACTTTTATCCAAATGTTGGCATTTTTAAGACCAAATATTTAGGCAAATTGCTTAAAAAATGCTTTTTTAGCATGTAATTGAAAAGTTTGTTTTATTCAAATTCAATCGTTATATGGGTAAATTATACAATTTTCCAATTTGATATTTCTCAATACAAATTTTTATTAAAGTTTTATGAATGCGGTGAATTTTTGGTCTCTGTCACTGTCTATGGGCTTCCACCAGAATCGAAGGCGGGAACAGTGAAAGTTGATTTGGAGATTGGATTAACCCGAAATGGGCTTCCCCACGTGGAATGTTTGCAAATCAGTTATCCAACAAATTCCTCGACTTTTCGAGTTCGACCATTGCCATTGGAATTTGGCCATTTTCATGGATGCAAATTGCCATCATCTTCAAATGATGAAATGAGCCAAAAATTGATTTATGATGAAGAAATGAAAGAAAATATTCCGGTAATTACTTTTTTTTTGCAAAATAATCAATTTTTCTATACAAATGCAAACTGAAAAAAAATTAAATTTGATTAAATTTAAATTTTGGGTTTACTAAATCAAATATTTTGTAATAAAATTCTAAAATAAAAATATTTTCCTAGCCTTTTTAGAGGTCATATTCTCATCACAAAAATTTTATTTCTCAAAACAAATATTTTTTAATTATTGAATTAAATTTTTAATAAACTATCGATAAGTTGTAGCAATTTTTAAACATCAAATTCCCCTTAAATAAATTTTTAATCTTGCAAAAAATATCTAACTTAAAGATAAAATTAAATTTTATTTTTGGAAAAATTTTTGAAAACAAAAAATTATTAATTTAATATAAAATTATTTGTTTTATTTTTAAGCCACAAAATCCAAAATTGGAAAATACTGAAAGGAAATGTCCAATCTGCTTTAATGAATTTGACCTAAATGAACATCGCATCTTTTGCGAACCAATTTATACTAAAGGTAAAAAATATTTTTATTATTTTTTTTATTAATAATAATATTTATTTTTAGAGGTATATTCACAAAAACGGCATTCAATTTGTGCGCAATGTGTTATTCAAAATGCAACCATTTCGATGCATAGAGCATCGGCTCTCGGAGGCGCAGGTCTACCATGTATGGCAACGAAATGCGCAAATGTTCTCACACTCGGTACAAAAAATTCAATAAAAATTCATAGCCTAAAGAAAAGAAACTGAATTACCTTTTTTTAACTTTTAAAATATTATTACTATTATTTTAAAATTATAATTTATCTAAATTTTTATTTAAGCTCAAATGCGACAAATTCTTCCTGAAGATATTTTGGAACGATTCGAAGAGTTGGCAATTGAATATTCCATTGAAAATGTCGACAACTTGGAAAGGTGAGAAAGAAAAATTTACCATGAATTTTTATAAATTTTTTGGTAAATTTCATGTCCTGTTCGATACATATTTCATACCGATTACATCTTTTTGAAAAAAAACGAAAAAAAGATTTTAATAAAAAAATATTTCTCATCAGTAGATAAACGAGAACATTAAAAACAACTCATAAAACACAAAATAATTTTTATTTTTCTGTTGATAATTTTGTTCACCATTTTCCCCTATTCATTTCGATTGCACATACTTAGTTCGCCTACCAATAGAAACTCATTTTACATATAATAGTTTAGTTAAATTTAAGCTTTGATAATTGGAAAAATGGATGAGTAAAATCAAAATTCAGATGAAATAAAAAAACTATTTATAAATATTTTTAAATATAATAATCCCGAATTAAAAAATATTATATGTTTAATCATTTTAAGATGCACAAATTGCAATTTTCGGATGATTGTGGAGAGCAATTCGGCCGAAATGCCCGTATTTCGCTGCCCTGAATGCAATTATAAATTGTGCCGAAAATGCAAATTCCCATGGAATAAAGAAGAACATTTTGGACGAAGTTGCGAACAATTAGAGGAGGCAGAAAGGGAACGAATTCGGTTGGAGGAGGAAAGAATCAGATTGGAAGAAGAAAGACGAAGCAATGAAGAGAGGATGGAAAAATCGAAAAGGGAAACGTATGTTTCAATTTTAAATTTTAATTAAAAATTTAATTACAAATAGCAATAAAAACAATAATTTAGTGAAATCCGGGAAAAGCAGCAAATAGCAGAGGACAAGAGAAAAAGGATGGAAGAAAAGAAAAGGAAGGAATATGAGCGAGAAAGAGATGAGGAAGAAGAACGCAAAAGAAATGAGGAAGCAAATGATGGAACACGCCCTTTTACTTTTATTTGGCCATTTCATTTTTGCAAAAATGTTGAATTGCAGGTCATTTTTTATTTAAATATCCAACATTAATTATTAATAAAAAAAAATAATTAACAAAAAAAAAGGATTTTTTTTATAGGTTTATATTTAAATAATTTTTGGTCATGTGGGGGCAAAAAACAACTGGGATTAAAACAATAAATGATTTTGAATTTTAAGGGATCATGGGACGGATGGAAAAGAAGAATTGAAATGGAGAGAAATGCAAATGGTGATTGGGGTTTCTTTCACAAAATGAAGCTTACACCTGGATATTATGAATTTCAATTCATTATGGACAATGCCCGTACAACTTCCTATTTGTATCGAAAACGAAAGAATTGCTTTGGTACTGAGAACAACTTTATCACATTTGATGATTTTAAATCTCTGGGCGACAAAGGAGGTGAATAGCTAAAATTAATTTTTTAATATAGAAAAATGAGCTTAGCATTCACTGTCGTGAACAATTTTTCAAGGTCATGTTTTTTGAGTTTAAAAATCAAGATAAATAATAAGACTTTTCTGACAAATTTTTACAAAATAATATAATACTTTTCCGTAATAAAACACAAAATAATAAAATATATTTTCCGGGATGAAACAAAAAATAATAAATGAGGCTTAAGTTAGCATTTAGAACGCGATTGAGTTCACATTTTTATAAATTATTTCTAGGAAGCGGCAACCAATCATCGTCATCCACAGCAACAAATCATCAATCGGACAGCAATGCTAGCCAATCTTCACAACAAGAATGGACATATGCAGGAAAAGTGAAAGGAACACAAAAAGGCCAAGGCAATGATGGGTCGAGTTCATCGTCGATGCAGGGCAAAAACAATGAAATGACTGGCAACAATGGACAATCATCTTCAAAACAATCAAATGGAAAGAAGGAAGAAAATGAGAAGAAAGGCGGTTACTCATTACGTAACATGTGGCCGTTTAATTAAATGAAATTGAAGAATATTTTTTGACACATTGATTTTGGCATTTCAAATTCAACAAATGAAATTATCATATTTTCATCCTAAATCATCATTGAATTTATTAAATTTTGACATGATTATCTAAAAAGCATTCATTTATTCCATCTTCATCAATTTTATTGCATTTTGAAATACTTTGGATAAATTTTGGACTTAATTTTTATATATTTTTAATTGGTTTTTAAATCAAAATATCTTTTTGCATATTTTAATATAAATTTATTTTTTAGTCCCATTGTAATCTTTTAAACAATTAAAATGCTTGGAATCAGTTTTGGCACATCAACTATAACTTGCGTATTTACTGGAGAGGGCAATGAACAACCAAAAAATGTTGGACAACCAGGTGTGTTTGAGAAATTTTAAAATCGAATATTAAGTTTTTCAACTAAGAATTTTTTATATTAAAATAACTATTTACCATTTTTATAGCTATATTATAAGTTAGCATGGATAGATTTGGGTTAGGATTATTAGTTTTAAATGTACTTTGATTTGGCCATGTTCGATTTTGAAATTATTGCTGCCAAAAAATTATTTAGGGACAAACATTTCAAAATGTAAAATTTTTATTTTAAGAAAGTTCCTGTATCTTTTTCAACCGTAATAAGGATGCAATTTTTGTTGGAAAGCGAGCAGAAATGTGGAAATTGTCGAGCCAAGGTCAAGCAATTTACGGTATGTGCAATTGGACAACAATTTTTCACATTCGAATTAACTATAATAAAATTTTATACAATTTAGTTAAGCCACCTTTAAAAGAGCAATATCAAAATAATTAAATAAAATCATAATTGACCAGAATTATGACAAAAAAAACTCCAATTTAGGAAGCCAATTTTTTGATCGAACTCATTTTACTATCAAACTCATAAATTCTTTCAATCATCACTTGAAAATTAATTATATAGAAGAATTTTATAAATTATTTATTATATATACTTTAATTTTAATTATAGATTTCGAACGTCTAATTGGTCAAAAATTTGCACATGAATCCGTGGTTGAGTGGCAAAAAGCAGTACCAAATGTTCCAATTAAACCAATATTTGGCGGCAAACCTGTCTTCGAAATTGTTCAAAATGGAGAAAACAAAATCAGAGGGACAGAACAAATTGTGGCTCAAATATTGACTAAAATTCGTCAACAGGCTGAAAAGGTAGATAATTTTTAAAATTTTAGAACTTAAAATTTTTATTCGCCAAAAATTAAGACACAGAATTTTGTAAATATTAGCATTGGACTTAACAAAATTTGCAAAAAAACGACAAAATAAGAGTCAAATTCGTGCTTTTATTGAATTAAAATTACCTTTAAAAAATTTTAATTTGAATTTAATTTCCCAGAAACAAAATGTAATTAATAAAATTCGATTTCTAAAAATTTATTTTAAT
The DNA here is from genome assembly GCA_030063045.1 of Pratylenchus scribneri. Taxonomy (NCBI): domain Eukaryota; kingdom Metazoa; phylum Nematoda; class Chromadorea; order Rhabditida; family Pratylenchidae; genus Pratylenchus; species Pratylenchus scribneri. The sequence goes on from JAQSEB010000127.1 coordinate 223,433, forward strand.
ATTTAATTTAAAAAATTAACTTTTTCTTTATATTTTTTTTCAGATCCTTTACGATGATTTGGTGAGAATGTTTCAGCCAATTTTGCTAATCGAGGATGTCCACCTGCAAAATGTGGTTTTGACTGTTCCTGCTTCCTTCAAAATGGCACAAAAACGAGCAATCGAAGAGGCCGCTGCAATTGCTGGTTTCGAACAAATTCAATTGGTGGAGGAAAGTTTTGCCGGTGAGCAAAATTAATTAATATAAAAAATAATGAACTAAGTAACTGAAAATTTCGCACATGAATTATTCGATTTTTTAAATGAAAATTAATTTTAAATTAGGCCAATTTGCTAAGATTATATAGCCCTGATATAATGAATTAATTAGAGGAAAAATATAGTGGATTTGATGGAATTTAAGAAAAGTTAAAAACCAAAATCGAATATTTTCGTTTTTTTGGCCTTTTATGTTTTGAGTTTCTGAATTAAATTATTTTGTTATCAAAAAATTTTTAAAATTTACAAAATTTTAATTATTATATATATATATATATATATATATATATATATATATATATATATATAAATTTTATTTTATTTCCAGCTGGACTCGGATTTGTGCACGAAAATCCACGATTTTCTGGAATTTTATTGGTTTTCAATTTTGGTGCCGGCTTCTTGGATATTTCCATTTTGAATGTGATCGACGATTGCAAATTGGCCAATTTTATGGAAAATAAACGAATTGAAATTTTGGGAATGGCCGGCGATGACCAATTGGGCGGACTCGACATTGATGCGAAAATTGCAGAACAATTCACAGTAAAAATTGGCCAGAGATTTCCTGATATGGATTTGATGAGAAATACAAAATTGATGCATAAATTACGAATCGAATGCAAAAAATTAAAGGAGAAAATGTAAGTAAAATAATTGGAAAAAACGATAACAATTTTTTCTTTTAATTTTTTTAAAAAATCTCATTGAGAATCCTCCGAAGAATAGGATTATTAAATATTATGTCAAAAATTTGGGATTTTATCTAAAAAATAAAACAAAAATGAAGGCCAATTACTGTACTAATTAAAGCCTAATATACTTATTATTTATAAATTTCAGAGCCTCTATAGGGTGGGCTTCTAAGAGTTGGCTTCAAATAAGAAAAATATGGTAATTTTTTCGAGAGTAGTGGCTAGTGGGTAGTCTAATTCTATAGAATAATTTTATCAAAAGAAAATATTTTTACCATAATAATATTTAAAAATATAAAAATTAAGTTTCACATTTAATGAGGATGTTTGCCTTGAAATGGACGAATTGGAAATGGATGAAGAAGAATTGACAATGACCATTCAAGAATTAGAAGAAATTTGTGCACCAATTTGCGAAAAAGCCATCCAAATTTTGATGCGTTTATTGAAGAATACGGAATTGGATGGATTGCGGCTGCATAATATTTCAAAAGTAGGAATAATTATTAAATTATGAAAAATAATATCATTTAAAAATAAAATTTATAATAGAATCTAAATCATTTTTTCTTATTTTCATTTTTTACTTCGAAAATACAATAATATGATAAACAAAAAAGTTCAAAAAGGTTAAAATTATTTTAAGAGCATTTTGGTTTGAAAAATATATAAATTAATTTTGTATTTTTTATAATTTTTTTAATCATTGCCAACAAAAAATTATGGAAGGTTTAGAAATAAAAAATAAACATAAATAATTTTGTATATTTTTTAATATTATGGAATTTTTTAAAAAATTACAAAATGATCTGATCAGTAAAATAAATAAATATAATTTTTTCATTAAAATAAATAGATTGAACAAATTTACATAATTAATTAAAGGTTCTTCTTACCAGTGGCACTTCTCGAATTCCACTGATCAAAAGATTATTAATGGAAAATGGATTTGCTGAACAAAAAATGTGCACAAATTTCGATATGGGAATTGCCGCAAAAGGCGCCACAATTTTTGGCTCAAAATTAGTTGGTTGAGGGAATTAATAATATTTAATTAAAATAATTATTTCCAGGGAAAAATGTTATCCCCAAATTGTGGTCAACTATTTCATGGATTGGACATTCTTTTGCCAATGCATTCCAAATTTATTGTTCTCTTCCCTCCGGGCACATCATTCCCAACCGGATTCACAACATCCTCACCTGTTCCAATTTCTTGTCAAACATCCGAGGATGGACAAAGTTGCATTCGATTGGAGGTGGGTTAATTAAAAAAAGATACAATTTAATTTGACTGAATTGAAAAATACAAAATAAAATAATAGTTTTGGTTTGTTCTAGACCTAGAGTAATCAATAATATACCTTTGAAAGAATTCATCAATATTCACCAAATTGTTTATAATTTTTAATAGTTTTATCAAAATTAAAGGGTATTTAAAGGGTTCAAAAAATTTTTCTTTCGGTTCTTTTATGTCAATTAAGCTTACCAAAATCGATTGAATAAAAGATTTATTGGTTTAGGATAAATTTCTGAATTTTTATACTCTTTTTTGTTGTTCACTTTTCGGCATTTTCACTGTTTTTTTAGAAAATTAAAAAACTTTCAGTATTTTTCAGATTTATTCGGCCAATTAAATTAAGATAATATTAATGTACCTGTAAAATAAATGAATTTACCCACTTTCATTTCAAATCAATAGATCAGCATTTTTTAGGCCAAATATTTTCGATCACAGGGAAGAAAGAGTGCTGAGTGTTAGAACTAGAACATAGGATTACGTTTTAGGCAAGGGGCTAGAACTTATTTTTAAAAAAGAGGTATAATTTTATCCAAAAAACCAAAAGTTTTAGGTAAATTAGATCATTTTTTGATATAATTATTTAATAATTAACTAATTATATATTTTATTTCTATTAATATATTTTTATTTAACAAACAGTTTTATGAATGCGATGAATTTGTGGCCTCTGTCACTGTCGATGGGCTTCCACCAGAATCGAAGGCAGGAACAGTGAAAGTTGATTTGGAGATTGGATTAACCCGAAATGGACTTCCCCACGTGGAATGTTTGCAAATCAGTTATCCAACAAATTCCTCGGCTTTTCGGGTTCGACAACGAATGAAACGTTCATTGCCTTTGGAATTTGGCCATTTCCATGGATGCAAATTGCCATCATCTTCAAATGAAGGAATCAACGAAAAAATGATTTATGATGAAGAAATGAAAGAAAATATTCCGGTAAAATTTTGATTCAATAATCTCGATTGCTTTTTTTGGCTTAAAAATTAAAACCAATTTTTTAAACTCGAATCTTAAAAACTGGGAAAAAAATAATTTAGCTAAATTTTTAATTGAATAGAAAATTATTATCCCAAACTAAATCAATCATTTTGTAATAAAATTCCAAATATTTTCCAGCTTCAGAGTCCAATTTTCAACCACATAAAATTTTGGTTCTAAAAACAAAATTGCAATTTTTATTAAACAGGCGATAAGTTTTAACAAATTTTTAACAATCAATTTACTCTTTAGTGAATTTTTAAGCATCAGCAAAAATATCAAACTAGAATTTATTAATTAATTTTAATACAATTTTTTGTTAAGTTTTTGGAAAAAATTTTTGAAATAAAAATTCCAAAAATTAATTTTTAATTCTGAATAAAATTTAATATAAAATTATTTGTATTTTTAGCCACAAAATCCAAAAATGGAAGATACTGAAAGGGAATGTCCAATTTGCTTTAATGAATTTGGCCGAAATGATGATCGTATATTTTGTGAACCAATTCATAGAGGTGAATAATTTTTATAGTAATATTTAAAAAAAAAAATAAAATCATATTTTAGAGGAATATCCACAAAAACGGCATTCAATTTGTGCGCAATGTGTTATTCAAAATGCAAAAATTAAGTTGCAGGGTAGGGCATTGGCTCATGGAGGTTCCGGCCTACCATGTATGGCAACGAAATGCGAAAATGTTCTCACACTTGGTACAAAAAATTCAATTAAAAATATTTAAAAATTCATAGCCTAAGCAAAAGAAAATGATTTACCTTTTTAACTTTTATTATATTATTAATATTAATTTAGTAATTAATTTTTAATAATTATTATATAATTAATCTAATATTTAAAATTTTTTTAAGCTCAAATGCGTCAAATTCTTCCTGAAGATGTTTTGGAACGATTCGAAGAGTTGGCAATTGAATATTCCATTGAAAATGTCGACAACTTGGAAAGGTGAGTAAGAAAAATTTACCATGAATTTTTATAAATTTTTACATTCATAAAAGAAAAAGTAGTAAAATTTCCTGTACAAATCCAAAAAAGTTCTTTAAATTTATTCGAAAAATTTTCATATTTTCCATCCCCATTATATTTATTTTTAATAAAAATAGAAAAAAAAATGATTTTAATTTTTAAAAAAAGTATTTCTCAATAGTTAAAAGATGGGAACATTAAAAATTACTAATAAAACAGAAATTTTTTAAAATTTTATTAGCCATTCCATACGAATTACACTAGCTCCGACCAAAGTGCACATTTTACATTTAGTACTTCGATAATTGAAAATGAATGGCTAAAATCAAAATCTAATTGAAAAAAAAACTATTATAAATATTTTAAATATAAAATTAAATGTTATAAAAAACAAAAATTTAACGAGTATCGAGTAATAATCCCATATTTAGAAATAATTAAATAATTTAATAATTTTAAGATGCACAAATTGCAATTTTCGGATGATATTGGAGGGTAATTTGGCCGAGATGAGAGTATTTCGCTGCCCTGAATGCAATTATGAATTATGCCGAAAATGCAAAATCCAATGGAATAAAGAAGAACATTTTGGACGAAGTTGCGAACAATTGGAGGAGGCAGAGAGGGAACGAATTCGATTAGAGGAGGAACGAATCAGATTAGAGGAAGAAAGACGGAGTTATGAAGAGAGGATGGAAAAATTGAGAAGGGAAACGTACGTTTCAATTTTAAATTCATTTCAAACCATTAATTACAAAAGGCATAAATAATTTAGTGAGAAATAATTTATTCTAATCAGGGATGGGATCGATATTCGATATTTAAAAAAAAATCTCAAGCCGAAAGTACGGAGGGTTTTCAAAGATAGCCGAAATTTCGACAGAAACGAAATCGAAAATTTTATTCATACATAATTTAAATGAATTTATTCAACTAATTAAAAATCGCCCTTGAATAAATTTATTAACCAAAACCCAAAATTTATTGTTTTTACCACAAAGTTTAAATAAAAAAAGCCCTTGACTTGAGAAAAAATGCATTCAAGTATTCTTGCCAAAAAATCATAAATTTTTTCAATCAAAATTTCTAAAAATCGCAAATCGTAATTGCGATGCCAAAAACGACCAAAATATCGAAAGGAAACGAAAGAATTGAACCATCACTGATCCTACTGATTAAATTTGGGCTAAAAATTAGATATTATTGAATTTCCCTTTGAATCAAAAATATTAAAGTATAAAAAATATAGTAAAGGAAATTTTGGCTAAGAAAAATGTCAAAAATTTGGTTATATAAATTTATTTAAAAAAAACTAATTCATTTTGGGTTTATAAAAATAAAAATTATTAAATAAAAAAATTTTTCAGGCAATTGCGTCTGAGTGAGGCTATGGTTCGCAAATGTGTTCGGCCAACTTGTGGATATCAATTTGTGAAGTTGGATGGTTGCAATCGGATTGTGTGCAGTTGCAATACTTCATATTGTTACATTTGCAATGCCAGGGATGTTGAGTATAATCATTTTTGCAGGTAATGTTTTTTATTTGAAAATAATTTTATAGTTATAAATAGAGGTTAAACAATTTTTTAATACTGAAAAAATTTCGATATTCAAACATCGACATTTTTTGGAGTCAAATATTTAATATACTATTTCTATTTTAATTCCCCATATTATTCTTCAACCCTTCAAAATTGGTAAAATTAAGAGGGGGTTTGGCTATGAATATGGACATTTTTGAACAAAGTAAAGCGGATTTATAGAGTTTTAGGGAATTGAAAAACATTCACATTACTATTACTAGAAGCTATTGGTCCTCAAAATTGAGAGTGTGGAATCAAAAAAGTAATATGGTCATTCCTTTCACAAGTGGCCATCTATATCAATTTCCAACTACCAAAAGTCATTCATAAATTATCATAACATCCAGGATTCGACATTTTAAAATATTTTCAAATATTTTAAATATTTATTTTTAAATTTATCACAATTTAATTATTTAATATTTTTTAAAGATGCCAACATCCTCCTGCCACTGAGAGAATTCCATTGAATTTTATGTGCCAAATTTGTGGAAAAACTTGTATTTTATATGAAAACGCTGAATTGCGGGGCGATCAAAAAATGGAGAATATTCGAAAGGAGGCAAAAGTGAATGTCTGAATCTGTAATACAATGAAGATATTTTTATAAAATTAAAACATTTTTTGTAATATTTTATATGAATTTGAATTTCATTTTGGAATATATTGTCACAAAAATAAATATGTTGATAAATTTTTTTATATTATGAATGATAATTTATTAAAATTAAAAAATGCTCAATCAATTTCCATAATCTCCAATTCATCATTTTAGGGTGGTGACTGGTGATATTGCGCACTTTCATTACGATCAACTCTGACCAATGAAAGTTTTCCAAATAACTCATTTATATATAATTTTTTTTTAAATCAAGCAATTTTACCACAGACATTACCGTAAATTCTCTATTAATTAAAAAAATGGGGGGGGGGGGCATAAAATAGACTGCTGATGCTGATCATCCATCCAAATCCTTCACTTCATCGAATCATTTTAAATGTGCCCAATAAATTTATATTTGATTTGTTAACAATTTTATCAAATTCTCAAAGTTTTAATCAAATTCTAACAGTAATATAAATATTTAATTAATTCATTCCAAATTCTCATTTTCCTTGTTGGCCTACAATCAATCATATTTTGCCACCCGGATTGACCCATCCCCCAAATGCCAATTCCAATTCACGGGCAACGGCAATTAACAATGCCTCATTGAATGGTGCTCCAATAATTTGAACACCCAAAGGCATATTGGTCGATCTGCTTTTGCCAGTTGGCACAGCAATGGACGGAAAACCCAAAACATTGAAAAGCTTAATAATAAAATAAGAGGGTTGGATAATTTATTAATTAATTGGCTTACTCGAACATAGGCCAAATTGAATGCTTTGAACGGTTCAGTGTGACGGTAGGGCACTTCTGTGGGTATCACCGGCATCACTAGTACCCCATTTTGACCCAACAATGTGCCCAATTGACGTCGCAATTTGTTCAATTTATCCGAAACCTTGAAAATTCATCTTTAATTAATTATTCATTTTATTGCTCACGAATTTTGCTTCAACATCATCCTTTGGAGAAATATAACTCCTAAGGAATTCATATTCCGAGAGGACCCAGGTCGTCGACAATTGTCCTCCCTTTGTTTGCCGAAGAAGTGCCGCAAATTGGTCAGTTACATTCGGATAGATTGGCTGTGAAAAATGCATTTTAAATAAAGCCAAAAATAACAAAATATGACCTGAACTCCCGGTGAATTTCCAGTCAATGCCCAAAGTTCGGATTCACGGTTCATCAATGGAAAATGAATTTTTGGCACTGACAAATTGTATTTTTGCTCGAAATAACTTTTCACCTATAAAATTCGTTTATTTTATTTAATTTTAATTCTTTTTTTTTGTACTTTTCTAACTGATTCCCTCACTTCAGGGTGCACTGATTCTGTTACCAAAATTTCCAATTCCTCCAAATAATATAATTGAAAATTGTTGGAAAAATCCACATTTTTGTCATAAACTTCGATGCTTTTATTGGCCATCACCTTAAAAGGAGAATAACATTCAGAGGATTTGGGGATATTTAGAATTGCCGAAAAAATGAGTGGCAAATCTGAAGCATAGCGACAAATTGGTCCAGTGGTTAGCATATCGGCCTAAAATACATTAATTTTATAATTAAAATGAGGTATTTTAATTTGATACCGATGGTTGATAGGACACAAAATTTGGGATAATTCCATCAATAGGAAGTGTATCTAAAAATTTCGAAACAATTGATATAAATTTGTGTTTGATACGGACGTGATGGATAGGTGGTCGCCTTCAACCCAAAAACACCACAATTATGTGAGGGAATGCGAAGTGATCCACCAATGTCATTTCCAATGCCAAAAAGTGAGCCAGCGGAGGTAATCATAGCAGCTTCTCCGCTACTACTGCCACCTTTACAATTAAATTGCAATTATAATCTGGGCCTATATTTTAAAAATGTGTAACTCTGAGTTTCTGGTAAGTCTACTATGGTAAGGGTAATGGTGTGTTTGCTAGGGGAATTTAATAAAATTTCTACCAAGGTAAAGGACATGTTAAACGCTGTTAGGACAATTCCTAAACAGTTCAAATATGGGCGAAAACATAAATATGTTTGGGAAAAAATGTTTGGGAAAACAAAAACACAAAATGTTTGGGAAAACAAAAACATAAAAAAATGTTTGGGAAAAAAAACAAAACAATGTTTGGGAAAACAAAAACAAAACAATGTTTGGGAAAACAAAAACAAAGCAATGTTTGGGAAAACAAAAACAAAACAATGTTTGGGAAAACAAAAACATAAAAAAATGTTTGGGAAAAAAAAACAAAAAAATGTTTGGGAAAACAAAAACATTCAAAAGTTTGGGAAAACAAAAACAAAAAAAAATGTTTGGGAAAACAAAAACAAAAAAAAATGTTTGAGAAAACAAAAACATTCAAATGTTTGGGAAAATAAAAACAAAAAAATGTTTGGGAAAACAAAAACAAAAAAAATGTTTGAGAAAACAAAAACATTCAAATGTTTGGGAAAACAAAAACAAAAAAAAATGTTTGAGAAAACAAAAACATTCAAATGTTTGGGAAAATAAAAACAAAAAAATGTTTGGGAAAACAAAAACAAAAAAAATGTTTGAGAAAACAAAAACATTCAAATGTTTGGGAAAACAAAAACAAAAAAAATGTTTGGGAAAACAAAAACAAAAAAAAATGTTTGGGAAAACAAAAACATTCAAATGTTTGGGAAAACAAAAACAAAAAAAAAATGTTTGAGAAAACAAAAACATTCAAATGTTTGGGAAAATAAAAACAAAAAAATGTTTGGGAAAACAAAAACAAAAAAAATGTTTGAGAAAACAAAAACATTCAAATGTTTGGGAAAACAAAAACAAAAAAAAATGTTTGAGAAAACAAAAACATTCAAATGTTTGGGAAAATAAAAACAAAAAAATGTTTGGGAAAACAAAAACAAAAAAAATGTTTGAGAAAACAAAAACATTCAAATGTTTGGGAAAACAAAAACAAAAAAAAATGTTTGGGAAAACAAAAACAAAAAAAAATGTTTGGGAAAACAAAAACAAAACAATGTTTGGGAAAACAAAAACAAAGCAATGTTTGGGAAAACAAAAACAAAACAATGTTTGGGAAAACAAAAACATAAAAAAATGTTTGGGAAAAAAAAAACAAAAAAATGTTTGGGAAAACAAAAACATTCAAAAGTTTGGGAAAACAAAAACAAAAAAAAATGTTTGGGAAAACAAAAACAAAAAAAAATGTTTGAGAAAACAAAAACATTCAAATGTTTGGGAAAATAAAAACAAAAAAATGTTTGGGAAAACAAAAACAAAAAAAATGTTTGAGAAAATAAAAACAAAAAAATGTTTGGGAAAACAAAAACAAAAAAAAATGTTTGAGAAAACAAAAACATTCAAATGTTTGGGAAAATAAAAACAAAAAAATGTTTGGGAAAACAAAAACAAAAAAAATGTTTGAGAAAACAAAAACATTCAAATGTTTGGGAAAACAAAAACAAAAAAAATGTTTGGGAAAACAAAAACAAAAAAAAATGTTTGGGAAAACAAAAACAAAAAAAATGTTTGGGAAAACAAAAACAAAACAATGTTTGGGAAAACAAAAACAAAACAATGTTTGGGAAAACAAAAACAAAACAATGTTTGGATACCGATTTACCGGGAACTTCTTGTAAAAATTTTCCCGGTATTTTTAACAGAGTAATTTTACATGGTTTTTTTACCACATTTATTAGATATCGGACCTGGTGTTCGTCGGGTGTCATGCGGATTGTTCATTACACCGCAGGCAGAATCATCACAATAAACACTCATTCCAGCATTGGGCATTCCGGTGATGCCCTTAAAAAAATTAAGAAAATTGAGGAAATAAGAGAAAATTACAATCAAAATGGCCCCAGCAGCTTTCACCCTACAAATTGCCATCAAATTATGTTTCGATTGGGACTTTAAATAATATAACCTAGCCACAATAGTAGCATCAGTGGTTGATGTTACATTGGCATCGATTAATGCTTGATTGCATGCTGTTATCACGAATCCTTTGGTTTCCATATTATTTTTACTTGTGAATGGTACTCCATAAAGAGGCATTGTATTGGCCAACTAAATATTTATAATTCCATTCCCCTTTTTAATCTATTTTTTACATTATTTCGGTCCATTTGACTCATTCCAGCTAAATTTGAATCAATCGTTTCGGCTTCTTGCAATGCCTCATCAAAATTGGTATAAACAATTGCATTCAGCATTGGATTCACTGCCTTCACTCGCTCAATATAAGCATTAACCAAGTCTTTTGAGGAGAGCTGTATTTTATAAATGGAGAGTATTAATTCAGAAAAGATCATACCTGTTTAGTAATTTGTCCTAGAACCTCAAACCCTATACGCAAGATAGCGTCAAGATACATTGATTGAATTCGGCCAAAAAATATAGATTTTAAACTGTTATTATTTCTTTTTCATTTGAAAACTACTTTAAAATTGATTAAAACTAAGCCAAAACATTTCAAATAGTGCATCTTGACTAGATCACTCGATTGGGTATAGTTTTTGGGGGTTGGGGGTTAGAAGAAATCACTAAACCGGATTGTATTTTTAATGCTCTTTTCTGCAAATTGAAAATATTTTTGTGATTTTATTGTAGAAAGATTTACATGCTGAAAAATCACATTCTTTTGCCAAAATATTGGTTCTTCTTGGATACCTTTTTAGTGCTTGATTCTGGAATACCAAACCTTAAACCCATTTTATAGATTTCGTAAAAATGCATCATTTGATATATAATTTATCACGGTTTGTCACAATTTCAAGGTATATTAAATCGTTTAAACCCATTTTGATTTTCGGTTTATAACTTATTTGGTTTTGATTTAAACGCCGACAATGTATTAGACCAATGCGTAAGAGCTATATCGAATGGCATGAGGCTTATAGGTCTAAAATCAAGTACTAAAAAGTTATTAATGATTTTTCGGCAAAAAGAATACATAAATCTTTCGGCAAAAAATTGGCACCCTTTTCTGCAAAATAAATATTTTCTTTTCCATAAATATTCATTTTCATTTTGTTGTATAATTTTGGGCACCTGTCCATTTCGGATCATTTTTGCCGCATCTTGTGCCCGTAGAAAGAGCAGTTGGCTTGCATTTTGCCATTGTCCAACATGTTGAACAGGCTGAAATGCATTGTAAAAGCCAAAAAAGGCATTGACCAGGGCAAAATAGCAATCAGCAATGAATCGAAGGAGGGAATAATTGGAACGGACAAAATTGTAACGATCCATCACTTGAGTTGGATAAAGTGGCTAAATTGATAGAATTGTGAATGGCAGGATAATATATTTTTTGCCAACCTTGCATTCCTTTCCACAATCTCCATTCGATTGACAATATCCATCTTGGGCCGCGACGCATTGTAAAATAAGAAAACAGATTAAAAAGATAACCAATATACCCGTTGAATTTTTCATTAAAATTATCCCTAAATGATTGATTTTATTGTGAATTGAGTATATTAAAATAATGGCAAAATTGAACATATGGAAATGGGGAGAAAGTCATATATGAAGGGAATGGATTTTCAGGTTTTGACCTATTTTTTGTTTGCATCAGATTTGATGTGAAAAAAAATAACATAAATGATGTTTTTGTGCATTTATTTTCAAGTTTTGGACCAAATTTTTTTGACCTATTTTACATATTTTGGCATATTTTTGAGAGAAAATTTCATGTTATGCAATAAAAAGCCAAAAATTATCAATTTTTGGGTTTTGAGACCTATTTTTTGGCAAATTTTCCGATAAAACTTAAATAGACAATTATTTTACGATTTTTGCGATCTAAAAAAATCCTCTCCTTACATATGGTCGCCTAACGACTATCCTGGGTTATCCCATTAAAATTCATATTCTTTTACCGGGGAAAAATATTTAATATGTTGGCCTATAAATTGATGGGAAGGGAAATTGCCCAAAATGGATTTTGAATAGGAAAAATGGGTATGAGGGTCATAATGGAATGAGAAAAGGCAGTGGACCTTTTTAAAATTGAATATAAATTTTCGTCTTCAAAAAAGTTTTTCGCCATAATTCGACAATTTTATTGAATTCCTTATTTGGGAATTGGCCTCAAATATATGAACAAAAATTTGCTGCTTTTTTGATTGATTTGCTTTTTCCCACATTTCCATCCTCTTTTATTGGCCCAGCTTGGACCTCCCAGTGAGCCTAAAATTGGATGGATTATTGGATTATATGATAATTTGTTCAAACTATTTATTCCTCACTCTATTTGCCTTCACAAATTTCAAATTTGGAATGGAAAAAAATTTGAATAAGGATTTGAATATGGGCCAAAATAATTTGTAGACGAACAGCCGAATTTGGAGCATTTTGTAATGGATTAACATAATCAAATTGACCCCCCGCATTATTTTTGAAAATCTAAATTCAATTAATTCTTTCTTTAATTCCTTTATAATTTAAGTAAATTTTATCCATTCATTTGTCCATATTTACATTCCAATTCCAACTGATTTTACTCTTTTTTATGTTTATTTCCAGAAACCTGATCTAATTCCATTTTTTCATTATTTCACAAAAAAGTGCTTGGAAAGAAATAAATGCCTTGTCAATTTTTTGGCTACTAATCAGGAAGAACACTTAGTTTTGGAAAATTTGATCGACCAATTGGCCGAAACCAATTTGGGCTGTTACAATTTGGAATTGCACAAAAATCTGACTATCGATGTATTCGACTCGGATCGGGACCAATTCCTCCGGGACAATGCTTGATTTATTGTGGATGATCGAAGGCGTTTTCATCTTTTCCTTTTTCAATAGAAGGAAGAAAAAATATTAAAATCATCAAATCACATTTAAAATATTTAGTATTTTTTTTTATTTAATGCAATAGAAAAATATATGAAAAAATGAAGAAATTCAATGAAAAGATGAAAGATCAACCGTACAAAAAATGACAATGGATGATTTGGCCCAACAATTTTGAATTCCATCAAAAAATTGTGTTGAACATGAACAAATCATCGAAGTGAATGAAAATGGAAGCAAAATGAAAATGTCGAGGAATGAAAAGGAGGGCTAGGAAGGAGGAATGAGTTCATCGAAAATGGTTTTTAGGCCTTAAAAATGTTAGCTGCAATGAATGGAAAGAAGCCCATGAAAAAGCCAATTCATTGGTGAACATTAAAAAGACAGCTTTTTGGTGAACATTCTTTTATTTTTGCCTTATTTCCAACGAATTAATATTATTTTGCTTATTAAAATCTAAAGTGTTCTTATTAATCTATTTTTCCATTGAGAAAACCACTTGAATTGGAATTAAGGTAATATTAATTTAATAAAATAAAATTTTATAAAATTAATTAAAATTATTTAATAAAATTTTATTAAAAAGTCTGAAATTATAAAATTTTTTCATAATTTTTTTTTTGCCTTAATAAAAAATTTAATATTAATTCCTCCTTAAAATTATTAATAATTTTTTAATAAAATTATCCATTTTTTTAGATGACCCAATTGGCTTTATCCATCACCGCATTTTGCCTTTTGCAATTGGTTTTGGCCCAACCGCCTCCACCCAACCAAAACCAAACCACCCCGCGTCCTTCGCAACAAATGTTTGGTCGCCCACAAAATGGAGGAATCCAACCACAACCAATGGTGGCACAATCGGCCCAAAACCAAGGAGGAAACAATATGGAAGGAAGCAACAATGCATCTTCTGCCCAAATGGTTCAATTCCAGCAGGGTAGCAATGGTTGCCCACCACTTTTTGGCCAAAATTTCCCCAGTCAACAACAAACCTTGCAGGCAATAATTTTTAATTATTTTATAAATTATTTATTAAAAAATTCAATTTTCTATTTTTGTTTTTTTCTTAAAAATAATTTTTATTTTTCATTATTCAGGCAACTGGTCGAAACCAATGTCAATGGGTGATCATCAGTGACCGAAATGGATGCCCAATGTTCTTCCAAAATTGCGGCTCTAATCCACCTATGTAATAATTTTTATTTTAAAAATAATTAAAATATTTATAAAAAAAAAATAATTTTAAAAAATTTATATTTTGATTTAATTTTTAAATTTTATAAAAATTGAAATTAATTTTTTTCCTCCCTTCAAAGGTGCAATCAACAAAATGAAATTTGGTGGCAATGCACCAGCCAATGTGAACCATCCTGCGGCAATCCTCGCCCAAATTGCCGTCAAGTAAATTATTAAATTAAATTTATTAAAAATCTTTTCTTTTTTCAGAGTTGTGGACGAAGTGGCTGCCAATGTTTCCCTGGTTTTTTGCGCAACCAAAATGGCTTTTGTGTCCCTTCCAATCAATGTCCCTCCTTTGAAGAATGCCGAAATGACAATGACTGCGAAGGCAACTCAATGATTTGCCGAAATGGACAATGCCAACAAGGTTACTTTTGACCCCACCATCTCACATATTTTCATCTCTTTGAAAAATAGGTTGCACTTCGAACAATGCCTGCCGTCAGGATGAACAATGCTCGAATGGCCGTTGTGTGGAACGCCGAAATTGTGAACGGAGCAGCCAATGCCGCAATCCAAAAATTTGCTTTGCCAATCAATGCCGAACAATTGGTTCCATTTGTGAGTATTTGAATATTAATAATAAAATTTAAAAAAAAAAACAAAATATTAATTCCTTTTTATAATAAAATATATTAATAAAAATTTAAAAATATTCTCAAATATTTTCCCTTATAAATGTTTAATTTATTCGTAATTTAGTTTGTCGTTTCCACTCCGATTGTCCGGGCTCCTCATTTTGTAACCGAAATGGTCGATGCCAATTTCCTTTTCGAAATTCTGACAATGAGGTGAAGGCTGAGAACACCGAAAATAGCTTCTTCTTTTGAGTGAAAGAAGTGGAAAAGAATAAATGATGAAAAATGAATTTGAGAGAAAAGAAAATAAATAAAATGATATTTTGAATAAATTAATGAGCCGAATGAATGCATAAAATGACCAAAATATTTTTTATTTGCCACTTTTTTCGACAAAATTCATTGGGAATTATTTGCAAAATAGTAATAGTAGTTTATTTTTGGCCGATGGTCACCCCAGCCCGTCATTAGGGCCAAATCCAATCGATCAATCCGCTTTCAATTTTGCCTCTCAAATATTTCGTCTCCATCGGTCTCTGGTAAAAATGAGTCAGCTGCTACTTTGTTGATTTCCTACTTTTATTGGTGAACGATTGAGAAGAAGCATCTTTGGCTGCTAAATAGCATAAAACATAAAATTGATCTGATGAAGAATTCTCTTTGTTTGCCACCATTCTTCAAGAGCACTAATATAATCAAAGAATAAAATATTATAAATTCCCTATAATTTATATATTTAAATTAGAAATTAATTGCTTTATAAATTTTTAGCATAATTTATAAAAGAATAACATTATATAATCATTAATTTTCAAAAATTAGATTAAAATTTAAATTTTATATTACAAAATGACCGATCAAGAACAATTAAGGTCAACAATTTCCGTTGATGATAGAAGAAACAGCACTACAAGGTACAATTTCCATTTTCCAATAATAGTATAAAATAAATTAAAAATATGGAAGTATGGATAATTACTATTTAAGACAAAGTTCTTTGTCTCACAAAATGTAATGATATAAAAATCCAAAATTTAAAAGTCTACTAAAAATTAATTTCTAAAAATTTATTCTATTTGATTTATTTCTGTTTAAAATTTTGAAGAATAAAAATTATGATATTGGTCAGATTTAAATTTAATAGGCCTGAAGCAAAATCAGAAAAATTCTGTTCTTTAAATTTATTTTCAATAATTTTAACAGTAATACATCGATGGCTGGAGGAAATCGTCAAAATCATCATCAACATCATCGACGCAATCGGGCACACATTCACTTGGACGAGAATAGCCATTTGAATGTTCTCCGAAATTGGAATCATTTGTTGATGCAATCGGGTGGAATATATATAATTTAAATAAAATTAAAAAAAAAATATTTTATTTTTTTAACCTAAAATTTGAAATCTAAAAAATATTTTTTAAATTAGTTGACTGAGTGAATTTTTATTCTAAACTTTTACTAAAATATTCCAGAAATGAATTGTTCCGGACAAAATGAACGCCCAATGGCCGTGGTTGGAGGAATTGGCCGAACAACACTGGGAGAAATGGACACAAATGAGGGGAATGGGGCCAATGGATTGACTGATGAAAATGTGGCTTTCAATGGGGGAAGCACATTTGTTCGGGCCACAGCCATTCCCCATTGCCAACACACGGACTGGGAGGCATTGCGCGAATTTCGAATGCAGGAAATGAATGAGGTGAAAAGGGAAATGGTGGAATTTTGAGTATTACAGATATGATTTTGGCCATATTTAATGACCTCAAAAAAGCCGAGTGTTTTTTTCGATATAAAATTCGAATCAAAAATATTTTTAAAAATTAATAAAAAATATATTGCAGATTCGTCAACGTGCTGCGCATATGGAGAACACAATGCGCTGGTGGCTTTTGTCAGCCGAACAATGGCGTGAACGATGGATGCTGGCAAAGGTTGGTCAAGAATTGGAATTGAAAAAATGTCCAATCAAAAAAAAAATGTTAAAATCAAAAAAAAATTCTTTCTCATTTCTTTTGAGCAAATTTATAAATTTAAGGGCGAACGGAATAGATTGCGCGAAGAGAATGTCCGATTGAGGGCAGCTTTGGCCAAAGTAAATGCGGAATTGAGAGCAATTGGAAGTAAGAAAGATGGAAAGGACAAAATTGCGACAAAATCAAATAACAATGAATCAAATGAAGGACTAATGGCAAAAATTTGTGAAGAAATGAAAGAACAAAAGAAGAAGGAGAATGCAGGATTGCAGAGAAGCAATTCATTTTAATGAATGTGGAATATTTCATTATATTTTGGTGAATTAATTTAAAAAATAATAAAATGAAGGATTTGACATCGAAATATTTATACTGTATATATTGGCTACCCCAAATTATACAATGACCAATATTTTCAGCACTAAAAGGTAAACCTCATCTAATTCCCCACCCTCTAATAATTCACCAACTTCGATTTTGATTTTTGAAGATATCTCCTGCTGGTCGAGCGAACTTCCCTATAATTAGTTCAAAATGTCCACAATTTAGAGCTAGAGACCCCAAATTTTCCTAATTTTTAAGAGGTTAAAAATAATTTCCAGTAGCGAATTAAAAGAGATTATACGGTACTTCAAAATGGTATCCAAGCTGAACTAATTCAATGAAGAATAAAGAGAGAAGAACTCTTTTTCTTATTTTCCTAGCCATTCATTCTTACACCTGATTCTACATGATCATATCAAACATTAATTGACCAAAAAAGTCATAGCTAAAACGAATGCCTTAATTTGGCCCATTTTTTTGGTCATATGCAATATCTATCAAACTAAAACTAGTGGCATACATTGACAATGAATTTGTTAAATGAAAATGCTAATATTCATTCGGAAATATTGATTTAATGCACAAAATTCATTTGGGCAAATTCATATTATTGACCATTATTTTTACAAATTCGCCCCTAATTCGCACATAAAAATGTAAAATTTGCTCGAAATGTTGACAATCACGACAAATTCCTTGTCGAATCCTTTTCACCCATTTCAAACAATTTTACACGGCTTCCATCCTTAAAGCATTGCGAATTTGTTTCCCCGCAAACAATAAAATGTCTTCTTCGGCGAGGCCTTTGGCTTTTGGTGAAGGTGAAGGGACAAGGACAAGGGAGAGCACCGACTATTTTTGTTTGCCTAGACTGTCAAGAGGGCACCTTGCAGTAGTAAAGCGGCCGGCTTACAAATGTGGGCGCCGCCGACGGCGACCAATGTAAGCAATGTCCACCCTCAACCCCTATTCTATCCATTCAAAATTGTTTTCGTCGTGTCCTTTTTGCACCACTTTAGCTGGTTATCTTCGAGCAAAGAAGCCAAAAAAATTATCGATAAATACAAATTCCTTCTAATTAAAGATTTGTATTTGTAATGATCAATCAATGGGAATCATTAGGGTTGGAGGGAGTCGGTTAACCGAACCGTAACCGAAACCGAGGAATTTTGACCTAAAAACCGAAACCGAGACTCGAAAACCGGCCAAAACCGAAACAGAGTACCACGGTTTAAAACCGACTCTCTCCAACTCTAGGAAACATCACAATAAAAAATTCCGACTTAAATTCAATATGCATAATTTGTAGCTAATTTAAATAAATTAAAAGTTAAATCACAAAAAATAAATTAAAAGGCTATTAATTAATAATCAGTTAGAAGAAAATTTTTAGTTGGCCTTAAATAACCTCTGTACTGTAATTTTTGAATGACATTATTTGATGCTGATTACTTTATAATTTAAGTTTTCTATTGTTCTAAAAATTATTTTGATTGTAGGTTTCGGTCAGCCAACCTAAAACCCATATACATATACATATATCCCCTACCCCTATTCCCTTCCAATGTTTGTGCGCAATTGCCCACCACCACTAGCAATTTTATGGCGGTCGGCCTCGAGCGTCAATCCTCCAAATTTGCCTGCCAATTTTCCATTCCAATTCATTGCATCCAATCGCATCATCCCTCCTAATTTATTCCCAATCTCGACTCGATCAAAAAAAGCACATTTTCCGCCTAATTTGGAGGCCACCACATTTTTTTTTTATGCTCGCCCAACCCAAAGTCCATCAATTGCGTAGCTACTGATTAAAGTGGAATTGTGGGAATGCAACGTAGCATTAATCAGCAGCATTAATTTCAGCAAAAAATGATTGTCTAATTTGTTCTTTTTCGTAAGAAATAAGAAGTAATTTTTGAGGCCCGATTTTTTTATAAAATATTGGACCCCTGTTGGTTCTCTTTTAATTAAATTTTCCAGTCACAATTGCCAATAAATTATATTAAATTTTGTTTTAAAATTAAATTCAAATAAAATTGCATAAAATTTTTTAAGATTTTTCTATAATTTTCATTCTTTGATTTAATTTTTAATTTTATTGTGTATAATAATAAGGTTTATTAATTGTTGAAATTAAAATTCATTAATTTTTACAGAAAATTATTATTTTTTGAAAATATCCTTTACAAAAATTTATTTTTTCCTTAAAATTATATTCTGAATCCTTCTACTAAAATCCCTTTGAGTTCCTTCCCTAAAAAAAGCTATTCTATTTCTTTGTTTCGTCCAATAATCCTTCTTCTCCATAAAATCCACTTATATATTTAAGCCAATTAGTTTTGTGGCCTCATCGGGAGAAAGAAAAAGAAGAAAATGGCCGCGCGCGAAATTTCCTGTTTCCTCTCCAAATCCTCTTCATCAAATTTGTTCCTTTTCGCTCTTTGAGCCGATTATTGTGGCCATCAATTGTCCACTTCAAAATAAATACATAAAATTGTCCACCAAATATCATAAAAAATTTTCAGCGAAATATTTTAATTTATGTTTTTAATTTATTATTTTTAGGCAGTTGAAAATCAAAATCAGCTTTAAAAATAGTTTTCCTCAAAAAGTACAATTTTAATTGCTAAGAATTGGGAAAAAAGAATTGGGAAAAATTTTTGAAAATATTCCAACGATTTTACTATAATGAATTCTGAGAAAAAATGGCTAAAAATTGGATTATTCCTCCAAATTTAATTTTTCAAGGATTTGAAATGCACAATGGCCATAGGAGGCAGAGCATTCTTCAATTTAACTAATTTTTAGGATATTGGTGGAATGAGAATTTTTGTGCAATCCATTTTGAACAGCAAAGCACAAAACCTTAAATATATATTTTTTATTTTTGAAAATAATATTTAAAAATATAAATTTGATTTTCAAATTTTTATTAATATATATATTTTTAATAAGTGAAATTTTTTAGAATATTTAATATAATTTTTTAAACTGCTTCCAAATTAGAGATTTAGATTAGGAATAAAAATTTTCTAAAAATCGAAATTTATCAGACTTAAATTCCACCAGTTTTTTGTCTAATATTACTAATTTTCGTAAAAAATTGTTGCCAAAATCTATTTTAACCTCCTTACTCCTTCTATCCCCATTTTTAACCTCCTATTCAAAAGCCTCCATCTAAAATGCAAAGTCGGCAAAAAGAAAACAACAATAAATTTGCCGCCCACCTTTCTTTCCACACTTCCACCCTTTGCCCCTTTTAAATCACATTCTTCTCTATTTGGTGCCGAAATGGGCAATAAATCTTCTTCCCATTGTGAGTGGGTGGGTTCAATTTTGTTGCCAAAAAGTGGCTTTTGGCCACCAAACAAAAACAATCATCAAAATTAGGCGGTAACAATTTAGAAAGGAAAGAGATTGTTTTGGCAAAAGGGTATATTTTTGGTCTAAAAATACCCAAAATGAGTGGCACCAATTTTTTTAAACACCAAAAATCATTGATATTGAAAATTTTATTTTGGCATGAGAAAATTTCTTTTACAGCATATTGTTCTCAAAATTTTGCTAACTGGGTCAATTATTTCAGTAATCTTACAGCATATTTTAATTTTAGAAAATAACACTGCCCGAATTTGGCCTAATATTGATTTTAGAATTTAATCAAATTCACTAATTCTCTCTTTCTAATTGAACCCATTTTTTAAATCATAGGTCTATGATAAAAATTTACTAATAAGCTTAAAATCTATTATTCAAATGAAAAATTGATTTCGTGAAAAATTTCAATTATAAAAATTTAAATCCAAATATAAATTTAAGTTATTTAATTGACAGAGAAATTCTTTTGAAAAATTTTGACTAAAAAAGCAACGGCAACTTTCCCTATAACTTTTCTTTTTTGTTCGTAAATCGTAACTAAACATTCCAATTCCGAAATTTCATTCATCCGAATAAAAGTACCCAAAAATCCACACAAAAATGGGGTCGATTTAATTGTGGTTAATCGCTCCCCTGCTGTTTTGGGAAATGGGAAGGGCATGATGGACTTGCGCGCATTTTGTCCCCCCTTTTGATTTGCCTTTCTAAAAATCCATCCTCTCACATTCACATTCCCATAAAAATTTTGCTTTAAGCGAAATAAATTTTTGTCGGAAACTATAATTTTCAATGTGGATATTCATTCATGAGATGACATCTCAGCGATTTCCCATGTAATTCTAAATTTATCCAAATGTTTTGAATTAGAGTTGATTTTTTTTCAAAAAATTGTTAAAATTAAATACGGCCAAAATATTCTAACATGGGTAAGGAAAGCTAATTTTTTTTATCTGAAATCTGATTTTTTTGAAAATTTAATGTTTTAATTTTGCCATATCCTTAAGAATAAATTCTATGAGAACTAAATCTTGTAATATAAATTGTGTTGATAAAATGCTTGAATTTAAAAAGTGAAATGTGACATTTTATTAGAATCATTTCACTCATTTTAATTCCCAATAAAATTATTCTTTTGAATTCAACGAATTAATATTTAAATCAATTTTTAAATATTCCCCAATTTCAGAAAAACTAAATCAAAATATTAAAATATAAATTGTCGAAAACATTTCACATCATTCCCTTATTTTATTCCGTCAATTAAATATAAAGTCTTCATTAGCTTCCATTTTTTTATTCGAACAAAGAAAACAACGCAGCAAAAATTTCTCACTTTTCTGCTCATTCATTACATCGAATTTTTCTTCTGCAAAAACTCGTCACCAATTTCATCCTTCGAACGACCCAAAAACAACATAAATCTTTTCAATTTGAAAAGCAACAACCAAATAATTTTTTACTCACGGCTCACGGAAAAAGCGAACATTTTGTGACCAACAAATTTGAATAAAAAAACGCCAAAATTCTGCTCGGTAATTTTTTTATTTTTTTTTTAAAATTAATTTTGTATAAAAAATACTACATAATTATTATTACAAATGCAAAAATTAATTTTAAAATTATTAAAAACGTGGCATTTCTCATGAAGGGATCGAACCCGAACCCTATGTAGCCAGTTATCTTTATTTACCATTTGAGCCACGCCAGACAATTATTAGCCCCTTTTAAAGTTGACTATAATAAAATATTTTGATAAATTATCACAAAAATTTGCCAATTCTTGATGCCTATCTATTATTTTTTGGTTAGTTGAATTTTCATTCCCAGCAATAAATTTCTGCATTTCAAATTTTAACTTTCTTAAATCATAAACCGGAAGAATATTATAGATAAAAATGCCGGAATTAATGCTTAATAATCAAACAAAAATCCATGATCCCCCCTCCTCTTGCAAATACACACACATTTCCATTTCTTCTCCCAAATAATTTTCCCATTCATTTGGCGCTCAATTGAGGGGAAAAGCACAGCTGCAAGCAGCATCGACCCCCAAAGGGCGAGACGGCGATTCACCAATTCACCTCCATTTCCTCTCCCACCAATAAAATGAATGCCGCCGGTGCTGACGGGGTCAATGCCCTCCTTTGCCCCCTTTGGTGTTGGTGGATCTCGTTTTTTTTGCACATTATTCCGTCGCCCTTTTCCTTTCTTCTCAATTCCTTTCCCTCTTTTCCCAATTGTTCTTTCATTTGTTTTTTTTTTCTTGATTTGATTCCAATTAATGGTTTTTTGTTTGATTTATTAACCAATTTGAGGTTCAATCAATGGGAAATTGGGAAAAATATATCCTCTGATAAAGAAAAATAAGTAAAAAAGTTTGGTATCTTTTAGCCAAAATTGGAAACTAATAAATTGAAGAAACCCTAATTAACCTCTAACAATTAATCCAAATTAATTAATATTAATAAATAGATCTGCAAAATATACTATTAAAAAATAAAATAATTTAAATTACTTATTTCAATATTTTAAATTCCCATATTAAATTCCATTATTTAATTTCTCAAAATTATAAAATTTAAATAATAATAAAAATCCTCTCTTTAAAATAAAGAATAAAAGTTTAAAAATTTTTTATTTATATACTTAAGTCGAGTTTTACCCAGTATTAAAATTTTATTTTTCCCTCAATTTTTATACAAAATTCCGGTTCAAAAGCGAGCTGAAATTTCGCTTTCATCAAATTTTCCATCCATTCCATTTTGTTAGCCGAAAATTGCTATCCTCCTTTTTGATTTCTCCTCGCATTCAAAAATATAACTTTTATTGGCTCGCGCATTTATGCGTTCAATTTCCCATTTATTCTACACTCGAATTATTTTGCATTCTTTAAGGATTGAAAAGAATATATTAAGATTATATTTAGTACAATTTATATTTTAGTAAATTCTTTGTCAAAAATGTTGAAATAAAAAAAAAAGAATTTAATGATGGCATTTTCGATTAGAGTAGATAGTGCGGATTTTAGACCGTCTCGGTTTTAAAACCCGGTTTTTGTTTTTTGAAAAAATGTTGATTTTCGGTTTCTCCTATTTTCGGTTAATTTGAGTATAAATTCCCAATTTTGATTGCATCGATCAAACCGAAACTGTCAACGATGTTCTATTTTCGAGGCCAAAATTGGCCAAAACAAAGTTTCCTAAATTAATAATAAAAATTTAAGATTTATTTTCACGAAAATGGAATATTTTAATGGTTAAAAATTTTCATTTAAATACCAATTATTCCTACCCAAAAATTTATTTGAACATTTTATTTTAAATTCGATATCGAGAATAAAAATTGATTCATCACCTTTTTAGATGGCTTTTCCCTTCTATTGTCGTCCCCATTTTTTATTCCAAAATATTGCTCATCGCATTTTTCTTCACATTTTGGATATCTTTTTCCCTTTCATTCTAGGCAAACATTGAACAAACTTTTTCCTTTTCCCATCCTTTTCTTTTGCCCATAAAATGCCAATCATTTTTTCCAATTTAAGGTCCTAAAATTCGTTATTTTTTTGGCAATTTAATAGAAGAATTAAGGATTAAATTTTGGGGTAATGTCCAGCAGGTACTTGATAGATAGATCCAAAAAAACTAATAAAAAAATCTAATTTTTCATGTTTTATTTTATTTACTCCCTTTTATCATCACATGAAAATTTACGGAAGTAGCATGATGCATGAGTCAAGAAAAGAGGGGCGGATGAAGCCACAAAATAAAATAGATGGATTAAATTTTGGGTTCCTGCTGAAGGATGAATTGTTTTGGTTGAGTCCAATTGACCATAGGCCATATTACTATCATACATCCTCTTTGGCCTTTTTTGAGTAGAGGGGGGGGGGGGGCAAGCTAACAAAGTGCCACAACCAACAAAATGATGGGCACGCGACCTCCTTGTGATGGGTTTTGACTTTATTTAGAGGAAATATTGCATGCCATCCTTCCTTCCTTCCTGCGCCTTTCATTTTCTATTAAATCTTTCGGATTAGTTGGCTGGAATTTTTAATCAAATGAGAAATTCATTTTGTCTGAACATTTTGGATGGTTAGCAAATTTATTTTTTTTAAAAAATATTTTCCAAATTTTGTAGCTCAAATTTAATTTTTTTTTTGCTAATCCAAAGGAAATTTATTTTTCAAAAATTTTTTGCACTTTATTTTCCCATCAATTTTGGCTAACATATTTTCTCATCCAAAATCAATTGCTAGGCCAAAATGGAATTCCTTTCGACTTTCCTCCCATTGCCCTTTTCTTTTTTGCCCTTTTTGAGAAGAAGAAGCCGTTCTTCCCCTGTCCAAATCCAAAAATTCTCATACATCAAAATGTGCACTTCCATTCATTTTTTTGTGGGATTTTTTGTACCTAAAGCCGACTGGTTTATTTTATTTTTTGGGTAAACTTTTTAAGAAAATATTATATTTATTCTTTAATCATTTATAAATTTTTTAATAAATTTAAGCAAATTAAAAAAATCATCCATTTATTAATAAAAAATATTCAAAATTATTCAGTCTTAAATGTCCATCGCTGGAGAAATTGGTGATTAAAATTATTAATAAAAAATTTGAAATAATAAAAATTTATGAAAAATATTTTATAAAAGCCAAAATGAATATTTTAAACAAATCTTTTTAAGATAAAAATTTTTTTAATTAATTTTTCAAAAATATTTTTAAAAATTTTTGAAAATTATTTTAATTTTTTATTATAATTAAAATATTAATTCCACAGAACTCGTCGACTCACAAAGCCGGCGATTTTCGCCGCCGGCCTCCCTCTCATCAGTTCAATCGCCTTTGGAAGGCCCCTCAATCGCCTCCCCTTCCACAACAACAACAAATTCCACTTCATCGCCTTCCCCTCTGCCTTCATTCAATCAACGAAAAGTTGCAACTGATGGGCCTAGGAGGCGTTCATCGGCAGTGGCACAAAATGTTGATGTCGGGAATGGAACAATTGGACAAAGTACCGAACGAATGGAATCCACCGAAAGTGATGGAAGTGGTGGAGGCCAATTGATGACGGAAAGATGCGTCCTAGTGGCAAGGTTAATTAATGGGCAAAAAATATAATTAAAATATGATGAGAAAATTCATATTTTCTTAATCCATATTAATAGTCGAAAGAGCGATTAAATTTATTATCATAATCCGAGCTTATTAGTATTTTAAACAGCTTTTTTTTTAACTCTTTGAATATAATAAAAAATTTATATAAATTAATTTTATTTAATTTCTTTTCACAGGCAATCCGATGGATTCGGCCTCACCGTCACTGGTGAACATCCCATAAAGGTGGCCACTGTAAAACCGAATGGGGCAGCACAAATGGCCGGAGTGCGTCAAGGCGATCGAATATTGAAAGTGAATGGAATGTTGGTGAGCGGCGACAATTTCCAGGAAGTCATCAAAATGATATCCGGTCAATATTTTTTTAAATAATAATTTTTGAATATTTATTAATTTGGTAAAATATAAAAATTACAAAAATATAAGAAATTATTTATTAAATTAAATAAAATATTTTAAGGTGGTTACAATTTGGCATTGACTCTTTTGGGCCCACCGGCACGTCGTTTGACAAGCAGCTCCTCTTGGGACGATGAATTGTTTCCGCCTTTGGCCCAGCCAAAATGGACACATCAAAAACAACAAAAACAAATGGAAATTGAGAATAAAATAATCAGACAACAATCAAATGGAAGCAATTATGCTTTCAATAGAAGGTGAAAACAATTTTTATGATTCCGATGGATTTTATTTAATTTATTTTGGATCTCAAGGCTATAATAAATTGCAATGAAAGTTTAAAAATAATTTAAATGAAGAAATTTGATTATCAAAAAATTTATTAAGATTATTTTTTCTTATGCATCTAATATACATAATATATAATTCACCGATTTCATTTATGTTTTTAGAAGCAGGCAAAAATTTTTCTAGAACAATTTAATTTTTTTAAATAGGTTGATCAGGTCATAAGATAAAAATAGTAAAATTAACCATCAATCCGGATCTGACCAAATTTATTACAATTTATGAGTTTCGCATAAAAACGGTTAATTTTGAATTAGAACAATAACAAATTTATTTTTTTTGGCCAACTATTTTCCAAAAATTAAAATTAACATTTATTTATCATAATTATGCATCTCTATAATTAAACAATTTTTTATTCACAGATCCACAAGAAGTGAAATAATGGAGACGGATAAAATGTTGGACGCGGAATGGCGCCAACAAAGGGCCCAAGAATTGTTTCGAATGTTGCATCGGGAAAGGGCCAATTTGGATGTAATTTCCAGGAAAAGCTTATATTTAATGTAATCATTTTTAAGTCACTCCGCCAACAAAATGAATTGGAGAATGGCCAAAATTGTACAAATTTGTTGGATCGTGCCCTTTGCCGAATCAATGAATTGGAAAGGCAACTTCATATTCTCTCTTTGCTGAACTGTAAATTATTTTTTAAAGAAATTTATTCATAGCTTATAATTTAGGAAGTTTTGGGTGTTCACTTAACATTTTTGAATTTCTTTTCCTATAAAGCTTTTTAATATTAAAATAATTGGATCAAATTTTAATTGATCAGGCCAAAGAACGAAAACGCAAATTTTTGCATATTTTTTCCAGTTTTTGATCAGACAGTTATAATTTTTATTAAATAAATGAATTCCTTTTCAAGTATTTTATCCTAATTAGCAGGATTATATTTATTAATAAAATAATAAATTTTATCAATTCATAAAGATAGCCATTTTAATTAAAATATTCTTATTTTTAAAATTAAATTATCAAATTTTTTAAAATTAGCCGTCACCGAGAACAATCCAAATTTATGTGGCAAAATTGAGCAACAACAATTTTTCGATGGGAAAAATGAAAAAAATGAAAAGCATAGCTCAATCGAAAGTGGCGATATGGCATTGGAAAAAGAGGTGGGAATGGGAATATTGAAAATTTTATTAAAAATACTAAAATTTAATTATATGAAAAATTAATTTTTAAAATTAAAAAAAATTTAAAATTTTTCCTATAATATTTTTCCATTTATTTTTCCCCTTCTATTCTCTACCAAATAATTTAATTTGTGTCCAATTCCCCCAAAGCGTAAAATCCATAAATTGACTTCAGCAAAGAAAAATGTTGGACAGGGTTTGATGAAGCGAAAAAACACACTGGGCCAGACAAAAGATGCATTTTTAAAGGGAATATGAATATGTTGGAAAGAATATGGATATATTTGTTTGTGGTTTATGCAAATGATATGAAAATGTGCTATAGCCAACCAAATTTAGACATTTTAAATAAAATTAATATTTTCGAAAAATAGAAAATTTCCCATTATTAAATATACCAATCTTTAATAGAATTAAAAAAATTATTCGCCTTGATGGCACAAAAAAATTATTATTTGAATTTTGTTTGTCCATTCCACTACCGCCATGTCCATATTCCGGCCACAATTCATAAACACTTTCGAGTAAGCAATCAACAATTTTAAATTGTATATTAAGGGAATTGGGAGATATCAAAAATTTATTTTTTCTTATTTTTAAAAACAAAATCTTGAAATTTTATTTCTTTATTCAGTAAAGGAACTGAATGCTGAACTCCCAATCACTTTAAGAAAAATTCCATTCGATAACAAGTTTGTTTTTTAAAAGAGATCCCATCCATTCATTAACCATTACCCACTCGCTTTCCCATTTAAATAGAAAAATAAAAAAAATAATAATTAAATATTCGATATATCTTGAGGAATTTTTGCTAATTGTTATACAAATTTAAAATTTGATTTCACTCATTTTGAGATATTATTAACAAATAGAAGGAAGTGAACATTTTGTTGGAACATTATTATTAACTCTTTGAGAGCCCAAAAATTCGTCGCCATTGGGTAAATGCGCGAAAAAAGCGTGTTGAGAAAATTGGCGCATAAAGTGGATAATGAATGAAAATGAGGGAAGAGATTATATAATTGGGGTTCTATAGGAGAAAATAATGGTACAAAACCCAATAATTAATGTTGATTCCATAATCGGATAAATTACTTTTTTAATTGGGTTCATCTTTTTGTTTTGTTGGCCACAAATTTTTTCTAATTTCTATTTTATACAATTTAATGTTATTTTCGATAAAATTATATTTTAAATAACAACAAAAAATTCAGCCTTCTTATAATATAATGGTTTCCAAAAAATTAATATGAAATAAAGAACTAAATTTTTGTGAATATAAATTTTTTTTATTTTACAAAAAAAATATTTTTTATAATAACCTTCTTATAAGTTAAAAAATTTCCCAATATTTAAAAAAAAACATCCTTCCCCTAAATCTGTAATTGCCAAACTGCATTTTCATTGACTCGCCCCGATAATTTAGACATGGCGAAATTTTGGTGCCCAAATTCGAAAACAAGATTTCCCCTGCCTTTCTTTATTCCTCCCCTTTTCCTTTCTTTCAATTTCAATGCCAAAGTTCCATCCGGAATCGAATGCCACAAAATGGGCCAATGTCGCGGCGGAAACCTCCCTTGGGAGCATCTTCTCCCCTTCCTTTTTCCTTTTACTTTGCTTTTTCCAAAATGTTTGGGGCCAAAAACGGATAAATGTAGTTTCGCCCAGCAAAAATCCCCAAAAAAATATTTTCTTGTTAGCCTCATTTTTTTGATGGTTAAATTTGGCCCCAGCTTTTTTTGATGTGGCCAAAAATCCATGGCATAAATTTTAGTGCACTTTCAAATGGGTCTTTTCTTTTCCTTCCATTTTTGGAGTTAACCCATAAATCTGTGGAAAGACATTACAATTAAAATTGACAAATTTATTTATTAAATTATTAATTAAGGCAGCACAAATTTAAATCAATTCTTCCACAAATTTTTCCAATTGGAATAATGAAGCAAATGAAAATTGTAAATAATTTTTTAATATACAAAAATTTAAATTAAATATTAAAATTAATAAAAAAATTTTAAAACAACAATTTCACCAATTGTAAATAATTAAAAAAATTTAATTAAATAATTCAAATTTTTAAAAATATTAATTAATCTAATAATTTTATATAAATATTTTTTAATTAATTTTAAAATTTTATATTTCTTTCAGAGTAGCAAAACATTTCCGCCGGCATCATTGAGAACAACGCCAGCAGTCTCATCGGCACAAATTGCGGCACCTACCGGAAAGCCAATGGAACCAATTCGAAGCTGGGTAAAAATAAAAAGCAAATTCAGAATTTTTGTATTAATAAATTTATTAAACAAATATTTATAATAAAATAAGTTTTTATTTATTCATTTGAAGGTTGAAACTGGCGGAATGCATTATGGCCAAGCGGATGTTGTGCCAATTGGGGAGGAGGAAGATGAGGATGATGATGAAGAAGACAATGATGAAAATAATCGACTAGATGGAGATGAGGTGAAATATTTTACAAAATAATAATTAAAAATTATCTAATTAACTAGAAAATATTTTATCATAATAAATTAATAGATTTTTTTTGATAAAAATGATCTTAAAAAATAAAATTTTATAATTTTAATATTTAAGCATTCCTCTGGGCCATTTGGTAATTTGCAAGATTTGAAGACTCGTCCTGGCCATATGGCCGTTTTCTTCACATTCCTTTTGAACAGTGCAAATCCAAGCAGCTTGGTATGTGGAATAATTTGTATTTGTTATTAGATAAAAAAGGAAAAATAACAATATATATTTGATTCTAGTTAAAAAAGGAAAGTGCTAATAAAATCTTTTTAATTGATTCTCTTGAAACGGGATTATCTTTCTTTTACCTTAAATATGAAATAAAAAATAAAATTTATTTCGTAATTTTTTACATTTGAATGGTTTATGAATAATCCAAGTCTCATTTTGGCATCAATTATGAAATTAATTTTGTTAATAATTGTTTTTTAGCTTTTCTACCTAATTTCGGATGCATATCCATCGGCAAATGTGAAAGAAATGCGCAGATTTGCCTATGAAATATTTTCCACATTCCTCATTCCCGGTGCTCCACTTCAATTGCCGGGAATTGCCCAAAGGGATATTCAAGTAAAAATAAAATTCTAAAAATAAAAATTTAATATTAATAAAAATAATAAATAATTAAAAATAAATTTTTTAATTGAAAATTCGAATAAATTTTCCAGGCAATTGACAAAATACTCCGTGCCACCTCCTCCACTTCGACCGAAAGGGCATCCTCCAATGTGGGAAAAACTGGAGCACAACTATCGGCCGGCACCCAATTGGATCAACTCCGAAAATTGTTCATCCCAACGAGGACAAGGGCCGTTGGACAAATCAATGAACAATTAGTCCAATTCCGGAGGAAACAACGACATTTTGGTAAGGAAAATTTTTTAAAAATTTATTTTACATTATTACTAAAAATGATTTTAAAATTTGTTAATATTTTAATATAATTATTAATTAAATTTAATAAATATAAAAAATTTAATTTATGATGCAAAAAATAATTTAAATTTTTTTATAGACATTTTGGTAGGGAAATTTTTTAATAATTTCGAATAAAATAAAAATTAAATTTAAAATATTACTAAAAAATAATTTGAAAATTCTGTTAATAATTTTTTAGTTGGTAATATTTTTAATAAATTAAAAAATTTATTTGCAATGCTAAAAATAATTTAAAA
The DNA here is from genome assembly GCA_030063045.1 of Pratylenchus scribneri. Lineage (NCBI taxonomy): Eukaryota > Metazoa > Nematoda > Chromadorea > Rhabditida > Pratylenchidae > Pratylenchus > Pratylenchus scribneri. The sequence goes on from JAQSEB010000127.1 coordinate 254,839, forward strand.
TTTTTTAAATTAATTTTAAATTTTTTTCCATCAAAGAACAAGTTATTGGAATTGAAGCCGCCCAATTAGACGCAATAATGGCAAGGGCCGATCATGCTGGTGAAATTCGTTTGGCCGAACGGCTTTTATACCGGGCATTGGCCCATTTGGTCCATTTGGCCAGTCCAAATGGTTTTTAATTTATTTTATTTTAAAATAATTTAAATTAATTTCAATATTAATTAAATTTTAAAATTATGCATATTTCTAAGGACCGCCAGACTGGGAAAATTGTGAACGAAAAACGTTGGCATTGATTATTTCAGTGGCCACACTCATAAAGGTCAAAATTTATTGTCTCTTTTTATTTTATTATTTTATATTTTTTAGATTGTTTTGGCAATTCGAACAAATAATTCCGCTTGGGAGGTAATTGAAATAAAAATATTAATTTAAATAACATGAAAAAATAATTTTAAATAATTTTAATAAAATAAAATAAAATAATATTGCTGCTAATTAATTTAAATATGAATTTTCCCTGCAGAAATTACTGGAAAAATGCCCGACATTTTTGACATCTTCACCAAAAAGCACGGCTGGCTCTGTCTTCAAAATGCGATCATCCTCAAAAAATAAAATTCAAGTCAAAGAACATCAAGTGAGCCAAAAATAATTTTTCGAATTTTTTCATAATATTTCACATTTAATTTAACAACATTTTTACAATTATTTAATATTTTAAATAAAATAAAAATAGCAAATATAAAAAAACAATTTCTAAATTTTAATTAATTAAAAAATTTAATAATAAAAATATCAAAAATAAACATTTTTGTCCAGTTCCATCTTCAATCCGTGTTCCTCACCGTTCACTGCTATCAATGCAGGGAGGCAGTTTGGGGCGTCAATCCGCAAGCATATTTTTGCCAAAGTCAGTGACAAAATATAAAAATATCAAAATAAATATTTTAATTTAATAAAAATTTTGCGAATATCCAAACAATTATTTGATAAAAGAGCTTTTTAGGCCATTAAATTTGGCTCCCTAAAAAGAACGTCCCTCCTTTTCTAAATATTATTGCTAAGTAAGCCTTTTCGCGTGATTCTTCCATCCAAAACGGAATAGACCAATTTTTGGGCAAAAACGCCTCCGCGCTTCTTCATATTCCCACTTTTGATGGTATGAAAAATTGTTCCCTAGGGAAAACTACAGTCAATGGATCTCAGGCGCCAAATCCATACCAAACATAAATTCCCTCTGGGATCGACCAGCCTTTTTGACCTAAGACGAATAGTGGTGGGTGCCAAAGGAATAGGAAAAATATGTATCTGCCGTGCACGGCACCAACCAATCCATCATCAATGCCTTTGGGGGAGAATGCGCCAAAACACGAAGGGCAGAAAAATCTGAGGCCTCTCTTTTGTCGGCCATTTCATTGGATGCCAGAAAGTTGGAAAAAAGACAATGAAGAGGATTGTTTTATATTTTGTTGAATGCCGGCAAAGAAAGTTCAATCCAACCATTTTTGAGAGATTGGCCCAATATTTCGCCCCCATTTTCCATAGGGAAAAGACTGCGTCAATGAGCTTCGACGGCTCAATTTGTTAGGCCGGGATAAATAAAGTAGATATCCTCAAAAATATTTACTTTTCCAAATAAATATTGCTGCATTTTTACTAAATTAAAAATTATATTCCATACTCAATTAAAATTCTAATAATTTAAATTCTATTTTAGATTGTGATGTTGTTATTCACAAGAATTGCACTTCTCAATTGGTAAAAATTAAATCATAAAAATTATTTTTTGACATATTTTTACAATTAACTGTAAACAATGAGATATATTTCTATTTGATTAATAATTGAATTTAGAATATAAATAGTATGGCCATTAAACAATTGTGATTTTAAATAGATTATGCTTATTTATTATGTTATAAATTATAATAATAGGCAGAGTAAAGAAATTAGCCAAACATTCGTTGATCGTTGTATACTAAATTTTCTTATTTGAAAAATTATATATTTTTTTGACATTATTTTTTGCCCAAAAATGCCGATCATGAAATTTTATTTTTTTCCATTTTTTGTAAATATTTATGGAAATAGCATTTAATAAAATTAAATTCGAGTATCTATTTCAATCAAATTCATAATTGCCAACCTCTTTTCAAAGATTGACCATTGTTGGCCTCAACAACAACAAAAATCTCACCATAAAGGCTCATTAATTCCGCAGCCATCTCAAATTTCCAATTCTGCCGCAACTGCTGCTGGAAGACTAAAATTAGCTTCCGGCTCCCAAACTTCGTTGATCAGCGCTCCAACCAGTGGTGAAGGAATTCGACAAATTCAAGGTGAGAAAAATTTTTGAATCCCAAAAATTTATATTATTTTCTGACTATATTTTTAATCTTATTAAAGTTCCTCAATAAAATCTTTTGAATAGTACTCATATTGAATTAAAAAGTTCAACAATATATTTAAAATTGGGCATTTAATTCTAATAATATATTAAAAAATATTTTGAAATGGTCCAACATTTCGCTTTCATTTTTGAGCTTGGGAATTATACAACCAATTAATTTATATTCCCTTTTTATATATTACGAAACCTAAAAATTGAGATCATTATAAGCCAAATTATTTTTGAAAATAGAAAAGAAATTATAAACTAATATTTATCTATTAAATTTCAGACCCACTGCATCCAATTGGTCGCCATCAACATCCCCAACATCAACATCAACAATTCCTTCATCACCGTGATTCCAACGCATCCAGTGCCATCTACAGCCAATCCCTGTTTGGTGGCCCCACCGAATCATTGTTTTCTGCACCCGCATTCCATCACGCACATCGAGGCGAATTAGCCGGCCAAAAAGGAGGACATCGCAAATTATTGCCCAGTCATTTGTCCTCAATTTCGTTGACTCCACCCCTCAATCGGTCCCATCATTCAGTCAGTGTTGTGGCAATGGTGAGTTATGCCAAAATATCAATTTATTTCTTAGGAATATATTTGTAAGTATAAGCTAATAAGTCTATGTAAATTCCAACGAGCGTAATATATTCCAAAAATTGTTAATAGCAAAAAAAAGAAAAAACAGCAGATTTTTTTAAAATTTTTAGAATTGATTTTAATTTGTAGCAAAATTTTTAATTTTGTAATTCTCTAAATTATTATTTTTTATTGACATAAATAAAAAATGTTGGTACCAAAATAAATTGATCATAAATTTTTCCTCAATTATTTATTAATTTATCAATTTAAATTAAATTATTTTAAAAATTTCAGGCCGGTTCATCCAAAGAATCGTCTAGAAGCATTGATCGTCATGGCAATGATCTAATTCCCCCGGAATTGATCGATGCAGCGGAAGGAGGCCAAGGAAAAACAGGCACACAAATGCAACGCTGCCAACAACATGCCCGGCTGGAAAGCCTCGATTCTGGCTCATCGCCACCTTCTTCGGTTAGATTTTTTGTTAACAAATCTTTATATCAGTATTAAAAAATTTGGGAATCATTTTTAAAAAATAACGCTCACTTCAATAATTAATGGATTAAAAATCATTTAATTTTATATAAAGAAAAAAAATGAAAAAAGAACTTCCGATGCGGGGAATCGAACCCCGGCCACGTGGGTGAAAACCACGGATCCTAACCACTAGACCACATCGGATTGTACTAAACATTTTATAAAGTTATTGGGAAGGATGAAAAGTTCGGTTGGATGGTGGCTGGTGGGCGGAGGTTTATTAATGGAGAGGAAAAATATTTGAGGGAATAAAAAATAAAAATTATCAATAATAAAAAGGCTAAATTTTATTGATACTTTTAAATAATTTTTGCATAAAACGAGAATATTTCATTTTATTAATATTTTAATAAAATTAAGCTTAAATCCAAAATAAAAAATTGTCTCAATTTTTGTCAAAAAATATTTTTTTCGATTTTTATATTTTTCAGTCAGCCATGTTGCCACCCCCAGTGTTCAGCAGCAAATTTGAGCGAATTTTACCGCCAGACATTCCATCAAGTGCGCCACCACCTCCACCGCCAACAGCAAAAGAAGAGTCGGCAACAAAAGAAGATGATGATAAAAAGGTAAAAGCATAATTAAGTTAATAATTCGAATTTTAAAATTTTATATTTTGATATATTGGAAATTGCAGAATAAAATATTTTTGTTTTAATATAGGGTACCTAATAATGAAAAAATTTTTAGTGATAATAATTCCTAAGTAATTATTCTTTTCCCCTCAATTTTAATCTCCTTTCAATCCAAATCAAAATAAAATAATTCATAAATCTATAATCCTCTAATCCATTCTAATCCGTTGGGAAAGGGCAAAACCTCTTAAAAAATGTTGCCTTTGCTCTATTTATTTTTTAAAATTTAAGCCGGTCCCCGGCACTTCATCTACTCCCAAAAAATTGGCATCCGAACCGCCAGCTCCACAAAAATCCATGGATTCGGGCATTGGCACGGAAGGTGGTGCCGGTAAAAAACATTCAAATCCTGGGCCAACACGATCGCAAAGCATGAAGGTGAGGGAAATTTTAGTATTATTTTAAAAATGAAAATTATTAAATAAATTTTAAGCGATAAAGAAATTTAAATATAAATTAATTTTTTAAATTAAATTAATTTTATGATATAATTTAATTAGAGGTGCAATTATTGATTTATTTAAAATAAAATTTCATTTGTTAATAATTTTAAATTTTATATTTCACGATTCTTATTTGGCTAACTAAAATCGATCATTTATTGTTTAATTCTCATTTTCTTTGTCCGTCCTCCTTTTGAGACAATCCAAATTTTGAATTAGTATATTTATTTATTCATTCAATAAACCACATTCAATTCACTTTCTTTCTATTCAATTTTATACACTCATCTTCATCTTATTACCAATTCAAGGATCATCAAAAATAAAAAACATAAAGAAAATTTTTTGCGCGAACTTTCTTTTTCCATTTTTGAGAGTGGAAGAACTTCCCAAATAAAAAGAATTAAATTGTGAAAATTATTAATTTTATTCACTCAAAAATTTGAAATTGAAAAAATTATGCAGAAAATATTTATAATATAAATTAGTTTTTATAATAAAATAAAAAATTTTTTGATATTCTGACTTTGAAAAAATTTTCGATTAAACTCCCAGTGGTTATTCTAGACTTAAATAGAAAATAAATAGTAAATAAATGCTCGCATTCCCTGTCTATTTTCCCTTTGGCCATTTGCAGCCAAAAAACGAACCGGTGGTTTGCATTTGCATTTGGCCATAGACTCTCCATACATCCATTTCCATACCCTTCCCAAAAATGCCGTTGTTGGTTTATGGGGCCAATTACAACATTGCATGGGAAAATGGAATTTAAGCCTCTCCATTTTAGAGCATAAAAAATTAAATGGCCACTATTGGCGTAAGCAAAATGGCCAGGGATTGATTTTAAGACTAAAAATTGAACATTTTCCGCCGGGGTTTTTTCTGTTTTGTACACATTCTCGTTCTTTTAGTGGTTTATTATTTTTACCTGTCCTCTGTGCATAGAGCATAAGTATTGGATTACAGGATGGATTTCTAAATTTGTTGCATTTTTGGTCATGATCATGAGTTAAATTTCCATAATCCAATAAATTCATTTTATCATATTTTCGGTCTTCTGATTTAAGTTTTTGATTATTAAGATAATTGGAAATAGGAAAGACATTTTGGTACTTATCAGTTATCCGATGGGTTGATTAAATAGGATTAGGATTACGGATACCTAAGATGATACCCCATCCCTTTCTGACCCTTAACCTTATACCGGATGATCCATAGGAGGGGTCGGTCATCTTCGCATTTCTCCAGTACCTAAAAATTTTTTATCCCAGATAATCGATAAGTACTGGCATTTTTTTACAGAAATCGTTTATTTTGGAATAAAAATCATTAAATATTTGCATTACAAATTAGGCTTTAGAAATCAGCAAATTCATTTCAATTATTGCTTTTTTAATTGAGAGTCGAAAATTTTAAACTTTAAAATTCTAAATTTTTTTATAGAATTCCTCCATTAAATTCTTAGCTCAAAGTTCAGAAAAAATTCATCTAATTTCACTATTGGATTTTCCATTGATTTTAATTTTATATTCTTTTTTTAATTTCCAGATTTCCACACAATTTGAAATTAGGAAATTTCGACGCCCTCTCCTATCGGCTTCCCAAATACCATCCCCCTTTTTAGTTTAAAATTTCCCGGCCGAAACGAACGCCCATTTGGCCCTCTCAATTTTCAACATTTCCCTCTTTTCGGGGGGCACAGCTGCTCATTCATCGCCTCGGGCGCGATGCAATGAGAATGCCATTCCCCCATCGCCACCACCTTCAATTCTCCCACATTTCCTTTCTCTTCAATTTGCCCCCATAAAATTGTCCTTTAAACTTTTTCCCCACCACTTTTAAAATGTCACCTTTCCTCCGGTTTTTCCCATCTAAAGTTTTGCGACTTTTTCAAATCAATTAAAAATCGCTTTTTCTATTGAGATTTTTCACTTCCTTTTTTGCCGATTAATTTCTTCAAATTATATAGTATATGGATTTTTTGTAATTTAATTTAAAATAAATTAAATTTGTCTTTATGCTGTTTGGAATTTAACCAAAATTCAATTAATATATTTTGCTGAATTTAATTTAAACCACTTATAATCATCTAAAATTAGTAAATTAAAAGTATTTTTGATTTCCCTAATGAACAAATTTTGCCCAAAAATTTTGACAAATTTTTAAAATTTTTTCCCTATTCTATTAAAAGGCCTAATTCCTTTTTTAAATAACTCTTTCTAATTCAATTAATTAATTTATTTATTACTTTTCTTTAATATAATTTCATTTTAATAGAAAAACGACATTTTTTACCTTAAATTCTGAATTAATATTTAATTTCGCCATTTTTCTTTCTTTTCTCCCATCAAAAATACCCAAAACCTTTGCTTCAAATCGCAGTGTCAAAAATTTGTGCCGCCACAATTTTTACCATTCCTCGACTCTCCGAATCGGAGTTGTTCAATTTCAATATTTTTGGCAGTGCCCTCACCGTACGCCGAAATAGCAACACTGACAAAAATGATGGAAAAAATATACTACGACGTAAATCCAGTTCGGCCGGTCCCGGCATTCATCGATCCCGTTCCCATACGCATATTGGCGCTCCATTGGCCCAATTTTTCTTTTTTGTATCTAAAAATGATAAAAAAAAATTAAAATACAAAATTTTGAAAAAACTAAAATACAAAAAAAAATTTAAAAATTTCTTAAAATATTTAATAGGGTGAAGCAGCAAATCAACAACTGAAAAGAGGCGGCAAAGGGGCGGGCAGTTTAGGGGCCGCCGATTCCACCACCGATGATGGGGTCATTGGCGGTGGCGGCTATGAACGACCAATTGGCTCTCAATTGGCCGTACCATCTGCACAATCACTCAAAAGTAGCTCATCATCGGCACAAGATTTGCAACAGGTCATTGAAAAAATATTTAAAATTATTATAAAAATGTTCAAAAAATTTAACTATTTATTTTTTAAGGCCTTCAATGAATTTCCCCAATATATTCGGGCAATTGAGGCCATTGCCAGTTCATCAACTGGGGCAAGTGCCAATGCCAACGAGGAGGAGGCCCGAAAAATGTTGGAACGGGTAGAGAGGATGGTAGTGGCCGATGGGGACAGCGATTTGGAGGTTATTTGTATAAATATTTAAATTTTTTCAGTTGTCAAAAGGGATTTTAAATCAAACTAAATTCAGATTGACACAGAAATTCCCAATTTGGAGTCACTAATCAGTTGGGAAGTGCTGAAGCATTTGAAGCCAAAGGAAAAAAAGAGGCAGGAAGTCATCAATGGTAAGTGGATATTAATTAAAATATTTATTATTTTAATAAAATTTAAAAATTCAAACTTTAAAAAAATTTAAATCAAAAATTATTTTTATTAATTATTTTTCTTTTTTCCACAGAATTTTTCCACACCGAGAGGACGCATGTTCGAAACTTGAAAATCCTCTACAAAGTTTTCTATCGGCCAATGGTGGTCCAAAGAGTTGCCCCACCCGAATTGATTAAATTGCTATTCGGCAATTTGGATGATTTGCTTCAGGTAATTATAATTAATTCATTTATTAATTTTTGAACTAATTATTCGAAATATAAAAATTAAAAAGGGAATTTACACGAAAAACAAATATAGTTTACATCAATTTTCCAAAAGGGTTTATACTTTTTAGATCTTTGACATTTTTCGTAATTTTAGTTATAATTTTTTTAAAAAATTTATCGCCTCATACCGTTCGCAGGTCCATTCGGAAATGCACCAGAAAATGAAAATGGCCATGGAAATGTGGCGCCGTGGGGGCGCAGTGGAGGGTGGATTGTACGGTGATGTGGGCGAATTGGTAGAGGGAATGTTCGATGGGCCGGCCGGCGAACGGTTGATGCATGCCACCGCCATGTTTTGCCAAAATCAACAACACGCATTGGACACACTTCGACAACGGTAATCCCGATTATGTCATAGGGGATTAAAGTAAAAAAATGGAAACTTGTCAAATCTATAATTTTATTATAAATTTAACGTTTAAATAAAAACTTTTCTCGATTCCGTTAAAAATCAATGTTGAGTTTTTTTAATTCTTTAAAAAATATTTTGAAAATTAATTTGAAAATAAAAAAATAAAATTTCACATCTCTCATTTTCAGATACACTCGCTCCAAAGAGGACCAATTTTCTCAATTCCTGTCCGAAGCCGAGAACAATCCATTGTGCCGGAAATTACAACTCAAAGATATGATCCCAGTGGAAATGCAAAGATTGGTCAAATATCCACTTTTGTTGGAGACAATTGCAAAATACACAAAAGAGGGAAGTGATGAATTACAACGGCTTCTTCATGGGGTTGGCTTTTGGCTATTTAGAAATAAAAAAATTAAATTGATTTTTTAAAATTGAAAAACAAGTTCTGAATTTTTTCTTTATATTTTTTAACCAATTATTTAATTTTTCCATTAATTTTATGTCATTTTGTTAATTGACTACCTAATTAATTAATAAAATAAAATTCAATTTTAAAGGTGGAATGCGCAAAAAGAATACTTTCGGAAGTGAACAGTGCAAAAAGGAATGCGGAAAACATCAAAAGAATGGATGAATTGCAAAGAAGATTGGATATGACCGGCAGCGAGAAGAATTTTTTCCAGAAATTTGATTTTCGAATGTGAGTATAATTTGGAGGAATTTTAATATTTTGATTTCAAAATGATTTATCACTTTAATGGCCAAAAAAAAACTAAAAATGCTGGCCTATTTTCTGGTTTTTTGGTTCCACAATTTCCATCAAATCTACTAATTTTTTCTTCAAATAGTGTTATGCATAAGTATTATAAAATAATAATACTTTTATAATATTCACTTAAAAATTGATTTGAACAAAAGTTTATTTTATTTTATCCATCCACTTTATATTAATAATTTAAAAATTTATTTCAGGCACAAATTAATCTATGAAGGCCCATTGCAATGGCGCAAAGACAAAGGGAAAACATTGGATTTGCACGTTGTCCTCCTTGAACATTTGCTTGTTTTTTTGACCAAAGTTGGCCCCGAATCTGGACCAGCAAATCAGCAAAAATTGCAGCTGAAAATCCACGAGGTGGATTTATTTTGTAAATAATTTTTTAATAACTTTTTAGGCCGGCACAATTCCAATTATGCGATTGGCTTCAGTCAAAGTGGACGAAAAGACAGGCGACAAAAGGGCATTCAATTTGCTGTACACTTGCGATTTACGGGTTTTCGAATTGGTCGCACAAACTGCCACTGAGCGAAAAACGTATGTTTGGCAAATTGCAACATCTTATTTTATGAATAAATTTACAAAAAAATTTATAATTTTTTGATTGTTTTTGCTTCGGAAAGCAACTATAGAAGAGTTTTTCACTTCAAAAAAACCAATTTCAACATTTTACCATTATTTCGGCCCATAGCTCGGCAGAGCAATAGCCAATTTAGGAAAGGCCAAAATTTTCTTTACAATTTAGCCTTTTCAAATTTTAATTAAAGTCGACTTTAATAAAAAGTTACAATGTTTTTGACTTCTAAACTCAATTTTTTAAGAAAATACCACTTATTTTAAAAAGAGTTTTAATTTTCAGAAATAAATCATTTATCTAACGAAATAGGTTTCCTCTTTAATTTAAGCCAAAAATAATGCACCAAATCACAAAACTCCTGTTTTATTTTTAAAAATTCTTCCTTTTCCATACAATTTTTCGTTATAAATTGGAATATATTGCCATAAATTTTAATAATTTTTAATTAGATGGTTTCGGCTAATCGAGAACCAAGTGTCCGTAACACGATCATCGCCCACTGCAGCAGCGGAAATATTTCTGGATGGAATGGTACCGCCCGGTTCTCCATCAATTCAGCCAATTGGCGCTGGCCAATCCACCCCACCACAGTCTCAACGGACTCGAATTGACGATGGAGGAGGACTAAATGGTGGATTACAAATGGCCAATGTGGAACAAGTCCATGTACTCACCCATCCTTCACTAGTCAATGCGGTAAGGGATATTAATTTGATAATTAATTACAAAAATCATTTAATGGGGATGGAACTTAAGGGAGTTTCATGAACCAAAAATATGATAAACAAAAAATATATTTTTGTTGATTAATAATGTTCAAAAATGGAATTTTGCCTTATTTCAGTAAAATTTGGGCATTTTACATTTATAAATTTGTTCATATCCCATGTAAATGTTAGCAATGACTGAGCTTATCAAGATTGGAATAAACTTGACAAAATTGGACTTACTTTTCATTTCTGCATATTAAGCAAATACTTTTTTGATAAAATTCTTTATTTTAAAATATAAGAAAACCCCACATTATTCTAATTTAATCACAATTTCATGTTTTGGTAAGGTGCGGCCAATCTTACCCATACTTATTGGCCCTTTGATAATTAAATTATATTTTGCATAAAATTAGGCCAAATATAAGGATTTTTAACTTTTTGGGAATACTCAAATGTAAAAAATTAAAATTTTTAAAATCATTTTTCCCTATAGGCCTAATTTACTAAAACATCTATTTTAAAATAATTTTCATAATTTTTGCAGAATGAAATCATCATTCAACAGCCCACAGTGATGGAAAACGCTCAACCCGTCCTCTCAATGGCTGAGAGGCTGAGACGAAGTGATAAAATGATTTTTGCTGCTTTGGCCGAAAAACATCGAATTTTGGCGGAATTAATTTGCGAAGAACAGGTATAAAAATAAATTTAAATTTTAATTAATAATTTGCCCCACAGAATGCCACACCCGAAGAATTGGAGCGAATCACCGAATTGATGACCGGCCTTTCGGTGGCCGAATTAAAACAACAACGGGCGCCCAGAGAATTGGCAATGTCCGCAATTGTGCATGGAAATCGACTATTGGAATCCATCAACAAAGGAATGAGCGTGAAATTGCCACCAGAAACAGGGAATGGGGATGAAAAACCCACTTTGGAACAAATGGAACGGCATTTACCATCGGTGCCTTGTTATCGGCTCACAGCCGTTGCTGCCCCTTTAATGAATCACTTGAAGGTGGGAGGATAATTTTTTAAATATTTTTTTTTATTAAAAATTCATATTTAATTTATTTAAGCATTTTTTTAAAAATTTTTATTAATATAAGAAATTAAAAAAATTATATTCAGAATAATTTTTAAAAACTTTTTAAATTTTTAATTTGTTTTTTACTTTTTATTGCTTATAAAATTTTTAAAAATAATTTATTTATTTTTTTTCAGGCACTTCTTCAAGTCATTCAAGATCAAGAGACAGAAATTGCTAATTTGAAGGAATGCATAAAGGTAAAAATAATTTTTAATAAATTGAAAAAATAAAACAGAATTTTTTCTCATCATTTTTTCGCCGAGCTAATTTTTTGTTAAAAAAAATTTAAATTTTTACCTTTTTCTATTAAATTTTATATTTTCTATAAAGTCTGAATTAGGCAATTTTTAAAATAAAAACTACATTGTATTTTTCCTTTTTCAGGAAGTCAATCCGGCCAACCGGAAAACGGCAAGCGAGGAAACATTGACCCAAAATGACAATCACTTCTTCCAACAAAAGGCCCCATCCCGTGTGAGCAGTGGGGCCAGCATGATTGTGCTCAAAGCCATCCCCAATCCGGAACCCTCATCTCCATATTAGCCCCATTCCCCTTTAGAATTAAATCCAATACTCACAATTAAAAGCCAAAATAAATTCATCTTTGATTTGTCCCTATTTTATGTAATTTTTTCTCATTCCTTCGCCGGTGTTTTTTTAATGTAACTAAAAAATTTATACTTTTATTTAACATTTATTTTATATTTCCATCACTTTTTCATAATATGTGAAGCTTTATATGAAAAAATGCATAAATTTTACAAATTTGAGTTTACTATATTAAATTAAATGACATTGTTGACTTTGTATTTGATCATTAATTATGGAACTAGGCTTTAATGCTTTAATATGTATCAAAGGGAAGCGTGAGTGGCAGCTGTCAGAGGATGAATGGCTGAATGAATGGAATAGACTGGTGAGATGAGTGAAATCAAATGAAATGAAACGCTCTATTCTATATCCATGGCATAAACCATCAAACCGTTCCAAAATAAATCTTTCATGATCCCGAACATCAAAAATCTTATCACCTCCTATAATAATATTACATCGGTACAGGAAGAAAAAGATCATGAAAATAGGTAGGCAAAATTTTATAATCTTGAAAAAATTAATAAGTCAAAATCAGCAAATTATCAACAATAAAATAATATTCAATTTAAATATATTCCTTTTTGAAAATTTATGCTTCCAATTATTCTTCCATTCTTTGCAAAATCGGTCTAATTGAGTGGAATTTAAGTAGGCGGGGACCTCGGCCATTTCGCAGAGAATATTTGGTCTTCCCATTTTTCGTCGCTTCTTCCTCTGCAGCCAACAATTTAGCCATTTTGCGGGAAATTTTATTTTTTTCTTCCTTCATTTCCTCAATGATCCATTCCCATCTATAACATCCAATTCCTTTTTCTATTTTGCGTAAGATCCAATGGCCTTGGGAAAGTTCATTTTGTCTTGGAAGGTCCATTTCCGCATCATTATTGTTTTGTGTCGGTTGATTGTTTTGGAGCAGCGGAGCTGGTCCAATCTGAAAAATTAATGTAATGATGTGAAATTAAACAATCTAATAATTAAACTGGATTTATCTATATCAAACCATTTTCATGGAAGTTTATTTAAGGAATAGTAATTAAAAATTTTCCGTGCTTTTAGATTTAGATAATATTAGGAAAGTGCCAATCTCTAAAAATGCTATTCAAATAAATCATAAATCAAAACTTATTTATCCTTCTTTAGGTGGTTGCTATGATAAATAAGGAGAACTTACTGGCAATATTATGCTATATTTCCCTCTTGCATCTTTTGGAAGTTGAACAGTATAGTTGAGCATCAATGCTTCCTGAAGTTGCGCTGTTTTATGTTGAATGTGTTCTGATGTCGGCAGTGGAATGTTCTATAAATTTAAAGAAGTGTACATAAATGTTTTTAAAATAATTTGTCAAAAAATAAAAGTCCAAAAAGTAGTTATTAATATCTTTTACAGCTAAATTCGATTTTTTGCAATTCATAGACTAATTTAGAATTATATAAAGTAGGCGTGTTCAAAGTAAAATAGTTGAAAATTTGTTTTCAATTAAAATCTATGGTTAATAAATCTTGCTTAACAGTCAAGACCTAAATCCTAAACCTTAGATTGATATAATGATTCGAATTAAGCTATTCCTCATTCGAGTCGAAACAAAATCCAAGTAGAGGTAATTTTTTACTATTTCATCTTTCATGTCCAAAATTGGAAATTTTGTTTCCATATAAATTTCAATTGGAACCCTATTCTATTAATAAACTCTGAAAATTGTTATTATACATACATTCATTGCCCAAAAGGCCAGACTGATTTGAATCAATTGTTCGCCTGGTACAAAAAATGGCCTATTTTGTTGCGAGAGTAAGAATTGGGATGAACAAAGCACATCGCCATTTGAATTCATTGTTTGTATGCGAACATTGCTCAGATAAGGACGCTCAAAAAGTTGATATGGATTTGGCTCATCAAAGGTGACATGTGAGATTGGAATAAGCATATATTTGAGCTGGAAAAAATAATTGAAAAATTTATGTATAATAATTTTAAATTCTATTTTCTATTCTCTGAAAAGAATAGCATTTTATTTTAATAATTAAATTTGTTTGGGAAAAAATTGCTTACAGAATTCATCAACGGTGGTAATTTCATCGAATGGCTCTGCAAAAAAAAAGAAAATTAAATCATGTTTCATGTTTAATGTGCATCAATATATTTTAGAATAGATTTTTAGGACAATAATAAAGATTGCCTGGAGGCTGACAAGGGCGTAGCCAGAAAAATTTTTAAAAAATTCAAAATTTTTATAACCAAAATTTAAATGTTTTTAAATAAATTTTAATTTAATAAAAAATATATTGCGAACGCCGATAAGCGCGAGTGCGAAATTTTGTAGGTTTTTGTATAATTTTATAGGAAAAAATGTATTTTTTTTCTTCATCAATTTCATTTCAGGGGGGGGGGGGGGCAACCCATTCCCCCTTCCCCGGCTACGCCCTTGGAGGCTGATGTGAAATTTAGGCAAGATTTAAGTTTTGAATTTTTAAGTTCTAAATTTATTTATGTGTTTTATCGAGTTGGTTATGGTTATCCAATAATAAAAATAAAATAATATTTTAGTAAGACTGGCATAATATTTTTATCGCTATTGCTAGGTCGATTATACAATTGATGCAGTAAATATAAAAACTTAAATAATTTGAATAATATAAATAAAAATTGGATAAAAATTTAATATTTCATCCTAATATTTTGTGTGTTTGATATTTTGTTTTTTTTTAATTATTTTATTTAATTACTTGATATTAATGGAAATATATGCTAAATTCTAATATAAAATCTGTTTTTATCTCAAAATAACTATAAAAAAGTATTTTATAGGCTGTAATTATAATTCGCTAAGACTTCGGAGTTAAAAGTTAAAAGTTATTGTCCATCAAAATACTCGTCTGACAATTATTTCATAAATAATAAAAATTGAACATTACAATTTGGGTGATGTCCACTTGAATGTAAAGCCCGGTCATAATGTTGGCAAAATGAGAACGAGGAAATTTGAGCAATTTGTTGCATTTGGGAAATTGTAGAATAATTGGTGAAATGTCAATGTAGGCTGGAATCAGTGAAGCTTGTTTCCTGGCAAACATTTTGTTGAAGAGTTTTTGTGGTCCGTAATAAAGGCGTTGAATAAGCTTCTTTTTCCTTCTCCAAAGATTCTTAATTTTTGGCAATTCTTCGCCCTAAAATGCTTTTTAGTCCAATATAAAAGTTGTAATAACGATTTGTTAGAATTAATTTCGTATATAAATAAATTTAGAGTTAGATGTGTAAAAATGCATATTAAAATATGTAGCCTAAAAAATAATTTCGTGCTGAAGAAAAATTTAAGTAGGGTTTCGAACCCGTTTTGAGAATTTATTTTTTATAGCTTATAGTAGGCATTTTTATGTATTTTTAATTTTTATAAATTATAATATAGTATTCTAGACGAAATATTGTCATTGCTACCTTATAATAAAAGCAATATTATCAAAATATTTAGTAAAGTTCTGTAATTCATATAAAATTTAAATAAAATTAAAAATATTTTTGCTTTTGATCAAAACAAAATAATGTAATTAATCAGTCACAAAAAGAAATAAAAACTCACAGCATGGATGAGCATGTCCAGCCATTTCTCAAAATCTTCATCCACAATTGGCCCATTTTGTGGTCGAATTGAGTCCAATTTGAATGGGCCCAAATGCTTGAATTCAATTTTGCCATTCTTGACATTGTTGATTTGGTCAATATACAAACCGCCGTTTGACTGTAAAATAAATATTTGCAAAGAGAACTTTTATCTGCTGACAAAAAAAAGTCACTTAATTTAGCTAATAGAATTCCATAATTTAAAGAAATTAATTTTTTTTTTACTAAAAAATGAAAAAAAATAAAAGTTCAGAAAAATATCTGTTTTTATATTTTCTTATTTTTTTTATCAAAGTTGGCTTATTTTTATGTGAAATTTTCTACGATTGTTATAATATAAGTTGTTTTTTTTATTTTAGGGAATGCTTTTATATGTCCGGTCCGTGGCCACTTTTGATGAGACGTGGATTTAGGAAATATTGTGCCTATACCGAAACCACAATAATTATTTGCTGTTTTAGCATGGCTGGGATTTTATGGCCATAAGCTTATTTTTCAGCCATTTTGGCCATGACTCATATCTCCTTAAAGAATTGTCCTAAAATTATGAACAATATGTTATTTTGTAGAGAATTTTAAGGACTGGTAAATGTTCCATCGTATAAAAATTTGTGAAATTTTTTACCGATTTTTTTTTGCAAAAAATACTAAATTTGGCCAAATTTTAATGAGCCATAACTTGATTGGATGGCAATATTGGAACATGGTCCGGTTATTTTTTTTATTCAATATAAGAATTTTTGTGAAAATTTTGTTTTTTCTGTTAACCTGAAAATTCTAGGTATTTTTATTTTGTCCATTAAAAGCCTAGCTTTTAAGAATGACTATCCAAAGTTGTTATTTCAAAAAATTTGAAATTTTACATTCTCAATACTTTAAAGATTTTATCTCAAAACCTTAGTAAAGGATTAAACGAAAGTTACTCGTTGCCTCCGATTGGCCAAATACAAGTCAATCATTGAACAAATTAACTAACCAAATTATCTTCGTTCTCATTTTTCTGCAATCGAAATGCCACCAAACAATTGTCCAATGCAGATGGGTGAAAATTAGCAGCAAAATGTTTGATGCATAATCGCACAATTTCCAATGGACAAATCACTAGTTCCAGCAGTTCTCGCGAATGGATTAAAGTGTTGATTTTAAACTGTGGAATATTAACAAAAATACAAATAGGTAATTTTAGTGTAAAATCAACCTCTGGTGCTCCATTTTCTTCAATCCTGGCCTCATCCTCTTCTCCCGAATTTCCAATTTCAATTTCGTCCATGCATTCTTCCTCTTCTAAATCTTCTTTTACTTCCTGCTTACAAATTGCTGATGATGATGTTGGTTTATCCATTTCTTGTTGGACAGCAATTTCGCCCGATCTCCATTTCTTTATCTAAAACTTTCTGCTTATATTTAACGAACATTTTGTGTTTTTGTTCATCCAAATATTTTGTTTTTTTTTGTTCATCCAAACATTTTGTGGGCGCCCTACAGTATAGCCGAAGTGAGATTCAGAGGTCGTACGATATACCATTCGACTCCTCTCGTCGAGCTGAGTTCAACGGTACCAAAATTAGGTCCCGGACTTTACGGGTTCTAAAGTTACAGTATGATAAACAAATAAAAACTGCAAAAGTGAAGGGTCCCCCCTTTGGGTCGCAAAATTTCAAAATTATTTTTCGGCAAAATTATATATTGTCAAAGGAATTCCCCGATGAATTACCCAAGACCTATAAAATGTTGGAAAGAATAAAAAGTTTATTCAATGTTGGAAATGTTTGGAAATTGATGAGGGATAAAAAAGGGGAGGAAAATGGGGATGGAACAATGGGAAGAATGAAAATGGGTGGTATAATTCCCGGGGGGACAAGGCGGCTTTATATAGTGCCACTGCGCGGGAATGGAATGTGGGGGTGGGCACGTGGACATAAAATTGAAAGGGAAAGAAGGAAGGGAAAATTAGGGGTCAAACTGGGGATCAAAAGAACGAAGGGAGAGTCCAAAAGCACGAAGGGAATTGTCCACGTGAATTCGAGACATCCATTAACATATCCGCCATTATCCGCCGTATTTGCCTCAATGGATGATGAAAGGCCGCTAATGGATTTTGTGGAGAAAGATGGTGAAAAGAATGACTCATCATATTGATTTTAATATTTTCTTTATTTAATTCCATATTTATTTATTTATTTTAATTATTTATATTATTCGCGTTTTTATGCGACATATATCAATCGACGCGTATCGACGAGCTGGTTACGAAAATGTTGTTGGTTTAGCATAAAACGCAAAAATAAAAAAGTTATAGTCGCGCAAAGGAAATACGGATTGGAACTGCTCCGGTGGGCATTTCAGAGTGGACTCCTCCGTGTGCTCCGCCTCCGCGCGACCAGACGAGCTTGTGGCTCGCTTCGCTCGCCACAAGCTCGTCCAGTTCCCG
Source organism: Pratylenchus scribneri (assembly GCA_030063045.1). NCBI lineage: Eukaryota > Metazoa > Nematoda > Chromadorea > Rhabditida > Pratylenchidae > Pratylenchus > Pratylenchus scribneri. Next base: position 273,188 of record JAQSEB010000127.1, read on the forward strand.
CGCTTCGGCTACGCACACTCCGGAGTCCACTCTTACATTCCTCCGCAGTTCCAACACATTCCAGCGAGATTAAAATTGCCATAACTTTCTTAGTTTTGAATTTTATACGAAAAAGATGATAAATTTGAGCTTCTCTCATCGAGACGCGTTGATTGAGGTATAATCTGACCGAAAAAAATTTTCAAAAATTTTTCATCTTTCGACCCATAGGGGGGACCAAGCACTTTTTCGATTTTCATGATATCATAACTTTTGAACCGGTTTAGTCCGGGGTCTAATTTTGGTACCGTTGAACTCAGCTCGACGAGAGGAGTCGAATGGTATATCGTATGACCCGTGAATCTCACTTCGGCTATAGTGTAGTTATCCCCATTTTGTTTTTTTTGTTCATCCAAACATTTTGTATTTTTGTTCCCCGAAACATTTTGTTTTTTTGTTCATCCAAACATTTTGTTTTTTTGTTCATCCAAACATTTTGTTTTTTTGTTCATCCAAACATTTTGTTTTTTTTGTTCATCCAAACATTTTGTGTTTTTGTTCCCCGAAACATTTTGTGTTTTGTTCATCCAAACATTTTGTTTTTTTTGTTCATCCAAACATTTTGTTTTTTTTGTTCATCCAAACATTTTGTGTTTTTGTTCCCCGAAACATTTTGTGTTTTGTTCATCCAAACATTTTGTTTTTTTTGTTCATCCAAACATTTTGTATTTTTGTTCCCCGAAACATTTTGTGTTTTTGTTCCCCGAAACATTTTGTTTTTTTGTTCATCCAATCATTTTGTTTTTTTGTTCCCCGAAACATTTTGTTTTGTTCATCCAAACATTTTGTGTTTTTGTTCATCCAAACATTTTGTTTTTTTGTATCCAAACATTTTGTGTTTTTGTTCCCCGAAACATTTTGTGTTTTGTTCATCCAAACATTTTGTTTTTTTGTTCATCCAAACATTTTGTGTTTTTGTTCCCCGAAATATTTTGTGTTTTGTTCCCCGAAACATTTTGTGTTTTGTTCATCCAAACATTTTGTTTTTTTGTTCATCCAAACATTTTGTGTTTTTGTTCCCCGAAATATTTTGTGTTTTGTTCATCCAAACATTTTGTTTTGTTCATCCAAACATTTTGTGCTTTTGTTTTCCAAACATTTTGTGTTTTTGTTCGTCAAACATTTTTTGTGTTTTTGTTCGCCAAACATTTTGTATTTTTGTTCGCCAAATTGTGTTTTTGTTCGTCAAACATTTTTTGTGTTTTTGTTAATTTAATCTTTTAAAATTGTTTGTATAGCGCACAAAATGCAAACCTTAATGTCTGAGGTAGTCGGCCAACTTGCTCCCAATCTTTTATTTGTTCTAGATGAAGACATTATATGAGAAATGAATAAAATAAATTGTGTCAAAATTGTATTTTAAAAAGTCTGTAAAAATAATAAAATCGATAAAATATAGAGTGAATTTTGTGAGAGCAAAAATAGTTTTTTTAATTTTAAAATTTTGATTTGCTGAATGGTGAGAATTGTGTTTGTGTTCCCTTTTTTAACTCAAAAAACTATAAGTAAGCCTAAACCCTAAATCTCTAACGCTTTTTTAGGCCTAGATATTTGGTCTTAAAATCGATTTGCCAATTAATTACATCTCATCTTTTTATTGACAATTTCAGTGTTTTTACTTTTTATTATTCCCCATTGAATATTAATATTTTTGTTTTAATAATTTGGCAATCCTAAAGAATCTGGCCCCCAAATTTTTTTGCATTTTCTTGGGTAAAAAATGATGCAGAATTCATATATCACATCAATTTTGTCATATCTTACCATCTTAGTAAGAAAATGCCGACTTTTACCAAGAAAAAGCAAAGGGGGGACCAAGGGCATTTTGGGTGAAAATTTTTACTTGGCCATATAATAGCTCAATCGACGCAGCTCGATGAGCTCGAACCAATGGTACCATTTTTATAAGGTAAGTTATTGGCAAGTTATGACCAAAAGAAATATTTGTCTTGGTAGCATATTTTGACTTCTAACTTGCCTATATTGCAATATTATTCAATAAAAATGGTACCATTGGTTCGAGCTCATCGAGCTGCGTCGATTGAGCTATTATATGGCCAAGTAAAAATTTTCACCCAAAATGCCCTTGGTCCCCCCTTTGCTTTTTCTTGGTAAAAGTCGGCATTTTCTTACTAAGATGGTAAGATATGACAAAATTGATGTGATATATGAATTCTGCATCATTTTTTACCCTAGAAAATGCAAAAAAATTTGGGGGCCAGATTCTTTAGGATTGCCAATAATTTTATTGTTTTTTACCTTGCATTAGCTATTACTATTAGTACTTTCTATAAAATTACAAATATGAAAAATGAAAAATCTCGCTTTTTCGAAATATCTAATAACCAAAAATATCTATTCATTTTCATTCAAAGCAGCAGAGAAGAAATCTCAACCTTCCATTCACAGATCGTCAATTTTTTGTTTAATTGCTATTTAATATTTTACTTTAAAACTAAAACTACAAAACTTTTTAATAAATAACTTAAAAATCGTCAATAATCCCATTAATATTTATTCCTAATTTACAAATCACTAGTTACGTAAAATTTTTTTTTGTAATTAACATGTAAATTGAAAAACCACAAATATAAATAGCATAAAACAAACTCCAAATTTATTATAGACTGATTGTACAAAATAAGCTAAAAGCATGTCTTCTTTAATAAATTCGCACAGCATCAAATTGGGTAATACAAATTGTCAAATTATTGGGCCAGATTCGAACATTGTTGATGTGTTAATAGAGATCAAAAAAGGAAAAGCCAATTCTGCTATTTTTCTCATTGTAAGTCATTATCAATTATCATAATCATATCAAATTGATCAATTTTTTTCAGGGTTCCTGGGACAATTGGATTGGCAAAATTCGGATGAAATATTCCAATTTTACAACTTCATTTTTGGCTGTCCTGTCTCTTCCAATTTCATCAAAAATTAGTAAGCATTTAACTTTTGGATACAATTTAATTTGACGAGAAAATTACTGAAAATGCCAAAAAAAAATGTTGAAATTGTCCAAAAAAGTTATAACGGTTCTTGTCCTACACCCTCAAACCATATACCCAATCGAAATCGATTTTGTATATAATTTGTCATGGTTTGGTCAAAACTTAAGTATTAAACTGGTTAAACCATCTTGCAGTTTTGGTTCAAAACCAATTAAAATTAAACCATGACAAATTATATACCAATCGACGCGTCTTGACGAGATTTATCGATTGATTATATGGTCTTTGGATCTAGGACAATCTTTTGAATCTTTATAATATAATCTTTTCGACAGTTTTACCATTTTTCGACAAATCAAATCAATACCTACTATCCTAGAATAAATAACCAAATTTTAGACGAATATGAATTCCTTTTCACCAATGGAGATCCACGAGATTTTGGTTATCATGTCAACAAATATCGAAATCGAAGTCCTTCGAAGACATTGAAAAAGGGGAGAGTTAATTTTGTCAAACTGAATTTCAACACACAAAATGGCAATCGAAATTCAACATCGATTGAAAATAAAGACTTGGTTTGGTTTATTAATTATTGATTTTATTGATTTTTTAAAATTTAGCTGCAAAAAATAATGATGGTCGATAATTCTATGGTCAAATTGATAAAACGCGTGAAAACCGATGTAAAACGGCAGGTAAAAAATGAAATTTAGATAAGAATTTAATATTATTTTTCAAGAATTTCTTGGGACAAACTATGAAGAAAATTAAACAAAAATATTCCAAAATTCGGAATAAACTTTCGTCGCAATTGCAAATCAATCCGCAACAAATGAAGTCATTGATTGATGTAGCCATTCGAGCCCATGCTTATGTGATAATTTTATTCCTTCTTTATGATTGGTCAAAATTGGAAAAAGAAAGTGCCGCGTTGAAGGTGGGTAAACACATTTTTTGGCAACATGAGGGATGAGGGTACTCCCAAATGGTACTTATGAAGATTGTATTCACCTTTTTTAATTGGGAATGCAAACCAAATAGTGAAGGCCTCCCTATTAACTCATTCATTAGGATTAGGATCATTAGAGGTTACCTGGGATACCCCTGAATCACCCTAACCTTAATCTCGATTTGGTACTAATGGAGTCTTTAAAATAACTCATTTAGAATAAGAATTGAACTAATTTTATTGAATTTGCTATCAAATTAAAGAACAGACTTTTGGCTATCTAATAACATTAATTTTATATTAATTGGTCCAGAATTGATGGAATTATGCCTAATAAAACATTTAAAATGACTTTTACTATAGATTGGCGAAATATATGAAGTTTTTTTTTGAGTAGAATTCGAACAATTCTGAGTCAAATTAAATAAAATTAATATTTTTAAACAGCCAAATTTGATCTTAAATCTGATATTAAAATCATTAAACTTGGTTCAGTATTTGATGAATTACGGCACCAAGTTTTGACTTCCTCATGATATTCTAAATTTAATTTTTTTAATTAATAGAAAAGCAAAAATGTCGTGACAATTCGTGTTGAATTCATGAACAAATTACAACAATTTGTGATGACCAAAGAGGAGGCCATTCATCAATTTAAACGCACATTTTGCCAACCACTGCTTATTGTATGCCGTCAAATTGGTTTGGGTGAAGAATCAATGGAAATTCGAAAATTGAAGACATTTTTGAAGAGATGGGAGGATGAGGGGCCGAAGAAAGAGGATAAGATTGTCGAGAAGATGATGAAAAAGGAGCAGCAAGTGGAGAAAAAGGTATAATTTATATTTGTTTACAACTTTCACGCAATCTTGATTAGGCATTTCCCAAATTTCCCGAGCTTTAGCTAGACGATTCCAGAAAACTCTACTCTACTTTGCACATTTTTTAAAGTAGACTCATTCGACTCGGAATGGTCGATTTAGTCTATGAAATTTCATTTTCATACTGGGATAACTTTTTATTAAAAAGTTGAACCATGGTTTAAAACCCAAACAGGTTTTGGTTTACTAACTTTTGCCTATATATTAATACCGGTTTGCAATGGAAATTTCATAGACTAAATCGACCAAGCTGAATCGAATAAGCATATTCTCGCCACAAAAATTACCCAGCTAAAGGCATCCGTACAATTCCGGAAATGCCCTAATTAAGCGTAAACTATCTAATTTTTGAACAATTTTGATTCCAACAAATATTCAGGCATTAACCGAAATGTTGATGACGCAACGCCCGAGGCAGAAGAATAATAGAAAGAAGGAAATCATCCGCAGAAACAATGTTGATTGGGGTTTTTTGCGGCAAAAAGGATTGAGGAAAAAGACATTTGAAAGACGGGTGAGGAGTCGAATAATGGAGAAGAACAAATTCAACAAAAAGAAGGCAACGACAGAAATGATTATGGAAGGCGGAAATGAAAAATGGTGGATTGAAAACAGGAACAAAGGACAGAAAGAAGCAAATAGAAAAGCAATGGAATTGGCCAATAAACAAAAATTGATGAATGAAGTGAATGAGAAGATGAAGGAAGAAAACCATCGTCGAATTTGTTTGAAAGAGGAGGAATCATCGGAAATTCTGCAATTGAAGACCTTCTTGGATGCCAATTTTTGCGCATAAGAATCTCATGTATAATATACAACAAATTTGACATATGAAAAGACATTTTTGACATTTCCAAATTTAAAATTCATTTTTCTAAACGCAATTTTACCATCATAAAATTTTACATGAATAAAATTGTTTTATCTTTCTAGAAAATAAAAATTTGTTATTAGGTTTTAGAAATAAGTTAATTAAATTACTTAAATGAACAATTCTTTCCATTTCTCTCCCAATTAAATTGTTATTAAATATTTTCGCGCACATGTGGTTATTAGTTGAAAAAAAAAATTTCCGAGAAATGAATGGATATATGCAAAAAGTTTTGACCAAAGTTGGCAATATATGGATCAAATTGGCTTGAAAAAGACCAAAAGATAAAATTGGTGGATTTTGGTCTATTTTTTTGCTCATTTTTTCTTTATATTTTTGGCAAATTTAATCAAATCTACTAAATCTTTCTATATTTAATTATAATTATATAAAATGGTACTAAATTTGCTAAATTAAATGCTAATGTTAACTTAAATTGTAATGTGAAAATTTCCATCTTTTTATTATTCCTATCAGCAATTTGATTCATTCAATGATATGAATAAAATAAAAGAGAGCATCCATTCAGTTGCAGGGATGGCCGAGTGGTCTAAGGCGCTAGACTCAAGCGATTTTGGCTTGCCCAAATTGACGGGGTTTTCTAGTGGGAGTATTCCCGCGTGGGTTCGAATCCCACTTCCTGCAAATATTTTTTTCATTTTTTAAATTTATTTTAAAAAATTTTTTCTTGGCCGTCCGCTTTTTTGGAGCATCCAAAAGCAATGGGAATGCTTAATAAATTACCTGATAGGGACAAAAAAATGGCACGTTTCATTACAAAACTACCTTACTAATATGAAGAATATTTTTATTAAACTATTTTTTGGAAATTGTTCAAACTTTTTTCAAGATTATCCATTTATGAATTTATGTGATTTACTTTTTAAAAAGTTAATAAAAAAAATCGAAGTTTATCAAATTCAAATTATTTTAATTTTACTTAAATTTCGAGAGAATTTTTAGTTTTTTCTATTATTTGTTCAGCCTTTTTGAAATCCCAATTTTTATTTTAGAGTCAAAGTGCGTCAATTTTACGGACCAAAGTATCCAAATGAAATTAAATTTATTCATCTGTTTCCAATTTCACAATTTTATGAATTCGCTTTATTCCACTTCATTTCATTAATTTGAATTTTGAATCCAATTCCAACAAAAAATCCACAAAGTCCAGAAGATAATCAAATTGAAAAATGCTGCAAATTTCTTTATTGTTTTTATTGGTAATAATTATTGTTGGGGCTCAAAATCCACAACCACCACAACAACAACCGGTTAGATAATTTTTAAATTATTCATCAAACATTAGTTTCAAAACCATTTTACTGACTTGATTAGCAAATTTATTAGAATATTGAGATTTATTAAATAAATTAATACAGAAAAGGTTTTAAATCAGGATTTCAGCTATATCCTCTTTTACATTTTTTGAAAATTTTCTTTTTTAAATTTTTGAGTTAAAATTTTAAATTTCGGCTTACTTTATGCTTATCTATCTCCTAAAAACGAAATAGGTTAATTAAAGAAGCTCATTTGGCTTAAAAATGCCAATTTTGGACACAATTAAAATATTTTCATCTTTTTTCTATTAAAATTATTTATTTTACGAAAATGCTTCTATTCCCCAATTCAAGGTTAATAGTCCTCAACCACTCTATGATAGTAATGGACAACCAGTCTATTACAACGGTCAACCCGTCTATACTAATCCTCAAATTTCGCAACAACAGCCTCCGAATGGTCAACAAATTATGTACTATCAACCGGTCTATGGGAGCCCACCGCAACCAAATAATACAAACCAGCCGCAGCCGCCCCCTCAGCAACAGCCACAACAGCAGCCTCAGCAACAACAGCCACAACCAATTCAGGCACAACAACCACAGCCACAATCACAACCCTATTATCTGCCACCAAATAACACTTATCCTCAACAACAATTGCTATCATATCAACCGCCATCGGTACGGTAACACTAAAATACTGTAGAATTGGTAAATTTGGAATTGCAGCCTAAAGAGACATCAATTAATTAAGATTTTAAGGTAAATTAAAACTAACATCTCTACGGTAATAATACCTATCTATCTACTTAATGATTGATATTTATAAAATCTAACTAATTTGCATTTATTTAAGTCATACTACACACTTCAATGTCTCGCCCATGATTCGCAAGGTTACTGTATCAAATATGGACATGGACCGCCGCAACAAAATCAGCCAAATTCATATCCGTACGCACAACCTTATCCATATTATCCGCCACAATCATATTATGGTCAACCACCAAGCCATTCTAACGATGGCAGCCATGAAAAGAATGTGAACACAAATACGAATAATATTAATATTGGGTCGAATGCATTGCCGAATAACAATAATAATAATGGCCCAGTGAATGGAGGAGGGAGTCCGAATTATTATGGAAATGGGAACAATTTATTAAAGGTATTATTGGTATTTTATTTATTCTTCAATTTTTAATTTTAGAAAATAAAATAATCAAATAGAGGATATTTTAAAATAATTCAAATAATTATTTTAATATTAAAATATATAGTGGAAAACAAAAGTTAGAATTTTTGATCTTTTTTAATTGTTCGTTAAAAATTAATAAGTAAAAAATTTGGCCCATCCTCTATAAGGAAACCTTGACCCAAATATTGCTTGGCTCAAACGTTGTTCCTTCCCCATATCAGCAACCAGTCCAACAACCAGTTTATGCACAACCCCAGCAACAACAACAACAACCACCCTATTATCAGCAACCCCCGCAGCAACCTTATTATCAACAACAACCACCTTATCAACAACCATATCAGCAACAACCCTACCAACCCTACAATAACACACAGCCACAATGCACAAATCGTGAGTTATTGGCTGAATTATAAATAAGTACATTATTTAGTCAATCTTTAGTCTTTAAAAATGTCCATTTTTATAAAGAATTATTAATAAAAAGAATTATTAATTATCTGTTTTGAATTTAAAAAAATACCTACCTATTAGAGATCGGACGGGTCGGGTTCCCGATCGGGTTTTTTCGGGAACCCGACTCGGGTTTTTTCGGGAAACCCGACCCGAAGACCCGACCGAAGAATTTTTAGATTTTTCGGGTTTTTTCGGGTTCGGGTTTTTTCGGGAAACCCGAACTGGAACCCGACCGAAACTTTTTTCGACTGAAATGAATATTTAACCGTACATTTCCAAAGATAAATTACAAATATTGATCTTTCTAGACAATTATTCGTTTAATTCGTTAATTTATCATTTTTCAACAATAGAAAAAAAATTTTTTTTGCACTATTTTTTTGAAAATTATAAAAACCCGAAAAAACCGCGGGGTTTTTTCTGGTTCGGGTTTTTCGGGAAACCCGAACCGGAACCCGACCGAAGCGCCGTGCCGATCTCTACTACCTATACCCAAGATATTCTTTTTTTGAAGTGTCAGAATCAGAATCAACATTAAAAATTTTAATTTTAAATTATAAAAATTATTGTTATTTTGTTAAATCATTGATGATTGTTGGATCAAATTCTAATAAATTTTTTTCTTATTTATTAGACTATATTAATGACCTAAAAAATAATTAATAGGCAAAGAAGCGAAATTGGTTGATAATTAATAAAATTATTTATGAAAATCTCGATTTAAAAATAAAATTTTTGAATTATTTTTATAACTATTTAATCATTTTTTTAGAATGCACTTTCAACTTAAATGCAAATGGGAACACCCAATGTTCGGGCGATTATCGTTGCACACCAAATGGACAGTGCTGTCTTCAATATTAATAATGTGGCGCAAACGCAAAATGAAGAGTGATTAATTTAATGAATGATGAAATATATTAAGGGGAATTTATTAAAATTCATAATTTCAATTTGAGCTATTTATGATGGACTCGCATTGAATTTTTATGTGAACATTCTTCAAATACTTGATAAAATTTTAAGGAAATTTCTTGAAAAAAAGGCCAAACTATATTTATAATAGATAATGTATTGGAAAATATTTTTTTATCGGCAAGATTATTTTTTTACCAAATTTCATAAATAATTAGAGAAAAATTGAATAAATGTGACATAACAGTGCTCATTTATTCATAGAATCATCATCTAATATTTGTGTTCATGTTTTCCTCGAACATACAGACATCCATTCTTCTTAATATAAATTCCACGAAATGGGCATTTTCCACCATCAATTCCTATTTTTAGACAGCTCAAATTCACGGTTACTTGCCATGTATTACGTATTGTTAATCCATATTTATTGAAAAATATTTCTGGTTGAACTTTTTTGTCAATTTCTTCTTTAAATTTCCAAATTCGGCCATAATTGTCTTCATAGTCATCTTTAATGTTTTGTGGTACTTTCTATAAAAAAAATTAATTATTTGCCTCTAAAATTTTTTCCTCAACAAACCCCCTTTTTTGAGTGTTCATGTTTTCCTCGGGTATACAAACACTCATTTTCTTCCAAATAAATTCCTGAAAATGGGCACATTCCACCAGAGGGGCTCCTCTTTTGACATTCCAAATATAAATGTGTTTTTGTTTTATTCTTTCGGATTCTAGAAAAGCCAAATTCCTGGAGAAATATTTCTTCAGAATAATTTTTGCCAATTCTAGAATGATAAGGCCAATGTTTGCCATGGCCATCTACATGGTCGGGTTCATCTGTCTAAAAATATTTGAAAAAGTAAAATATCAAAATATGTATATATGTAATTGATTGATAGCAGAGGAAGAGGAAAATAAATTTAAATGATTTGGAATAGCAAATCCAAATCCAAAGTATGAATTTAAAAATCAATTTGCATACATTTAAACGCATAAATATGTTTAAGAATTTCAAAAATGGTTCATATTTTCATTAATAACTACAAAATAATTAATATAAATTGCTGTTATATTAATGAAAAATCATATTTATTTTGCATCAAATTAAAATTTTTAGTAAATGGAACTAAAGGGTAATTCGGATCCAGGTCGAAATGCATTGATAAATAAATTATTTTCGTTTAATTTGATAACAAATCTGCTACGAAATAATTTTCCATATGACAATTATTTGCTTACCATTTCCTGCTTTATCTGAATAATTTGAGCATTTTCCACTTTATGATTATGCTCATTCCGCGTGTAGACAATTGAACAAGACTTGAGGAAAGTAACTTGAAATGGACATTCTTCGATGGAGCATTCATATTGACGAATCAATTTTTCATCTTTGCTAACAATGATTGCCCCCATTTTTCGGCACCATTTCTTCAAATGTCTTTCATCCTGAATTTTGCACACAAAATCCCAAATATTGCCCGAATTATCCATGAAGTCCGGCTCATCGTCATTCTCGTCCATTTCATCAATATTATTCAGATGTCCTTCTTCTTCTTCAAAATTGTCTTCCTTTCCAAATTCATTCAAATTCTTTTTAACTTCTTCTTCCATGTAATCTTCTAAAATGAATTAATTTTAAAATATTTAAACTTATTTTTACCATCAAAATTAATGGAATTATTTTTGCAGCCATCATTCAGATCCATTTTATTTTTATAAAATTATTAATATTATTTTAAAACAATTTTTAAATCTGAAATATGCCAAAAATTTAGAATAATTTACGAAAAATTCATTGAATAATTTAAAATGAATGGGAAATGTGGATAAATTATTTAATATTTCAATAAATTTTAATTTATAAATGTTTTTGATCCACTAAAAATGTTGATAATAGTACTTTACTTATTCAAAATGAAATAATAATGAAAGATTGATGGAGAATGTGGTGGGTATTCCGTATTCCTCCATTCACTGCGGTCACATATTTAAATTTTGGCCTTTAGAAATGAAAATGACAAAGAACGTTTGAATTGATTAATGGCCCTCAAACTACCAATACCAACGGAGAAATAAATGCGATTGGGAAATTGCCCAAGGGAAATACATATTTAAAAATATTTTCTTCTTTACATTTTGATGGAGGATTTATTTTTGACATTTTTATTTTTATTCAAAAATAAAATCCGTATTTCTCTACAATATAGCCTCTCATTTTACCAATTAGTTTATCTTTATTTCATTAATTTAAATTTTGATGGCTAGTAAAATAAATTTATCATAAATAAATAAATAAATAAATAAATAAATAAATAAGCAACAATTTTGATTGATATCGAATAGTTCAAAATGGGCCATTTTTAAAGGCTGAATAAAAGGACCAACTAATTTCCATCGGCTTTGTTTCTTTTTCCTTAATTTTCGTTGTGAATTCTTTAGCCAATTTTTCATGTAACTTATCTTCATTGGTAGATTTGGATCTGAAAAATAAATTTTAATTTTAAATTTAAAATGGAAAAATATTTTCATAGCAATAATTTGGATTTATTTTTGAGAAAATTTTTCTCCATATTCCAAACTATTTTTCTAGAAGAAAGGAATCCATAAAAATTTTTTGATAATTCAATAAAATTTTGTATTATTAAAATAAAATTCCATCTTACCTTATACATTTGAGCACAAAATTTGCCGTTTCATGAAAAGTTTCCGGTTTATAATACTCATTGAAAACCAATGCCTCGCAAATTTGCGGATTATCCATACGAAATGTGCCCTCATCCGGTTTTACATAAAATCCACCCCATTCCAGCGCCTCATCCTGCAATTCGTCCGGACCCAAATACAATTGGCATTCAAAACCGAGAGGATGCTGAGCTTGTAGAAATTTCTAAAAATTTAATGGCTGATGAATTATTCTTAAAAAAATTATTTTTAATGGGTATTTTTTCCATTTTTCTTTGGTTAAAATGGATTATAACTTGTAAATTCTAAAATTATATCCTTAGGGAATTAAGTTTCATTTTTTCTTTAATTGCTCATCAATAATATATAAAATAAGTAACAATTTATTTTTCTGAATTATTTTATTTATTTATTGTCAAATATTGGCCTGTGTAAGTGTTTCAATGAAATTGAAAAGCATTTGGATCTCATTAATGATGATTTGGGCCTTCCTATTTCCATTCGGTTTGCACAACCATTCCGCAATTTGTTGTGCATCTTCTTCCGAATCAATCGGTTCTTTTTTTCGAAATTCTTGACAATCCATTGCCGGATGATTCGAGTGGAATTTTCGGGTGTCTATCCGATTTGAATGCGCAAAAATTGCCAAAATTTGTTCAAACCATTCATTCTCAATTTCTGGCACATTCATATGATCAAATTTTAACTAAATAAAATTATATCCAGAATATTTTTTATTAATTTTTGAATCATTTGCCATTCATTAATGTTTAATCCTTAAATTCTGATTTATTCCGCATACCGTGGCTCCCTCAAATAATGGGCTAATTGCTTGTAAAAATTCCATCAAGCCCTCATCCTCCTTTAATGAGCCATTGAGTTCTAAATTTACACTGGCTTCAGGGATTGCTTCAAATAAGTCGGTCAGCCTCTTTGGTTCCATTGGCACTTCATCCGTTTTCCATTCTGTGTGATTTGGATTGGCCAATTGAATTTGTTTCGTAATTTCCATTTTATGCACTTTTTTGTCCATCTATTAATTATTTTCTCATTTATGGCTAAAAATATTTGTAAATTTTATTTACTGATTTCCATTCCAATTGTTCTTGACCAATGGATTTAAGCCGTAAAATATGCTGTCGAATATGTGGCCAATTTTCGTCATTCTCATAAATTAATAATTGGAGTATTTGGTCACCAGCAGAAAGATTGGCCAATTCAAATTGTTGATCACCAACATCCATGCAGGAAATAACCTCAAATCCATGCTCACATTTTGGAGTTTCCGATTGAAGAAATTTCTGTTACATTTTGAAAATTCAAAATAATTTTTAAAAAAGCAATGAAAAAAATGGTAAAATAAATGATAAAAATTTTAATTTTAGATGAGGTAACAAATAAATATTTCTGATATTTACAATAAAAATTCCAAAAATATATTTATGATTTTAATAATCCATTTTTTGATAATATGGACCACTTTTAACACAGTAAAAATATTCATATTTATCAATTTATTTTTAAATAATTTTCCCCATATTATAAAGTTACCTTTTTGATGGACTCAATCAATTCAATAAATGATTCAAAATGCAATTTGAATATTAATTTTCGATTAATTCCGGATTTTGAATATGGTTGCCCATCGGCTTCATCAATGCCCAATGTTGGATGCCAAAGCCAAGTCAAAATATCATCAATGTTTTTGCGTTCCATGGTTAATATCTTTGATGAGATTATTTCAGTGTAAAAAACAATTTATTTAAATTATATTCTATTCTGGGTAGAATATTTTTTTTTAAATTTGAGCAAATTTAATAAATTCTCATAATTTAACAAAAATTGAAAATTTTGTCTAAATTTTTCATATTATTTCCAAAATATATATTCAAATTCTATTGTCACCTGTGTTGAAGGAATTTGCGACCCATAGCTGTTAAATTCATCCGAAAATTCCATTTGAATTTGGGGGCAGCCGAGCACAGTTTTTTGCCGAAATAAAAATTCCAAATCAATGAATTTTTCTGCCACAATGTCCAATGCGTAAATTCGTCCATTGAATAGGTCAAAAAATTGGGTCAATTTTTCATAGCCAAGCACTTCACTGCCGGCACTCAAAGTTTCCCATGAAGAAATTCGCAAAATTATTTCACTAAAAATTTTGACTTTTTAATTACCTTTTTATTTATTCTTTGATAAACATGATTTTTGTCTTCCTAATTTTGTTTGTTTTTGCCCAAAAAAGACTTCTCAAATAAAAATTTTTTTAGGCCTAGGTATAGGGCCTAGGTATGGGTTTTATACACCATTCGATAGCCCATGAAAAAAGCTACAATCTTTATTTTACATCACGTAAATTGGCCCATTGGCCAAAATGGTCATAACTTAACAAATTTATGGCCAAGACCTAAGCAGTAACCCTACCCTAGCCCAAGCCCTAGAACCCTTGCCGGTCCTATTATAACCCTAGTGCTATGCTGACACTAAAAAGTTTTATTTGAGAATTTGTTTGTCTCTAAATAGAGGCAACAACAAATCAAAATTAGTGAGGCAAAAAACCTTTTCCCTTTGATAAATGATGACTATTTTCTATTTCTTCAAAAATTTCAACTCACTTGAATTTGGACTGTTGGCTCCGTAAAAATTCCACCACTTCTTCGTTCAGCTCGATTCGTTGCATACTCGTTTCCACTTTCCTCCATCGTTTTATGGCCCTTTCCTCCACAATTGGTTCATCAAATTCAATTCCATTTTGGGAGAATTCATTGAAAATATATCGTTTAAAAATTAGTTTCTCCGGCCGTTTATGAATATAACCACTTCCATTTGGATCTCGCTCAGTTTCAAAATCATGACTAATGGACAAGAATGGGTCCGAAAATGTGGGGAAAATTTTTATACCCAAATTTTTTACAGTCATTTTTGCTCTGGAATTTTTTTTATTTTGATTAATGGATTGATCTTAAGAAATGAAGCTGCATTTGAACAAATAAAAATATTTTCTTCTTCAATTAAATCTATAATTAGTTAAAAATTTGAGAATTATTGGTCTTTAAAAAACCCAAATTGTGGCCAAAAATATTGCAAAACTTACTCATTTTTGCTGTATAAAATACTTAAATACAATCAATAAACGTTTTTATCTATTATAAAGTGAGGAAAGGCCAAAAGATTTATTATTGGGAGTTGGGACTTATTTAGCGAGGAATGAGTGTGGAGCGAAAAAATGGAGGACAAATAAATATGAAAGATCAGAAATAGTTTACTTTACGTTGGCCAAACACTTCTCTAATAAATTTCACAATTTTCGAACTAATTTCGTTCTTTCCGTTAAAAATGATGTAACATTTCTGAGTGAGGAGGAAATTAGTCACTCCTTTTATTTACCATTTTATATTAATTATAATGTCAAATGAGCAGCAAATTTCCGAGAAGAAAATGATGTAAGTTTAAAAAGGAAATTAAATAATTAAATTTTTTTAAAAAAGATTCAAAAAAATTCTAAAAAAATTATAAATTAAATCAACGAAATTGTTTCAGACTTCTGCCAGCCGAAGTATTGAATGGTATTTTCTGCTTTTTAAGCCGCATATTCCTCGGTGAATCCGTCAGTTTGGTTTGCAAATTCTATGAATTAACCGTCGAAGACTTCTTCAATGAAAGAGCCAGACGCGTCAACATCGCCTATTTACGGGTAGGAATTTATGTATCTATGAAAAACAATAACAAACTAAAAAAATAAATTGAATATTGGCCGTAAAATTATAAAATTAATCAAATTAAACTATAAAAAATTAATTTATTCAAAATCTTTGTAGATTCAATCTGAACTCGGTTGGGCTTCAAAATCTAGTCATTTCTTAATTCAAAAGCAAATTCATGGCCATCCATTGCCAATGCCAATTGTGCCTCCTCCTCTATTCGTCCGCCAACTTGATTTACTCGACATTGATCCGCCTTTCTGCCTGGAAATGATCACATTTCTACGACTTCTTTGTCAGGCGGAATCACCCGAATTTCTTGCAAAAACTCGAATTAATTTCCCACGAATTGATTACGAAATATCACATCACTATGGAGATGGTTAGGAATTTAAAAAAGATGTTCGAAAAGTGGAGAGGAAGGGGTTAGGGATTTAAATAGCGCCGATTGAGTATCGAAATTAATTTTTAGTGCACTACTTGGCGATGGAATAACCCATGTTGGAAAAGAATATACCTCTCGAAAGCCTAAAATGCCCTTTATAACTTACTTAGCTATTTTAAATTTTAAGAAATACATTAAATTAATGAGTGCGCTAAATTCTAAATAAGCTGCCTTTGAGAATAGGAAAAGTAAGTAAAGGGTTTGGATTCTAACTAAGGATTAGGGTGTCGCAAATTCGGGTAAATTTGGGGAATTGTAAGGCTCAATTTTTACCCCTAAATTGCGATTTTTACTCTCAAAAAGGAATAGACAAAATTGACAGGAAGACTCAGGAATTATATGCTTTATTATCCGTATTTTGTGTGATGGGAGTGGATTATTCTCCCCCTTTTAAAGCTATTGAGGAAATTCACATCAAGAAGCTCTTCAACTGGGAAAAGCCATTAAATTCCACGGCCGTAATAGCCGGAAGTTGATGGTTGGGAAGGGGGTGGGAAAATGGGTGGATGGCGATTATGATATCCTGCAAAATTCGCAGGATGCGACAAGGGTTAGGATCAAATCATTCATATCCTATTCCTGACAGACCCCTAAAATATTAATCCTGTGATAAGTGATAACTGATAACCCCATAAGGAAACCTTCACTTTTACTTGACCTAAAAAAGGATACTAATGAGTAATGACACAAGTATATCATTTTCTATTATAAACTTATTAGTAATTGTAAAACAAATTTTCCACCCAACTAGGTTACTCACCATTATAAAGCAATTTAATTTTTCAGCAATTTCACTTGAAATGCTCACAGACGAATGTCAGGAATTTTTTACAAAATGCCGCCTCCTCTCTATGGATAGTTTTAACAATGTGAATAGTCAATTTCGCTACAATTTGGCCAATTCCCCATTGTTCAATGCGGTTGGACATTTGGAGGATGTTGTCGGATCCGGGGGTGAAGATCTGACGTGCCGGGTTCGGAGCCGGCAAGTTGAGAGAAGATGAAGAAGGAGTTGACGGACAAGGGCCAGAAAGATCGACGACGAAGATGGGGGTCTAACGAGCGGGCACGCCAAATGGATGGGTCAATGGAGACGAATTGAGGGATTTGGGATAGGATTTGATCGGAGAGTCGGCTGGCGGACTGAATTGGGCAGTCGAACTTGGAAGTAGGAGGATTGAATTTACTTGACTTTTACTCTATTTAATTTATCTTTATCGCAATAGAAAATGATTGTGGGAACGAGCAAAAACTGAATGTTAGGAGGAGAAAACTGAACTGAGAAACTGAACAACCAATGGGACTTTTGGGTTGAATATAAGGAGCAGAATTCTAGTTTGGGACAGAAAATTTAATGATTGTGGGCGTTTCATGGAAATGGGAAAATGAAGCCAATCAAATAACAAAATTCTGCAAAATATGTCCATTTTGGGAATAGTTGGACTCAATGAACAAAGAAAGTGAGGGGAATTGGTCCAATTGGTTTGTTAATTGCGTGAGAGGAGAAAGATTAAACGAAACGAAAAGAAGAAAATAAGGGAAAATGGAACGGGGGAACTTTGTGGTTTGTGTATGACAGATTTTTCTGGCATTCGCGGACTTTCTTCTCACATCATTCATTCCATTTTCACATGTCCGCGACATTCCCGGCCGAAGAACGTCCTCATTCCGGAAGCCGGATTGGTCGGGCAGCACTGAACGGTTGATCACCATGCAAGTCAGGATCGCTCTTGTTTGGTTTGAAGTGGGCACGCAGGGCCTTGGTGCTGAGCATGATCCGGGGAGATGATCGATCAGTTGATCCGCCACTGAGGGTCAATGAACGGCTGGGCAATGTGGCAAGCGGGATGTGTGCCGGTTCTTCTTCGATCAATTTGTCGTCTTTGTCCTGTTGTCGGGGGGCCTTTCTCTGTCTTGATCGTCGGGCATGACGGGCATGGATTCCTTGGAGGAAGCTTTTGATTGGGGGCCTTGTTGGGGGAGCTTGGGCAGGCATTCCAATCATTCCTCGGAAGGTGTACCAGACGGGACCAAAGAGATAGGCCAGAAGAATTGGCAGGAGGAAGTCGCGCAGACAAAGGAAGCTGGCCCAGAAGCAGGAGATGATGATCCATCGACGGACGAGGGATTCGATGAATTCATGGATCCATTGCTCGATGAATCCTTTGACTCCGCCTGGAGTGGCATTGATGGAGTCGGCACGGGCTTGTGGGCTGCTTTCTCGGTCTTCCTTCCAGGCTTGGTAGCGAGTGAACTCGCTGATGTGCGCGAAGATAGCAAAGTCCGACGAATTGTGGAGTTGCCAGTCATGGAAGATGATGGGTTGAAGATGCATGTCATGGCCAAGCTTCTCCGAAAGTGATTCGTGAAGCTCATGCATGCAGCTGTTGTCCATAGGCGTTGAAATGCCATTTGAAGTGTCGATCTTGAGCCAGTTGCCAGGTTGGGTCTCAAGATATTGTGTCCGGAAGATTCCGCAGTCAGCAACTGTTGCATTGGCAGCAATGATGCGGAGGATCGGGTCCAAGAAGGCATCATATTTGTGATCCTTGATGCGGATGCTGACGGGAATGAAGAGGTAGCAGGCCTTTGATGAACGAAGCGCAATGTCCTTGAGTTCGATTGGTGCACAACCAAAGACTTCAATGGCGGATTCGCTGATCCATCGAGCCATGACGAAGTCGTTTTGAAGGAGTTGACGAGCTTGCAAAGTGGGATTGTCATTTCGCTGGTTTCTCTGGCATTCCTTGAGGTAAAGTTGAGCCAGGGAACGGCTGGTGGCCAATTGAGTGGCAGTCAATTGGGCAGCAATTTGTTGCTCGTCGATGCGTCGTCGTTGGCGTGCCGTTGTGTTCCGGATTTTCTGGAGATCCTCGATCAGGATTCCGAATCCTTGATCAGAAAGGACGATTTTGTTGCCGTCACAGGCGATCACTGTCTTGGCGTCGGCGCTGAAGGTGAGTGCCTGTTCACGACTTTTGGAGATGAATGTGGCTGTGGCATATTCCGTGGCACTGGTGGCTTCTCCTCGCATGAATTCCAGGAATTCGTAGTCGCAGCCATGGCATTTGCCCTGTGGGCAATTGGAGTCCCAGATGAGGCTGGAGTTGTCGGAGAGGAGGCAGTAGTCGCTGGAATATGTGCAGTCCGCAACCTCCAGAATTGGCGAGATCATTTGCAGATTGTGCGGCCGAAAGAAGAGTGGGGCCGGTTGAAGAAGGCAATTGATCGAGACGGTTGGAACTGCGCCACTGAAGAAGCTGGCAAAGCGCCCAGGAAAGTCCTTCCGGAGCACTTGATGAGTTTTCCACACTTTGCTGGAGCCTTCCTTGATCAGTTGATCGTTGGTGAAGTCACACTTCTTCTGTTCTGCCATTTTTCTGCATGCTGAACGTCCAACCACGAGCATTTCCTTGGTCGGGTCCTGATTGATCGGATCGCCAAGCCAGTTGGTGTAATGCTCTTCAGCAAGTCGTTTTGCCGAGCAATGGTAGGCGCTGGTGATTTCTTTCGGCTTGATGATTTGGCCATACAGATGAATTGTGACGTTTTTCCAAATGGCAGTCAGACTGGGAGGCGGTTGACAGAAGGGTGATTGATCACCGAGCTTCAATGTCCAAAGAGTGCCGCCACGATGAGAGCAGACGAGAGCAGGTTTGCCTGTGTGCGCGAGAGAAGGCCATTCATCTCGGCTGTGTTTGCGGCTTTTGGCAATGGGCTCTTCAGGAACCACTTCCTTTTGGCCCAAGCCTTGGAAGTAGGGAGTTTCTGGTTCCTCTTTGCTGAGCACAATTTCATGCCAAATTGTGGTTGCTTCCGTGGTTGTTGTGGTCATTGTGGTGGGTTTGGAAGACCGTTTTGAAGTGGTTGTTGGCCTGGTCGAAGTTGTGCTGAGACGAGTAGTCTTCTTTGTTGAAGGTTTGGGAGTGGAAGATGAACGCGTTGAGGAAGTTGTTGACCAGGTTGGAGTTAAAGAAGTGGTTGATGAAGTTTGGACCAAAGAAGTGGTTGGGAGTGGTCCAAATGTGCTTGTGGGTTGGCCTTGTTGAAGTTGGTTGTAGCGTTGCCAAAAATGTTCAGCATGCGCTTTGATATGGTCATTCCTTTCCTCTTCTCCTTTGGGCATATTTGCGCGCATATTTGAGAGGATGTCCTGGTATAGCGATGGAGTAGTTGAAGTTGGTGCGTCCGTTCGTTTTTGGAGATTTTGGAGAAATGGCCAATGAAAAGGAGGAGCATGGATTGATAATTCGGAGAAGGACTTTTCATTGGATGAAGATGCCGAGGACATGGCGCAAAAGCAAAAGATGAGGATGATGGAGAAGAAGAGGGACGAAGTTGGAGACGGAGGCCGAATTTTGGGCCTACGGGCTCTGTTTGTGTGTGATTGGGGATTATGGTTACTCGACGATGTAGATTGGGTTTGTACCTTCGGACGACGACGAATTGGAGATCTGCTCCTTGTGCAACCGGGCGGTAAAACACGCGGCAGCTTGACCTGTCGCCGGCGTGGTGCATCCGGAGTGGGTCGACGAGGTTGAGCCCGGGGAGGACTGCGATGACGTTGAACCGGAATTGGACTTCGGTGACGACGCTGAGCTGAAGGTGGATCAATCCGGCGGTGGATGATCCTTGGTGGGTTTTCCCGATGGCGATTTGCCTTTGGTGGGCTGATCCTTCGTCATGGAGTTGTTTCCCGTCTAGGACATTGTGGCCATTGCCGTTCAGGAGAGGCGTGTCGCCGTTGAACGGGGGACGGGTTGCGCCTATGCCAGGGTAATTGCCTTTGTTGTTGTTCTTGTTGCTTCCTTTCACGTGGTATCATTTCCCGGGGTAATCGACTGGGGTGAACTGCTCTCGCAGGAAGTTTTGGAGGAGTTCGAGAACGTCGCCGAACTCCAAGTCCAGAAAAGAGCCACGGCGATTTGGGTTGAATGGATGGAGGGGCCAATTCCGCCAATTTCCGAGGCTTCGGTTTTGTTGGAGCATAGTCCTTTAACACACGACGGTGCGTAATGGGCGGCGAAGGAGGGCGATCGGCCGCTTTTCGCGGGATTCGTGGCAATTTCGGCGGCAAAACAAATTGGTTGCTTGAGCCCTCCATGAGTTCGTCATCGTTGTCGTCGTTTTCGAGACTGAGCGCATCATCTGAGTCGTCTTCATCCGATTCCTTGTTGTCCATGTAGTTCTTGAACAATTTGGTCGCTGAGGGCCGTGGTTCTACGCCGACATTCCTCATTTCCTTATCCGCCTTGTACAAGAGTCGCTCCAGAAGCGAGTCAAATTGTACACGTCCCATGCGCCAATACTTTTGGAGATCCTCCTCGATCGATTCCTCCAATTTCGGCATGATTTGGACGCGGCAGCCACCGTCGTCTTCATCCTCGTCGTCGTCAAAGCCATAATCGGCTGCGGAATGCACCTTCTGGACCAATGAATTGAGGCGGTTGATGATAAGGGCATCCAGGATGGGCATTGGAGGGAAGTCCTGGTCCATATTGGCGTTGATCTGCTCAATGGGATAGAGTTGGTTTATGGCCCTCGTAAATATTCTCCCATATTTTTGGACGCGTGCTGTGCGTGCGCTTTCGTCGTTGGACCGGTTGAGATGTGTGATGATGCCGAGTTCCCAGAGTGATCGTGGTGCCGAGTCGTCTTCGATCAAGACCACATCGCCGATGCGTGGCGACTGACCGGAAGTTGGTTTCGATCGATCCCTTTCACGAAGGGAGAGAAGGTACTCATCTCGCCAGATTTGGCGGAATTTGTTGATGCGGCCGAGACTTTTGTTGAATTGAGTGAGAAGTTTCGATCGGCCGTCTTGTTGCGGATTGAAGTCGGGATCATTGGGATCTTCGTCAAAGCCTGGCGGTCCCAGTTCAACGTCTTGGGCGCCGGCAGGAAGCAAAAAGTCGATTGGACGAAGTGCCTGCATCGGTTCCTTTTCCGATTGGAAGGTCAGAGGCCGAGAGTTGATCACTGCTTCGATCTCGCAGAGAAGGGTGGCGAGTTCGGTCTGGGTGAGAAGTGAACGGCCAATAGTTCGCTTCAAGGCATTCTTTGTGATGCCGACCATTCGTTCCCATGCGCCTCCTTTCCATGGAGCATGGGGAGTCGTCCATTTCCAGTTGATTCCCCGAAGGGCGATGGATTGTTGCACTTCTTTGGTGCTGAGAACATTCCTCCAACGGTCTTGAATGACCTTGGAGCCAAGGACGAAGTTGGTGCCATTGTCCGAAAACATTGTGACGGGAATGCCTCGTCTCGAGACGAAACGGCGAAAAGTTTGAAGGAAGGAGGCGGCAGAATAGTCATCGGCGACTTCCAGGTGAATTGCGCGAATGGTCAGGCAGGTGTAGAGGGCGACGTAGACTTTGATGGTGCCATCGGCGGTTTTGGCATTCATTGGGCCAAAATAGTCAACGCCAGTGTAGGCGAATGGACGTATTTCGGCTACGCGTTCCTTTGGAAGGTCGGGCGCTTCTGGAACTGCGTATGGAGCCGCGCGGGATCGGCGGCATTCAAAACATCCGATTGTTGGTGAGTAGACGCGTTGTTCGATGGTTCGGCGTCCTTGTGGAATCCAGTATTTTTGTCGTAGGATTCCCAAATGAATTTTGCCCAAAACATGATTGTTTTTGCGATGAGAGTCCATGATGAGCAGTTTTGTGATCCATGCTTTTGGCGGAAGCAGGATTGGGTTTTTGGCGGATTGACTGATGTTCGCTTCATTCAGTCTTCCTGCACAGCGCCAAAGTCCGAGGCCTGATGGGCCGTCGAGATAAAGCCGTAAATCGCGCTTTTGACTTTCTGTTGGAGGCCATTCGTTTTGCGCTTGCACGATGAGAAAGCGCTCAGCCAATTTCAGTTCCTTGGCTGTTAGGATTTCGGTCCATTGCATGGTTTTAGCAATGTGTTTGAAGATTGGAGCAACGAATTTGGCGCTTGAAGCTGATGACGTTTGACGAATGAAGCGGAAGAAGTAGACGGTTGCGGCTTTGAGCCGTCGCCATTGACTGAATCGAGTCGAGTCGATGACGGATTGATGAGTGATGACTTCCGTGACTGGGTTGGTCATCTCGAAGGTTGCTTCTGCTTCTTGATCCTCATAGATCTCTGATCCGGTGTGGTAAATTGCTTTGGGTTCAGGCCATCGACTTTCTGACCAGGAAAGCCATTCAGGGCCATGTTTCCATAATCGACTGACGGAAAGCAGAGCTGGAGTGAGTCCTCGAGATGCTCGATCAGCGGGATTTTGTGTTCCATCGACGTGTTTGACATCAACGAAGCATCCTCGAATGACTTTGAGGCGATTATCGATGAATCGCTCATATTTCTTGACACGTTTGAGCCAATCAATAGAGCATTGACTATCAGTCCACAATGTGATTGCGCTGTTGTTTTGAACATTCAATTGTTTTTGAATGTATTTGATGATTTTGGCCCCAAAGCCAGGGATTGCAATTCCATTTTTGGTGTTGAACCCTCCTTTTTCGAAAGGGTTGATGGCTTCAGCAGAGCCTTTGCGAAGATGAGGTTGCTTTGATATTGGGTCAAGAAGCTGACTGGTGGGCGAGGATCGATTCTGGATCGTTGGTAGACGGCAACACCGAGACCAATACCGGATGCGTCAACAAAACAATGGTACTCGATGTGCTCGGTTGTGCAAATATAGCGAGGGAAACTGAGGGTCACTGATTGGCCTTGGTGTTCCCATGATTGCAAGATGCTTTTCCATGCATCCTGCAATTCCGCTGGTAATTCCTGGTCCCATTGGAGATTTGCTTCATGAAGAGTTCGAAGGAATTGCTTCGCCATTAGAAGACAAGGCGACAGCAGACCAAGCGGGTCGTAGATTTGGGCAAAGATTGAGAGGACTTGCCGCTTGGTGAAGGGACCGGTGAATTGCGGGAATTGGAATTCCAGCTCGTTGCTTGTTGGAATCCATTTGATGCCAAGGACCTTGGTTTGCTGCATATCCTTGGCTAGCCAGCCTTCTGGTAAAGGAGGCATGGCAGATGTGAGTTGAACTGGTTCGCTGGAGAAGAATTCTTGAAGCTTCATTCCACCGGTATTGAACAGTTGTTGGATTTCATCGGCTAATTCATTCATTTTCTCCTTTGGCTTCACTTCCACCATGATGTTATCGACGTAAAGGTTCTTCTGAATGCGTTGCGCAACATCGGAATCCGAAAGGGAAAGATGCTCCCTAACGGTGGCATTTAGGAGGAATGGACTGACGGTTAGTCCAAATGAAACACGGCAGAAGCGGTAGATGATGATCGACCAAGTTTCAGGGCGATCCAAATCAGCATTGAAGGGGTCATCAAGCCACAGGAATCGAGTTGCGTCGCGATCCTGGAGACGAACACCCAATTGGAGAAAGGCCTTTTCGATGTCGGCCAAAAGGACGCGTTCCATTTGACGGAAGCGTAGAAGAATGCCAATGAGATCCGTGAGGAGAAGTGGGCCGGTGTGAAGACAGTCGATGAGTGATGGTGCGCCAGGAATTGAAGCTGGTTTGGCGCTGGCGTCCATGGTGATTCGGATTTTTGTCGTTGCTTTGTCCTCCCGAATCACAACGCGGTGAGGCAGGTAGTGGACTGGTCCAACTACTTTCTTTGGGTCCATCACGCGTTCGATCACACCTTTTTCGAGTTGATCGGTGATGATCGCATGGTATTGATCGGTGAGATTGAGTTTGCGCACTTTGCGCAATGTGCCTTGGAGTCGAGCTCTCGCTTGGCGATAATTCGTGGGTAAATCGGCCACTCGATGGTTCCAAGGGAGGGCGACTTGGTAACGCCCATCAATGAAGGTGAGATTGCGCTGAAAGTTGCGCATGACCTCGTCTTGGTCAGGTTGATCGGTGGCATCATCAAGGCCAATGGCTTGCAATGAGAAATATTGAGCCATCCGATCATTCAATGCCAATTCCGCTTCTGTGATGAGTTGAGTTTGGTCAGTGGATTCTGTTGATTGGGCCCCTTGTGCGGGATTGTTCGGAGGCCTTGTGGCTTGTTGGGTCGAAGCCACTGTGTCGATTTGATCGACTTGGAATTGGCGCAAATGAGCGAGAAATGGGTTCAGCTTGCCAGGCTGATCATCCTCCGAGTCTGACGAATCAGACGAATCAGTTATGCTCGGAGATTTTGAAGGAAGTTTGCATCGAAGTTGGTAGCTTGGCTTTGGTTTCGATGGACGTTCATCCTCCGATGAGTCTGAATCCGAATCGGTGTAACTTGGAAGTTCCCGTCGATTGATGCGGTTTTGATGCCCTTGAAAAGTCGACAGGAAATGATATCCTGGTGTTGGGCGTCGAATAGGCGGTTGATTTTCGTCTGAATCCGAATCCGAATCGGATGTCAATGGAGGAATGCAAGCTCCTTCTTGATTTTCTTCTTCGGCACAAACTTGGCATGGATGAAGCGATTGATGATTGATGCAGGGTTCTGGCCGTCGGGAGACAAAGAGTGGTCGGCCATGATGCATTGTGCCTGCTTCGATCGGTGGTCCTCGTTGGAATGGGCGGGTTTGTGGTTTGTACGAATGGCTGACATCGGAATCAGAGTCGCCTTCCCATTCCGGGTCATGATCCGACGGATCAGGCGGTTCATTGTCAGAGAAAACCGCCCCACAAAATGTGATTTGTGGTTGGAGTTGAGTTGGCCATCCAGAACGTGTTCGTCCTGTGCCACTGATGATTTTGCCCAATCGAGTTTGGCTGAGGATGAAGCCGCTGGGCAGTTGCTCCAGAGCATGGATTTGCAGTGCGTTGCAGGGATCGATGCCGAGCAGAATGTCTGGATGCTTAACTTTCTCAGGCAGAGCCAGTTTCTTTTTGCGTAATTGTTCCTCGTTGATGTTGCTTAGGTCTACGATCGGCATTTGGTTGACGATGAATTGCATTTTGTTGAGTGAGATGATCATTTTGTCGCCGTCGTGGCAAAGTAGACCAAGCTTGACCCGATCACTGAGATAGTATCGGGGTTGTGGATCGCCAAATGAACTGAGGAGGCATTTCTCCTGTTCGTGTGCATGCAATTGAAGATGATCCGCTACTTTGGCTGAGATGAAAGAGCGGTGCGATCCGGGATCCATGAAGATTGATGCGACCATGGATTTGTGCGGGTTGGCAACATTGAAGATGGTTGCCTCAGTGGTCATCAGCAGTGCCTTTTTGCCTGTGATTGCTGCTGATGAGAGGAGATCTGCGCGTTCTCCTTGCGGGTTTGTGTTGATGAGTTGCTCTTGTGATTGAGCGCATGCACAATGTTTCGGCTCCGGTGCCGAGGCATCCTGTTGGACTATTGCGTCCACCGATTGAATTGATGAGTTGAGACAGAGAGGAGTTGGATGTGCCTGTTTGCACTTGAAGCAGCGGGACGGACGAGGGCATTCTCTAGACGAGTGCCCACCCCGCATGCATTTGAAGCAAAGGTTCTTGCTTCTCAGCACTTCTTTTCGTTGTGAGACAGTGCTGAAGCGTTGGCATTTGTCTTGCCAGTGAAGCCCTCCGCAAAACACGCATGGCATGGTTGGTTGAGTTGCGGGACTTTGCGGCGGCTTCGAGTTTGGTGCCGGAATTTGGCGTGTGCCTTTGGGCTTGCCTTTGCCCTTAGGCTTGATGCTTGGTGGCGTGTCCACCGATGCATTGATGAATGTGTGGTCTCTGCCTTTGTGTTGGATGCCTTGTCCGCTTCGCCGCGGATTTGATGATTGCTGAGGGCGCTTGTTTGCTCCCTTTTGTTGATGGCCATATTCATCCATGACCTCCCGAATGTTAGACTCGCGGCGCACCGCATCGTTGAGAGTCTGGAGGAACTTTGTCGTGTTCCAGTCATCGGGATTTTCAGCCTTCTTGATGAGGATTGTGCGAAGGAAGGCCGGGTTCAGTTTCTTCTCGAGCGAGAGATGCACCATGGGAGATTCGACATCTTCTCCCATGGTTCGGAGTTCCCTGGTTATTCGTTCCAGTTCAAGCAGAAGAGAGTGGGTGCGGGAAAGATTGTCAGCCCTCTGCAGATTGCTCAATTCGGCATGCAATGTTAGGACATAGCTTTTCTCATCGCCATAGGTTTCCCGAAGAAGATTCATTGCATTCGTGTAGTTTTTGTCCTCAAGGCGAAAGCCAGAAATGAGCGCCTTGGGTTCGCCTTCCAAAAGAGAGCGGAGCAGATTGAGTTTATCCGCAGCTGTTCCGGACCTGGAGTTCGCAGCATTGCGAAAGCTTTCATAGAACTCGGGCCAGGTCCGTCGATCGCCCTTGAATGGACGGATGTGAAGGGTTGGAAGGGCATAAAGCGTGCCGAATGATGGTTGTGCTGCCGGTGCCTGGGCTGGGGCCGCACCTTCTGGGATTGCGGCTGCCATTGCTTGTGCGTGAGCCAATTGTTCGGCTCTTTCTTCTTTTGACACTCTTGCTGTGTAGATTTTGATCTGTGCAGTCAAGTCATGCTCAACTTCCTGGACTCGTGCCAGTTTTTCATATGCGGCTGCAACTGATTCGTCCACTTTTGACTTTTTGGTGAAAGCGGCGAAAAGCTCATTCTCTGCGTCGGAGTTTGCGCCTAGTTTTCGGGTTAAATCCGTAAATTGGTTGAGGGCGCTGCTGATGTCATCCAGCATTGTTCGCATGATCTGAATCTGATCCATAGCCACTTCATGGGCCGCTTGGAACAATGCGAGATTCTCGAAGTTGGATTTAGTGTCGTCTGGCTTATAGCCAAGATCGTCGACCTTCTTGGTCAGGGAGAATGCTTTGAGCGCATGGATAATCTTTTGTTGAATTGGCGCAGACATATTTGCTTTTTGTCAATGGAAGAACGAGCAGAACGATTTGAACAAGTTGAAGAACGAAGATGACGGGCAAAAAGTCAGATATGAAGATGAAGGGCAGCGAAGTTGAAGATGAAGATCAAAACTTGAAGAGCAGAGAAGATGAAGATGAAGGGCAGCGAAGACGGAGAACAAGACTTGAAGAGCAGCGAAGATGAAGATGAAGGGCAGCGAAGATGAAGAGAAAAGTTTTGAAGGGCAGCGAAGATGCAGCGGGCTGATTAGTTGAATCGCGCGGAGTCGCGATGGATCAGCCCGGCGCTGTTACTAAGAAAACAAGTTTTCAATTCCCAAAAACTTTACTTCTTTTCCAGCAGACGATCCCGTGCTCACGATGAACAATCCAATGGCAAGCAATGATCCTGGGCCTAGTCACGTCGGGGCCACCAAATGTCGGATCCGGGGGTGAAGATCTGACGTGCCGGGTTCGGAGCCGGCAAGTTGAGAGAAGATGAAGAAGGAGTTGACGGACAAGGGCCAGAAAGATCGACGACGAAGATGGGGGTCTAACGAGCGGGCACGCCAAATGGATGGGTCAATGGAGACGAATTGAGGGATTTGGGATAGGATTTGATCGGAGAGTCGGCTGGCGGACTGAATTGGGCAGTCGAACTTGGAAGTAGGAGGATTGAATTTACTTGACTTTTACTCTATTTAATTTATCTTTATCGCAATAGAAAATGATTGTGGGAACGAGCAAAAACTGAATGTTAGGAGGAGAAAACTGAACTGAGAAACTGAACAACCAATGGGACTTTTGGGTTGAATATAAGGAGCAGAATTCTAGTTTGGGACAGAAAATTTAATGATTGTGGGCGTTTCATGGAAATGGGAAAATGAAGCCAATCAAATAACAAAATTCTGCAAAATATGTCCATTTTGGGAATAGTTGGACTCAATGAACAAAGAAAGTGAGGGGAATTGGTCCAATTGGTTTGTTAATTGCGTGAGAGGAGAAAGATTAAACGAAACGAAAAGAAGAAAATAAGGGAAAATGGAACGGGGGAACTTTGTGGTTTGTGTATGACAGATTTTTCTGGCATTCGCGGACTTTCTTCTCACATCATTCATTCCATTTTCACATGTCCGCGACAATGTAATGAATTCAGTATTGCAAGTTCGACCTTATTTAAAATGGTTGGAAAAACCATTGCCCGAAAATAGTCACTGGAAATGCAGACGTCTCGATTTCCTCATTTATTCTCGAAGCTATGTGAAAAAATGGGAAAAATGCATGGCCAAATTATTTAAAGTGGTCAAGGAAGTGAGTTTGAAAAAAGGCAAAATATATTATTTTTTTTTGAATATATTATCATATCAAAAAAAGTGACAATTCTGACTGAAGACATTTAATTGTCTTTAGCCAAAATAATTTTATTAAATTTTAAAATAAAAAATCATATCCTTGCATAAGGTTAATTACTAATTAGGTAGATTAAGCACGAATCTCTTTCCTATATTATATATTTGTTCAATTTATGCTAATCTTGGTCAAATGCCGACATTTAGTACCATCATAGGTATAGGTACATATTGGTAAAAGTCAGATATAATGATTAAAAATAAAAAGTCAAATTTCTTCGATAATCTTCCAAAATTACCATAAAAAACTTTTCTAGAAAATTTTTCAGATCTGTTGAAATTTTCATATTTTACATAAATCCGAATAGATAATAAATTAATGAGTCATTCATTAATTTGAATTTAAATTGAATAATTTGAATTATTATTATAAATATTCCAGGAATTCGTTGGCAACAATGATGCACATCAAGTTGAATGGGAAATTTGGCTTTTTGGAATGGAAAAAAGAATTCCCGAATTTCGGCTTGAAAATCGAGAAAGAAAAGAAATTTTGGAGCTGAAAGAAATGGAAGAGACAATATGTGAAAAAATTGAAGATGAGGATGAAAATGAATGGACAAATTCATCAAATTATAATAAACAATTGGAGAAAATGCGGCAAAAGACACCCATTTTCCGTCTATGCCGTCGATTTAATCATTTTGATGAAATTTGAATTTTTATAAATTTTATTGTTATCATTAAAAT
Organism: Pratylenchus scribneri; assembly: GCA_030063045.1. Classification (NCBI taxonomy): domain Eukaryota; kingdom Metazoa; phylum Nematoda; class Chromadorea; order Rhabditida; family Pratylenchidae; genus Pratylenchus; species Pratylenchus scribneri. Next base: position 303,449 of record JAQSEB010000127.1, read on the forward strand.
TTTATTATTATAGTAAAAATATTTCATGATTTATTTTAATTTAATAAAAATGATTATCCCTCATCTAATCCTCTCTCTTGATTTTTTGCCTTAAAAAATTGGAAAATTTTTCTTGTATCGATTTATTTTAGAGGATCGTATGAACTTTGTGTGTAATTTTGTCTCGCATTCATCATATAATGATGGCTAAAGAGAAGGGAAAATAAATTCATCCTCGCCCAATCCCAACTAGGGTTGGACAAAGTCGGTTTTTAGGTTTTGATTTCGACGTTCTCGGTTTGAAAACCCGATTTTCGGTTTTTGAAAAATGTCGGTTTTCGATTTCGGTTTCTCCTATTTTCTGTTTAAAAGAGCAGTTTGAAATTTCATTGAATTTCTCAAACCGAAACCAACTTTGTCCAACCCTAATCCCAACCCAATAGCTTGACAATTGGCCAAATTTTCCTAGAAAGCAATATTCCATCTACCATCCAATCCCTTTCGATGAGGAGGATATATCGATTATATGTGCATTTTTATTGATTATTCAGGTGGATAGGACTTTTCTTTCACATCAAATAGTAATAATAATTTATAATTTTATTTTTACTTTATCAATCTATCATTCAACTCTTTTATTATTTATTCATTCATTAACTTCCATCAATGAGGTGGTGAATTGCCTAATAAATTCCAAGGCTTAAAAATTAGTTAAAAACATTTTTAAAAATTTAAGCATTTTGAGATTGTGCTTTAAACAAGTACATCAAAATTCAGGCCATTATAATTAATAAATAAATAATATTTTTTAAAAATTTTAAAAGCAAAAATGGTTTAGAAATATAATCCTTTCTGAAGTTTTAATCTAAAATAATATTTATTTAATTTTATCTTAAATTCTTTCTATTATATTAATTCCAAATTTAAAATTCATAATAAGCTGAAAATGTTTTATTTATTAGCAGAGCTGTGCTTTTCATAATTTTCGACTCCGACACCGGACTCAGTGCTTTCTATTTTTTGACTCCGACTCCTATTTTGGAGCCCCCGTACATTTCTCCCACATTAATTTGGTCATGATCATTCCTTTTCCGTACAATTTGTCTCAATGAAATCGGTCAAGGTCATTCATTTCTCCATTTCCGTACAAAAATTATTCAGACTTTTATGCCCATCTCCCCTTCTCAAAATGGTTTTATAAAATCCTGTGTTCAATCTTCAATTCAATAAGAAAAATCATTCTTCAATTCATTCATCAGACAAACAAAAGGGAAAAATTTAGTCCGAAAATGGCCGTTCAGTGAAAAATTTTATCTAAAAATTGTCGCGAAGCGAAAAATTTGGTTAAAAAAATAGCCCACAAAATTTAGACTAAAAATTGTCTCAAAAGGGAAAAATATAAGCTAAAAATTAACTTTAAAAATGCCAAAAATTTCGGATATCGGATCGTAAAGCTTAAATTATTCGGATAGGATTTCGGATAGAAAAAAAAATCGAATTTCGGATAATCCGCGGCAACCCCGATATATAGCATTTCAATATGAAAAAGATTAATTAAACATAATTAGGAACAAAAATAATGCTAAATAACTACATAATAATTTCTACATAATATAATTTAATAAATATAATCTTTAAATATCAAATAAAATATTTTAAATATTAAAATATTTATATTGTTTTATAAAGGACCAAATTATGATATCCATAATTCCATATCCCTTGATTATTTCATTTTTGTCAATAATTTTGCTCCAAAAATTTTTAAATGCTCATGGAGGAAACACATCAAATCAAAATGTCCAAACTGGCGCTGAAATTTTTGTGCCATGGACATTTTTGGGTGGAACAAATGATCATCAAAAAATTGTGAAACCAAATTTTACATTGAGAGAGGCTGCAATAATCCATTCCGCATTTTTTCATAATTTAAAATTTAGGCAAGAAATTTTAATCAAAATAATTCAACATAAAATTTCTATTGGTAAATTGTACAATATTCAAGATTAAAATTCATAAGGGCAACACTCAGGTTTTAAAGCTTAAAATTATATTGAGAAAAAAGAACCAAAAGTTATTTCCTTTATAAAATTTACAAAAATTAAATTCAAAGAGATCAATGAGCAAAATTTCCATAATAAAAAAATTAGAATCAATTTATTCAAAAATCTTTGAATTTATTCAAAAATTTCATTTCCAAAAATTAATATTTTTCAAAGAACATGCTCAAATAATGCCATAATAAGTTTAAACTAAATAAAGAATTAAAATTCATTATGCATAGCCAAGTTAAATGATTTTAAAAATTTCGAATTTTCTGACTTGAAAATTGATGATTATTTAATCATGAATTTTTAGAAAATCATTGGAACTTTTTGTGAATGAGATATCAAAAATAAAATCAGAAAAAGAAAAAAGAAAACAAATGCCGTTGAATTATCCAAAAATATTTGAACTCAATTTTCGCCAATCATTCAAAGGGAATGAAAAATTATTTGAAAAATTCAATGATTCAATCATTCTGCCAATTCATGTAATTTTAAAAAAAGTTTTTTAAAAATTAGCAAAAAAATATATAAAAATTTTTAAAAATTCCAGAATGAAATAGAAAAATTTTGTGCTTCCGTTGAACATCGGAAGCATGGCGAATGGGTTTGCTCAAAATTGGACAAAAAATTTGGGCTGAATTTATGGCTAATGTTTTCCGCATGGAAATCAATGCTCAGAAAAGTGCACAAATTGCAATGGGGAAAAGGGATGGAGAAAGAAGAAATTTGGGCACATCAAAAAATGGTAAAAAATTTGAATTTAATTTAACTAAAATAAAATAAAAAAAACATGAATTTAATTTGATTAAAATAAAATAAAAATTAGATCCGCAATTGGTGGAATTCATATAGGAAATTTGATGAAGTGGTCAGTTGGCCACGGGATGAGGATGGAAATGCGGCAGGTAAAGGCAAAATCCGAATGAGTATGTCCCAATATTTCTATGAAAGCAAGGAATGGTTTGAAAATATTGTTAACAAATTGGAATGGTTGAACAAACATATGGACATTGTAAATAAATTAAATTAATTTTTTAAAGTTTGAGCCAAATGATTATTGACTAAATTTATGTAAATGGAAATATATGATAGATTGGAAGCGTATGGGAACGATTCCTACTGAATAGTGCAAATGTGGGCGTTTTCGACTTATAATAAATCAGAAACCGGTTTTAGACCCTAAAAACCTCATACCATTTTGTAGATCTCATCGAGACGCATCGATTGGTATATAAATTGTCACTTAATTAAAGGATATTAAATTGTTCAAGCGATTTTCCCGTCTTTCGTTTTAAACTCTTTAATTTTATTCCAAACCATGACAAATTATATACTATTCGATGCGTCTCGATGAGATCTACAAAATGGTATGAGGTTTGTAGGATCTAAAACCTGTTTCTGATTTTTTATAAGTAGAAAACATCCACATAACACCATTGGAAGCAAAATTATAATTTAAGATTTTGATAAGAAATTCTATTAATTTACAAAAAGTCGAAATGAACTTTTAAAATATTAAAATAATAGACAAATCAAGTTCCATTTAACCATCTCATGACCTAATCTAGCCCTAAATTTATCCAATTAATCCCTAGCTTAAACACTTCCTTAAGGCCAAGTTATATGGCCTAAAATTTTCTAAATTAAAATTAATATTTTACAAATTTTGCAAAAAATTGGTACGAAATTTATCCATCAAAATATTTTGTATATATCGTACCGATTTTATAATCCATTCATAATATATGTACATTTAGAGGGAAAATTGGACCTCAAAACAATTTGAAATATTTCCATATTTGGAATCCAAAATGAAATTTGATTAACAAATAAATGTGGAATTTGTGAATGATGATTTTCCAAAGGACGCAAATATATTAAAAAATGGTAAATAAAAATTTATAATTTCTTTCTTATTTTTTCCTTGTTTAATAGATAATGAACCGAAGGAAAGTAAATTGAAATTTGCATTTTATTTGCTTAAAAAGGTAAATCAACCATTTATAATTAGAAATTTCTTGAATAATTTTTTAAATTTTACAATTAGATTTTTCATCAATAAAATAATCCAAAAAATTTAATAAAAATTTAAAAATTCTTAAATATTTTTGTTGCAGTTTGGAATCACATCAACGATTGACGCCTTCAAAGAATATTTGGGAAAAGATTTTATGTGGGCCCTTTACCATATATATCCAAGCAATCTTTATCATGCCGGAGTTTGGGTCCATGGAATTGGTAAATTAATTAAATTTTCACAAAAATATTAAAATCATCATAATAATAATAATAAACACAGATTAAATCATAATTTCTAAGCCATAATGGAATTATTCTATTTTTGAAAAATAAATAAATACTTCATAAAAAACAATGAAGAACGGATATCTAATAAATCCCATTAGAGGATATTTGCGAAAAAAATCCGAGCATCATTCCTGCTGGAAGATAAAATTTATTAAAGATAAATGGGTGGGATGGGAATTCTCTGGGATACAATTAAAATCGTCTTAACAAAGGATACTAATTTTTTATTCTATTTGATGATTAATTTAATAAATTTAAATTTCAAATAGAAATTCACTACAAATGTATGAATTCTGCACCCGTAATTTATGCACCAAAAAGCAATGTGCATGGCGAATTTGAATTTTTGCAAACAGTTCAGAAAAAAATTGGCACAAAAATGGCAAAAATTAGTGAATACCGAGATAAAAATTCGTCAAATTCATATGCAGAAAAGTTTTAAATTTTTTCTTACAAAAAAAATAAATTATAAAAATTTTAAGATTTTTAGTGGAATTTGAGGAAGATTTTGAAACGCCATTGAGTCCATTTGAGGTGCAAATGGCCTATGATTGGTTGGATTCTAGAGGACAATTTGGCGAGGATTCGAGCACAAATTTCTTCAAAAATTGTTTGTCAATGCCACCAATCCTGTTTAAGGCCATAGCAAAGGATTATGAGGCAATTATTTAAATTTTAAATAATGCCAAAAATAATTACCTAAAAAATTTTGTAAAAATAATTTTTTAAACAAGAATATGACATATTTATGATATATTTGGTAATCTTGGTAAAGAATTGCAAACATTTACAAATGTGATCTAAACATGGCAAGATTGGCATAAATAATTTAAAATTGGGAGGCAAATTCGTACTTACATAAGCATTTATAATTCCTCCAGTGAAAATTATTTTCTAATTCAAAAAAATATTTTTGGAAATTATTAAAAAACCAAATTCTTATACCTAAATATATTTTGTTTTACTAATTTATTTTGTCCATTTATTTCAGTCAATTCCAATTCCACCTAAATTGGAACAACCAATGCCAATAAAATGTGCAAAATTTGCCAATGAAAAATGGAACGCATTTAACAATCTGTTTTGGGGCATTATATGGCCAACGAAGAAAAATGAGCCAGAGAATTGAATGAAAAAATTTATTTTTATTTTTCGACATTTTTTATTTTCCATTTTACTCTTTTATAATGGAATTTATTTACAAAAACAGACATTAATGGAAATTTCCTTTTAATTTAATCGTTTTATGATATTTATTTAAATTTCATTTATATAAAATTTCATTTTTTTCCTATTTCTTCGGTTTAAGATAAATTTTTAATTTTCTTTATGCTAGATATATTCATTAAATTTTTAATATAATTATGATGAGGAATTGATCATCTTTATCATTTAATATAAATTTTTTCCATATCAACGAGATCACAATTACAATATTGTTGCAGTATAATTGAAAGAATGAAGGGTGATAAATAACAACGCATCAAATTTTATCATTTTATTTTATTAATTTTCAATCCAATATTGGTATCGTTCTATACTGACTATTAAATTTGACCAATTCCAACCCTCTGATGTCTGGCCAATTATGTCAAACTTTTGTTTTTTCAGCCTTTATATTTTGGAGTTCCTTTTTTATTTCCGTTAACTGCAATTCTAAGATACCATTAGAGGTTCAATTATTACAAATTCTTTTCAATATTGCTATTTTCTTATTTATGTTGGATAAAGCATGGCCTAGTGAAAAATCAATTCTCCCTTTTCGATCGATTATGGCCATATTTTTGCCTAGGACTTGGAAAATGTTTTCCTTCCCTCGCCAATACTATCCCCAATCCGCACATGACAATTCCATTTTGGCCAGGTTTGAACCCATTTTCCTCATTTGAACCCATTTTGGTTTGATTTGAATCAATTTTATGAACCGAAGATAACATCATTCCATGCTTCTTTATATTTTGGCCCGAAGTTAATATTTTTATCTTGCTTGATTTAAAAAACTTTCTTTCAAAAAACATATTACAATGCATTTATTTGCTTCTCATTCTCATATCAAAATAAAAAATGTCATTTTTAAACATTTGTCCATTTTTTTTCTCAGATTTACATTGCATAATAATAAAAATGCAAATATTCCTTATCCTTCTTATTTTCAATATTAATTTATTGCATCAATTTGTGCGCACGGAAACAAAAGTTAAAAAATTTTTGCTTGTAGGCGAAGATGGCAAAAAAGTAATGTTGATGAAGGCAATTGCTGGCAAATCTTTGACTGAACCGGGGGACAATCAAGTAAATAAAATTTCAATAATGTAATTTTTCAATGAAAAATGATTTTAACGAATATTTCTCAATAAATTTGCTACTAGATTTACCAGGCCAAACCGCTGGAATGGCCACACATGCAAAGACAGTGTGGAATGCTAAAATATAATGAAGTTGCAGTGAAAATTGTGCACTTGATGAAAAGGAAAAAATTTGAAATGTTAACACATGAAGTGGATATGCTTTGGTTGGCAAAAGCGAATGCATGTCAACGTGTGGTGCAACTTTTTGAAGCGTCAGTTTATCAAAAATGCACAAATTTAGAAATTAACCCTTTTTATTTCAGCCATATTGCCAAGAATACGGTTTATATGGTCATGGAATTGGGTAAACAAACATTGGAAAAGAGAATCGAGAATTTTAGAGAAAAATGGAAGGAAAAAGAGGGAAAAGCCCAAATGATGATGGACATTCACGAAATAATAATGGACATGGCCAAAGCATTGACCGATTTCCATAGAAGTGCATAAAAAATTTAACCATTTAAATTATTTCTGCAATTTTTAAGTTGGAATTCATTTTGCACTGAAGTCAAGCAATTGGCTTTATTTCAAAGATGGGGTAAAATTGATTGATTTGCAGACGACATTGCCGGTGGATGGGAATGGAAAATCCATTGAAATAGACAAAAATTGGTAGAAAAAGTTAATAATTTTTTATTTTATAATTATTTAATAGGATCTATATCTGCAAAGGACTAGATAAGAAAACATCGCATCATGAAGCATTGGGTCAAAACCATGCCAGTCCTGAACATAAGAAATTTTGCCGAGCAATAACAAAAGATGAAAAAAATGTGAGTTCGTATGTAAAATAATAAAAAATAAAAAATAAAGAAGGAGAAAATTAAGCAAAAATTAATTATAGACAGAAATGTTGGCGAACATTTTATATAGAGAGGGAACAGGGAATGTTGGCGAGCATTTTATAGAGACAGGGAATGTTGCCAAACATTTTATAGAGAGGGAATGTTGGCGAACATTTTATATAGAGAAAAGGAATGTTGGAGAACATTTATAATAGGGAGGGAATGTTGGCGAACATTTTATAGAGAGAGGGAATGTTGGCAAACATTTTATGTAGAGAGGTAATGTTGGCGAACATTTTATGTAGAGAGGTAATGTTGGCAAACATTTTATGTAGAGAGGTAATGTTGGCAAACATTTTATGTAGAGAGGTAATGTTGGCAAACATTTTATGTAGAGAGGTAATGTTGGCGAACATTTTATGTAGAGAGGTAATGTTGGCAAACATTTTATGTAGAGAGGTAATGTTGGCAAACATTTTATGTAGAGAGGGAATGTTGGCGAACATTCTACGTATATAGAGATGGAATGTTGGCGAACATTTTATGTAGAGAGGTAATGTTGGCAAACATTTTATGTAGAGAGGTAATGTTGGCGAACATTTTATGTAGAGAGGTAATGTTGGCAAACATTTTATGTAGAGAGGTAATGTTGGCAAACATTTTATATAGAGAGGTAATGTTGGCGAACATTTTATGTAGAGAGGTAATGTTGGCAAACATTTTATGTAGAGAGGTAATGTTGGCAAACATTTTATGTAGAGAGGTAATGTTGGCAAACATTTTATGTAGAGAGGGAATGTTGGCGAACATTCTACGTATATAGAGATGGAATGTTGGCGAACATTTTATGTAGAGAGGTAATGTTGGCAAACATTTTATATAGAGAGGGAATGTTGGCGAACATTCTACGTATATAGAGATGGAATGTTGGCGAACATTTTATGTAGAGAGGTAATGTTGGCAAACATTTTATATAGAGAGGGAATGTTGGCGAACATTCTACGTATATAGAGATGGAATGTTGGCGAACATTTTATGTAGAGAGGTAATGTTGGCAAACATTTTATATAGAGAGGGAATGTTGGCGAACATTCTACGTATATAGAGATGGAATGTTGGCGAACATTTTATGTAGAGAGGTAATGTTGGCAAACATTTTATATAGAGAGGGAATGTTGGCGAACATTTTATATAGAGATGGAATGTTGGCGAACATTTTATGTAGAGAGGTAATGTTGGCAAACATTTTATATAGAGATGGAATGTTGGCGAACATTTTATGTAGAGAGGTAATGTTGGCAAACATTTTATATAGAGAGGGAATGTTGGCGAACATTCTACGTATATAGAGATGGAATGTTGGCGAACATTTTATGTAGAGAGGTAATGTTGGCAAACATTTTATATAGAGAGGGAATGTTGGCGAACATTCTACGTATATAGAGATGGAATGTTGGCGAACATTTTATGTAGAGAGGTAATGTTGGCAAACATTTTATATAGAGAGGGAATGTTGGCGAACATTCTACGTATATAGAGATGGAATGTTGGCGAACATTTTATGTAGAGAGGTAATGTTGGCAAACATTTTATGTAGAGAGGTAATGTTGGCGAACATTTTATGTAGAGAGGTAATGTTGGCAAACATTTTATGTAGAGAGGTAATGTTGGCAAACATTTTATATAGAGAGGTAATGTTGGCGAACATTTTATGTAGAGAGGTAATGTTGGCAAACATTTTATGTAGAGAGGTAATGTTGGCAAACATTTTATGTAGAGAGGTAATGTTGGCAAACATTTTATGTAGAGAGGTAATGTTGGCAAACATTTTATGTAGAGAGGTAATGTTGGCGAACATTTTATATAGAGAGGGAATGTTGGCGAACATTCTACGTATATAGAGATGGAATGTTGGCGAACATTTGTAATAGAGAGGTAATGTTGGCGAACATTTGTAATAGAGAGGGAATGTTGGCGAACATTTGTAATAGAGAGGTAATGTTGGCGAACATTTGTAATAGAGAGGGAATGTTGGCGAACATTTTATGTAGAGAGGTAATGTTGGCGAACATTTGTAATAGAGAGGGAATGTTGGCGAACATTTGTAATAGAGAGGGAATGTTGGCGAACATTTGTAATAGAGAGGTAATGTTGGCGAACATTTGTAATAGAGAGGGAATGTTGGCGAACATTTGTAATAGAGAGGGAATGTTGGCGAACATTTGTAATAGAGAGGTAATGTTGGCGAACATTTGTAATAGAGAGGGAATGTTGGCGAACATTCTACGTATATAGAGATGGAATGTTGGCGAACATTTGTAATAGAGAGGTAATGTTGGCGAACATTTGTAATAGAGAGGGAATGTTGGCGAACATTTGTAATAGAGAGGTAATGTTGGCGAACATTTGTAATAGAGAGGGAATGTTGGCGAACATTTTATGTAGAGAGGTAATGTTGGCGAACATTTGTAATAGAGAGGGAATGTTGGCGAACATTTTATATAGAGAGAGAATGTTGGCGAACATTTGTAATAGAGAGGGAATGTTGGCGAACATTTGTAATAGAGAGGGAATGTTGGCGAACATTTTATATAGAGAGGGAATGTTGGCGAACATTTATAATAGGGAGGGAATTTTGGCGAACATTTTATATAGAGAAAAGGAATGTTGGCGAACATTTGTAATAGAGAGGGAATGTTGGCGAACATTTTATATAGAGAGGGAACAGGGAATGTTGGCGAGCATTTTATAGAGACGACAGGGAATGTTGCCAAACATTTTATAGAGAGGGAATGTTGGCGAACATTTTATATAGAGAAAAGGAATGTTGGAGAACATTTATAATAGGGAGGGAATTTTGGCGAACATTTTATATAGAGAAAAGGAATGTTGGCGAACATTTGTAATAGAGAGGGAATGTTGGCGAACATTTTATAGAGAGAGGGAATGTTGGCAAACATTTTATATAGAGAGGTAATGTTGGCGAACATTTGTAATAGAGAGGGAATGTTGGCGAACATTTTATATAAAGAGGGAATGTTGGCAAACATTTTATGTAGAGAGGTAATGTTGGCGAACATTTGTAATAGAGAGGGAATGTTGGCGAACATTTTATATAGAGAGGGAATGTTGGCAAACATTTTATGTAGAGAGGGAATGTTGGCGAACATTTGTAATAGAGAGGGAATGTTGGCGAACATTTGTAATAGAGAGGGAATGTTGGCGAACATTTGTAATAGAGAGGTAATGTTGGCGAACATTTGTAATAGAGAGGGAATGTTGGCGAACATTTGTAATAGAGAGGTAATGTTGGCGAACATTTGTAATAGAGAGGGAATGTTGGCGAACATTTTATGTAGAGAGGTAATGTTGGCGAACATTTGTAATAGAGAGGGAATGTTGGCGAACATTTTATATAGAGGGAATGTTGGCAAACATTTTATGTAGAGAGGGAATGTTGGCGAACATTTGTAATAGAGAGGGAATGTTGGCGAACATTTGTAATAGAGAGGGAATGTTGGCGAACATTTGTAATAGAGAGGTAATGTTGGCGAACATTTGTAATAGAGAGGGAATGTTGGCGAACATTTGTAATAGAGAGGTAATGTTGGCGAACATTTGTAATAGAGAGGGAATGTTGGCGAACATTTGTAATAGAGAGGGAATGTTGGCGAACATTTTATATAGAGAGGGAATGTTGGCAAACATTTGTAATAGAGAGGGAATGTTGGCAAACATTTGTAATAGAGAGGTAATGTTGACGAACATTTGTAATAGAGAGGGAATGTTGGCGAACATTTTATATAGAGAGGGAATGTTGGCAAACATTTTATGTAGAGAGGTAATGTTGGCAAACATTTTATGTAGAGAGGTAATGTTGGCGAACATTTTATATAGAGAGGGAATGTTGGCAAACATTTGTAATAGAGAGGTAATGTTGACGAACATTTGTAATAGAGAGGGAATGTTGGCGAACATTTTATATAGAGAGGGAATGTTGGCAAACATTTTATGTAGAGAGGTAATGTTGGCAAACATTTTATGTAGAGAGGTAATGTTGGCAAACATTTTATGTAGAGAGGTAATGTTGGCGAACATTTTATATAGAGAGGGAACAGGGAATGTTGGCGAGCATTTTATAGAGACAGTGAATGTTGCCAAACATTTTATAGAGAGGGAATGTTGGCGAACATTTTATATAGAGAAAAGGAATGTTGGAGAACATTTATAATAGGGAGGGAATTTTGGCGAACATTTTATATAGAGAAAAGGAATGTTGGCGAACATTTGTAATAGAGAGGGAATGTTGGCGAACATTTTATAGAGAGAGGGAATGTTGGCAAACATTTTATATAGAGAGGTAATGTTGGCGAATATTTGTAATAGAGAGGGAATGTTGGCGAACATTTTATATAAAGAGGGAATGTTGGCAAACATTTTATGTAGAGAGGTAATGTTGGCGAACATTTGTAATAGAGAGGGAATGTTGGCGAACATTTTATATAGAGAGGGAATGTTGGCAAACATTTTATGTAGAGAGGGAATGTTGGCGAACATTTGTAATAGAGAGGGAATGTTGGCGAACATTTGTAATAGAGAGGGAATGTTGGCGAACATTTGTAATAGAGAGGTAATGTTGGCGAACATTTGTAATAGAGAGGGAATGTTGGCGAACATTTGTAATAGAGAGGTAATGTTGGCGAACATTTGTAATAGAGAGGGAATGTTGGCGAACATTTGTAATAGAGAGGGAATGTTGGCGAACATTTTATATAGAGAGGGAATGTTGGCAAACATTTGTAATAGAGAGGTAATGTTGGCGAACATTTGTAATAGAGAGGGAATGTTGGCGAACATTTTATATAGAGAGGGAATGTTGGCAAACATTTTATGTAGAGAGGTAATGTTGGCAAACATTTTATGTAGAGAGGTAATGTTGGCAAACATTTTATGTAGAGAGGTAATGTTGGCAAACATTTTATGTAGAGAGGTAATGTTGGCAAACATTTTATGTAGAGAGGTAATGTTGGCAAACATTTTATATAGAGAGGGAATGTTGGCGAACATTTTATATAGAAAGGGAATGTTGGCAAACATTTTATATAGAGAGGTAATGTTGGCAAACATTTTATATAGAGAGGGAATGTTGGCGAACATTCTACGTATATAGAGATGGAATTTTGACCAATATTTTATATAAAGACAGAATGTTTGTGAAAATTTTATATAGAGATGGAATTTTTTCGAACATTTCTAATTGAAAGATTATGGCAAAAATTTATGGAAAAGGATTCATATAATTTCTTATCGTATAGATTGATCCAAATGGGCTGAGTACAGCATCGGATATTTGGTCATTTGGTGTAGTGATTTGTGAAATTCTCTTGGCTACACCGCAAATCCAATTGCTTATCAGCCAAAAGAAATGGCCAAATGAATGGCAAACTCCGAGGAAATTACTTTATTTGCATGGCATTATTTCAACTTCTATCATGTATATTGATAATGCAGAAGAATGGAATGACCCAAAACAACAAAAGGAAGCAAAAATGGTAAAGGAAGAATTTATGGCCATAATTGAGGAGGAATTTCCGCATATTTATGTGTTGTTAGAAAATGTATTCTAATTTTGGATGAAAATTAATATAAATTCCCTTTTGATTTTAGTCAATTTTTTTGTTAAATCCGGAAGATAGAGCAAATGCTAATGAAATACAAAAATATTTGGAAGAAAATGTAGGTTCATTTTTTGTCATTTTTTCAGAACTGAATTTAGTACAAAATACATGAAAAAGAAGGAAAATGGCCGGGAAAAGATGAGGCTAAAAGAATTTTAAAGGGGAAAAAGGAAAATGCCACTGTAAGTGTTGAATGGGCAAAAAATGCCGAATTTGTGATTGAAGAGGAAAAGGAGGAAGAGGGTCAAAAGAATGCCAATGAATTGATGCCGAAAGGACAATCATCGACTCATCTCAGACAAAATCCTCATAATTCATCTGAACGAACTCCTTGAATTTTTTGATTATTGATCATGTGCATAAATGCGTTCAATTTTTTCATATTTTTATACAAAATTCTATTGCAAATTTGAGATAAATGGATAAACAAATAATAATTTTATTTCATTAAATATGATCATTAAAACCTTCATTCCTAACTTTCTTCTTTTCCTTACTTTAGGCATTTTTGTTTTTGAAATGAAATGGAAATCAACACTTCAACGCCCCATAATTAGGAAAAATAAAAAGCATTTTTATCAGCAAATTTTCAACTACGATAGTGATTCTTTTTAAGTTTCCGGTATGGGCAGTGCATTGAAAATAATCAACATTCGAAAATTTCACAAGAAATTGGAATTCACACTGTGATCGGAATCGGTGAATAATTGAAAGAATTTAAAATGAAAATGCATATTTGAAAAACTTATATTTTTTTCTCAGTTTAACTTGTGTACTTTTTTTTAATATTTATCAATATTAATTTAAAAAATCAGATGAAAATTTTGTCTCGGAATTAATTTAAAAGCAAAAGATGAAAAAATTCTATCCAACTGCCATTCTCCTCTATCCTTCCTCATTCAGGTAACAAATAAATGGTCAAAATGTTAAAATAAAATTTTGAACAAATTATGATCTTTTTTGAATTAAAAGCTTTTTATCAATATTTTTGAATAATCAATATATCCATAATAGACTATAATTGATTTTTTATTTTGGATTTTTTAATTTCAGATCACATTAATATTAAAATGGATCAAATTATTATTCCAATTTCTTTTATCGTTTGTTTTTTTTTCGCATTATTTCTTGCAAACATAGCCCAGAGCAAGGCCGTTGTTGTTTTCGTCCTCACATGTATGGTCGACCCAGCCATTTTCCTGAATTTATTTATTACTTTAAAACAAATGTTTAATTGATTTTGATTGGCAATTGACTACAAAAAGATATGCCAATTTTTATCATAGAAGAGAATAAATTTAAAGAAATATTTATATGGGCTTAATCAACGAATATAGAATAAATTCATGCAAATTTTTAAAATAAATATTTTAATTTGACAAATATCACTGTTACCTACCTTTCCATAAATGAAGACACAATCTTCATCCCCAACAAAATTGTTCGGCTCCGGCCCAGAGGTGCCGATCGCCCAAGGATGTTTTCCAGAATTCATTGTACACAATCCAAAATCAAATGGGGTTCCATCAGTCCAGGAGCAGCTGATCAAATCTTTGTTGCGTGAATTTCGATGTAACAAAAGGCCCAACCAAAAGCCAGCATCATCGAATTCTTTGACAAGATCTTAAAAATATAAAAGATAAGAAATTGTAACAAAAAGATTTCAATTATTATTTCTTCATGAATGCGAATTTAATGAAAAAAGTCAAAAAATAAAATTGAAACTCACTTAGAAGGAATTTTTCCTCCCTAGCTGATGGTCTTCTATTTCACTAGCACTTCAAAATAATTTTATTTATATTTAATATATATGTTACAGTGAATATTGGAAATCTGCGTATTTCCGGAAATACATACGCAGGTATTTGGGTTAGCGGATTTTGGAAATCTCGACTTATAGGCATCGTACAGACTCGATAGTAGGCTCATTCGACTCGGCATGGTCGATTTAGTATATGAAATTTCAATTTCAAACCCCTAGCCCTTAGCCACTAAAACCCCTAACCCTTAGCTCTTAAAACCCATGCCGCCCCTACCCTAACCCTAACCCTAGCCCTTAAACAAGTTTGAAATTGAAATTTTATATAGTAAATCGACCATGCCGAGTCGAATGAGCCTATTCTCGATTCTGTACGATGCCTAGAAGTCGAGTTTTCCAAAATTCGCTAACCCAATTTCCTAGCGAATTCCGGAAATCGCTAATTTCCAATATTCTCTGTTACATATATATAAATTTATTCTATCAAATTTCCTTTATCATACATTTTTAAATTAATTAACCGAAAAATAAATTTATTCTAAAAGATAGGAAAAATAATCATTTAAATTTTAAATATAATCCAATCAAAAATAGTTTTTTTTTAAATATATCTCGATGAAAAATTAAAGCATCCTTCATTTTTCTTCCATTCCATCATTACTTCATTTCAAACATGGCCATGGCCAGCGACAAATCTCACAGCGTTACGTCCACTTGGGCTATCAAGTACACGGTTAGCCGCTAAATTTATTAGAAAATTTATTATATTTTAAGCCACCCTCATATTTTATAAACTCTATAGCCTTTATTGGATTTAAAGGATAAAAAATAATATTCTCCCGGAATTGTGTTAACGATATTTTTATTTAAATATTTTTACATTTTTTGGACATAGAAATCCTGTGATGTCAGAGCCTAACTTTTGATTTTTTCAATGATATCTGCTTTAAAAATATCTGGGCTAAAGCGAACTTCGGATATACAATCGACATTATTCCATCTTATTAAAAAGATAAGCTAAGTTTATCTACTTACCATGAATCCCTGCTTCTGACACTCCGGCATTTCTCATTCCCGTATTAACGACATGTTTTGCATAGGGTTCAGCGGTATCGGGATACCGGTCGGTATTAATACCGAAATACCGGGGTCTGGCCAATACCGATACCGATTTTGCTAATACCGCTACCGACCCCGGTAATACCGTTACCGATTTTCCAACTCGGTATTAATCGGTATTGACAAGCACCCCATAAAATGGCATTTTTGGCCAAATTTTTAAATTTTTTAAAAATTTTTTTCTTTAAAGTGAAAATTTCAGTTAAATTTAAATCTTTTATGAACCTAATTTTTATTTCTCTGTAACAAAAATTTTTGATTTTTGAAAGAAAAAAATGATTTTTAAAAATTTTTTTGCCATTTTTTCATCAAATACCGAAATACCGACTAATACCGATACCGACTAGTGCCAAATACCGATACCGTTTACCGACCCTAGACCCAATACCGATACCGGATACCGAGTAGGCTGATACCGGCCAATACCGTTACCGACTTTGACCCCAAATACCGATACCGCCGAACCCTAGTTTTGCAGCTTCATGTTGGAGATGATCAATCGCTTGATGATGGATAGGGGCTCCAGATGACAAATTGACAAGTAAAAAGAAGAAGAAGAAGAAAATCAGCAACAGAATTTGGCGCATAATTTTAATTTAATGGGAAGAAATGAGGGAAAAGTTTGAATTGATGAGGCTTGAGGGAAAAAAATGAAGCCAGTGGCCAATCCATATAATTTATAAACAAGGTAAAGCAGTAAAGGCGAGTGACTCCCGGCATCATCTGATATCAAGAGAACCAAATGCGCTGCATTTCCCCTCGAAAAATTATAATTTGCCAACCTAAAAATGGGCAATTTACCCATAAAAAATCCTCGATTGAGATGGAAAATAAGAAATAGTTGGAGAAAGGAAGTGAAAGGAAAATCAATCATTTCGAGCTGGCATTTTTCTGCCCTTCAATTAGCTGATCGGCTGACTGAGAAATTATGGAAATTCATTCTAGTGTGTAAAGAAAGTTTAGATTGGGAGGGAGTGGAGCAAAATCATTATTCGAATAAAACCCCGGGAACGAACAAAATGAAAACCTAATCAAACAATGAAATAATTTTTAAATAATTTATTCAAATCAAAAGATATTAAAAAAATCAAAGTGAAATGGAATTTTGAGTAAAATTATGTGATTTGATGAATGTGTCGAATGGAATTTAAAAATGAATCAGTGAAAAATAATAATATGCGATGCTTTGTGTCATTTTGGGATTTCAAATTGGCTCATATTCATATTTAATATAAAAATCCTCTCTTTTATTCATCTTTTTCTTCCATCATTCATTATTGGCCAAAAACAACATCAGAAAATTTGGCCAAATGTTTGCAAACCAATTTATGGCCAAATTCGATCCAATCCATTTGCTGGCATTCCTTGGAACAATAGAAGGCCATTTTGCATTTTGCACATTTCAAAATTTTGACCACATCATCGCCATTCACTCCACAACAGCTGCAGCAGCGCTTTTCAATTGGAGGAAGTTCACCTGTGGATTTGGATTAGAAAATATTAAAATGAAATGTTTTTTTGGTTCTTTTACAGTTCCTCCGTCCAATCAACAATTATTTCGAGTCCAAT
Organism: Pratylenchus scribneri; assembly: GCA_030063045.1. Taxonomy (NCBI): domain Eukaryota; kingdom Metazoa; phylum Nematoda; class Chromadorea; order Rhabditida; family Pratylenchidae; genus Pratylenchus; species Pratylenchus scribneri. The sequence continues at coordinate 321,041 of JAQSEB010000127.1, forward strand.
CCTAATTATGAGTCCGATGAAAAATTATAAATCCTATGATATTTTTAAGTCATAAAAATTTTTATTTTTATGAGTCTCATTAAAAGTACAAATTCTATTTTCGCCTTAAACCTAAATTCTATCCACTAAAACCCATCCTGTCCCATCTTTAACCTACTTTATCTTATCCTAAACTACGATAAGGTGGGGGTGCAGCATGGGGTTTAAGATGGACTCGGATGGGTTTAGGGTAGAGTAGGGTATAGATTTTTGGACCCATAAATTATTATGGGACATATAATTTTTCATGGGACTCATAATATTTATTGGCTAAATAAAATTTGATGGAAAGGGAACTCTAAAAGAACCTTTTTCTTTTTCATTTAAAAATATTTTTAAATTTCAATTTCAATATTTTAATTAAGGAACAGCCACTTAATGGGCAGTCTATCGCCGTTTATTATAAAACTATTCATAGGATTCAACTATTTTGATAATTTTAATATAAAATTAAAGAACAGATCCATATTTTATTTATACCCACCAAGAATCACATAAGAGGGATCTTCCACACGAATCGCTCGATCCTGATCCATGGCAATGCGCAAATATGGATTGATGATTCGCAAAGTGCGTTGAGGTCGAAACGTTTGAAGCATTAGGGCCAAATTGTCGCTGCCAGGCCAATCATAGATTGCCAATCTCTCAACATGTCCATTCTTGTCTTCAACGATCATCATTACGGCCTATAAATAAATTGAATAATAATGCCAATACCCTCATTTTACGATTTTATCCTATTTTTGTTTTCATCAAATTTGATGAGAAAAGCTCATAAAAATAATGTTTAGAGTATAATTTCATGTTTCTTTTTGTTGTATTTTTTTGAAAAATTTTAACTGGCATTATTTAAAGTGAGTAAATTTTATTAGAAAATTGCTATAAAAAGCTGAAAATTAAATAATTTCAGGCTCCCAAGGCACACGAAAAAAACTTAAATAAATAGCCTTAAATTGAGATTTTTTGACATAAAAATCCGGGATTACCATTATATAATAAATATGTAAAATAAATTGTCCTTAAAATACTCTGATCATCAATATTGAAAAATCGATGATCAACTTACTTAAAAATTCAACATTTTATAAAGAAATGGTCTCCAATGACACTATCAAAAATAATAATTAATAAATTAATTAGCTCACCGACAAAACCAATGGCCAATCGACAATTTTCAATTCCAAAATACTTCGATTGTAAATGTTATCCGGTTCCATTTGATCCAATGTGATTTCCATCAATCCAATCATGCTTGCGGGTTTTGGTTTCTTCGGTGCAATTTTGGACACAGTAAATGCATAAGGATGTTTTTCCTTCATCTCACTATCCATTTTAAAGATTTCACGTTGCTTATTAAGTAGCATCTTTCGTCGAGGATTTGAAATGACATGTTCACGTCGATCAGAATTTATTGATGAAGGAATTGCTGAATGGCATAAATTAAATATTATTTTTATTATTTTTATAGTATTTATAATTTAAATCAAAATTTTTTACCCATAAATTATTTATTTTATCAATTTTGAATGCTAACTTCATTCATATTTAGTTAAGGCCAATGCCAACATTTACAAATGTGGTCTATTCCCATTCCCAATGGTAAATGTTGGCATTATGCCTACTAAGAATAGCAAATTGGGAAAAATTGTGATCTGATTTTAAATTGAATAATCGAGTATGGAGATTTAATTTCCTGTATTTTTTCCTACCTTTCCCTGTTGATGTTGAACATCCAGCTTTGTTTTCATTGTTCTTCTCATTTTCAATCAATTTCAACAAATCGTAAATTTTTTCGAATTGATATTTTGGTTCAAAATTATAAGGCAGAAAGCATGGAAGTTGAAATTTCTCAGCAGCCAATCCTTGTTCGAAGCATTGAATTGATTTGGCTGGTGTCCTTAATACAGTAAAAATTAATAGAAATTTTTATTTAGGAATGTGATTTTTTGATTTTTATTTAGCACATTATTTCTTCAGGAAATTTTCCCTTAAAAATTTCAAAATATGCCAAAAAGAAATATCAAAAAATGTGAACATGGAAGAAAGTTTTACTTTTTGAAATTTCTTAATGTACAGTATTTCTTAATTAAAAAATAATTAATTAGATATTTATATATCTTTATAAATAATATGATTATACTCACTGGACATACGCCATTGCTTTTCGATAATAAGCAGCTGGTACTTTTGGATGGTCCCTGGGCGCAACACGCAAAAAATCATCCCAAACTTTGATCAATTTTTTGGTATTATCAAAACTATCTTCGTCCCCTGAATATGAACTAGCAAGGGCATACAAAAGGCGAATATTATTTGGATGTTTTTTCAGGGCTGCTTCCAACAAATTGATTGCTTCTTTTGTTTGATTAAAGGGCATTAAAAAGCAGGCACCACGCATTTCCAAAAGATATGGATCATCAGGAAATTTTTGAAGGTATTTGTCAATAATTTTTGGCACCTCCATATTCTTAGTGTTCATATGTACATGGCATACAATTGTGTCGATATTGTTCGGTTGTGCCTTTAAAAAGCAAACAATTTTATTAAATGAATTTAGTAGAAAATTGTTTTGAAATATTTTTGCATTAAATTTGTGTATCAGAATAAAACTTTTATTGTATATCTGAACAAAACATTTTGTGTTTTTCTGAATAAAATATTTTTTTGAACAAAACATTTGTGTTTTATTGAAACAAAACATTTGTGTTTTACTGAAACAAAACATTTGTGTTTTACTGAAACAAAACATTTGTGTTTTACTGAAACAAAACATTTGTGTTTTATTGAAACAAAACATTTGTGTTTTACTGAAACAAAACATTTGTATTTTACTGAAACAAAACATTTGTGTTTTATTGAAACAAAACATTTGTGTTTTACTGAAACAAAACATTTGTGTTTTACTGAAACAAAATATTTGTGTTTTACTGAAACTAAACATTTGTGTTTTACTGAAACAAAACATTTGTGTTTTACTGAAACAAAACATTTGTGTTTTATTGAAACAAAACATTTGTGTTTTACTGAAAACAAAACATTTGTGTTTTACTGAAACAAAACATTTGTGTTTTATTGAAACAAAACATTTGTGTTTTACTGAAACAAAACATTTGTATTTTACTGAAACAAAACATTTGTGTTTTATTGAAACAAAACATTTGTGTTTTACTGAAACAAAACATTTGTGTTTTACTGAAACAAAATATTTGTGTTTTACTGAAACAAAACATTTGTGTTTTACTGAAACAAAACATTTGTGTTTTACTGAAACAAAACATTTGTGTTTTATTGAAACAAAACATTTGTGTTTTACTGAAACAAAACATTTGTGTTTTACTGAAACAAAACATTTGTGTTTTACTGAAACAAAACATTTGTGTTTTATTGAAACAAAACATTTGTGTTTTACTGAAACAAAACATTTGTATTTTACTGAAACAAAACATTTGTGTTTTATTGAAACAAAACATTTGTGTTTTACTGAAACAAAACATTTGTGTTTTACTGAAACAAAATATTTGTGTTTTACTGAAACAAAACATTTGTGTTTTACTGAAACAAAACATTTGTGTTTTACTGAAACAAAACATTTGTGTTTTACTGAACAAAACATTTAAACATTTGATTTCTATTTCAAATCTAAAAGTCAACAATTTATATTTGTGATTTTATTATCAATCTAGCACAAAAAATTTCCTTAGTGCTCCCTTCTTTCAACGTAATTTCATTTTTGTGAATTTAATATAACAAATCTATTTTTTAAAAGCCCACTTTGATACACTTCTGGACAACCGGCTTGAACATTTTTGGCATTTGGACAAGTTGATAATCCAGTCGAATTGCTTTTGCCATTTGTGCAATCATTTGGGCGTTGTCCCCTCGTTTGAATGCATTCATTGCAGCCGTCATACAGCCCCAAATGGTCAACACTTCTTCTGCCGCAATTGAGCCTTGTTCAGCGGCGGCCTTCACTGCCGGAATGAATTGTTGATGCTCTTCGGTCAACGAATCTTTGAAGCCCATTCCCACTGGCATTTGAGGTTCCATCACCATTGATTCAAACTGGAATAATTAGAATTATTTCGATAATATTCTAGTTTTCAATTTTCCTATCCTCATGGCTGTTTTTTTTGAAAATAAATTTAAAAAATTCGTCTTAAAATTTATATAAAAGGTTTTTGAGGTCGATAATTTGAATCAGGCATTGTATTTAAAACCTATAGTCACGCCGAACGGTTCAAAAACTGGTTTCAAAATTATTTCCTTTCAATTAATTTAATTTTTCCTTCATATAAATATAAATCTATGAGTAATTCATTAATTCTACTACCTGCAATAATAGATCTTCATCAGAAGCAATTGGAGCATTGTCGAACTGTTCCATTTCCTGAATTCTTTGTTGGGCCAACAAATCTCCCAAGGAAGCTGCACGACGAAGCCAATGTAATGCTTCAAATTGATAAAAAATGATTTATTAAAAGCAATTAAAAAAAGTCCCTAAAGAAGTGTTTCGAGCAAAAATATTTTCCAAAAAGGAGGGCACCCACCAAAATAATATAATTCTTAGATAAGCTATCATCATTATTTTCCCGTTTCCCAACCTTTCTCTCTGTCCCCCTCCAATTTGCCGGTCCCTTGTCCCAACAAATAACAATCGGCCAAATTCATCATTCCTGGAGTGCTTTCCCAATCGGCGGCCATTTGGAAGTGAAAAAATGCCTTTTCCAGCGATCGTTCCACACCCCATCCATTTTTGTAAAACATGCCCAAATTGTTTGCAGATGGCCCGAAATTATTTTGCACTGCCATTTGATACCATCGAGCTGCTTCCTTCAAGTCCTGAAATATTGTAAAAATTAAAATTTATTGTAGTGTTTTTTTGATCCCAACATTTTTGCGTTTTTGTTCCTCCAAGCATTTTTTGTTTTTATTTTTTTTCAAAAATTACAAATAAAATCGCAATAGAATTATTTAAGTTTTGTTTTTACCTTTTTAACGCCGATTCCTTCCGTATATTTAAGGCCCAATGAATGTTGCGCATGGGCTACTCCATTGACATTTGAAGCAGGCAGATTTTTCATTTCAGCCGCCTTGCGAAGCCAAAAAATCGACGTCTCATAGTCCTGTTTTACACCCTGTCCATTATCATAAAGCTTTGCCAAATTGTACATTCCTTCAGGATTTCCAAGCCGTGCTGCCTCCGCATAATGTTTGGCCGCCTGTGCAAAGTCTTCTTTGATGCCACCCATCCCATATCGATATTGGTGCCCTTTGAACACATTTAAAATATATGGATTGCTTTTGGCCATTTCCATCGCATTTTTCACTTCTTCCGGTGTGAACCTGAACATAACATTTATAAAATGATTTTTCGTAAAAATTTTAAAGTAAAACGATTTTATTTGTTCTCTTCCCTGAACTCTAAAGGTGTGGAATTCCGGTTATACTGGATGAAAAATAATCCCCTAAACCTGTTCGAATCCTCAGTTAAATTTTGCAAAAAGCCAAGGGTCCCTTTTTTGATTCGAATAAACTAAAATTATTTTTTGGTAAAAGTAAAATTTTCTTTATAAACCCCTGACCATTTTAAAATTAGCCCTAATCTAGGCTGTAACAACTTTAACCTATGAGTTAATTTACAAGGTCCCTTTTGCCTTTTGATTTTGCAAATGGTGGGCATAAACGTCCACCTTAAGATTATCCGGGTACATTAAGTTTATCCAAAAATTTTGAGATTATTTAAAAAAACATTAAGATTAGTAAAGCAAACATTTTGTGCAATTTTTGCAATTGTTCCTCTTCGCTCCACAATTCCGGATGCGGTTGTAAGCATTCTTGGCGCGATTCAATTCCAAATTGATGTCGAACTTTGTAGAGTTTTTCCTTGATGGATTTCTCCTCTTCCGGATTTGTTGTCAGTGCCAGCGCAGCCTCAAATTGTTCAATTGCCTTTTCCAATTTGTTGTCGGCCTCATAAGCAGAGCCAAGACGATAATAGGGCCGCCACCACGATGGTCGCAATTTGATGGCCAATTTTGCATCCTTTATGGCCATTGATTTATTATTTTTGCAGAGAAAAGCGGCAGAACGATTCGAAAAGATGGTAGCCTGAATTATAAAAGAACATTTACTTTTAACAAAAATTAATTCACCTGAAAATCCGATGGAATGCTGGGCAATTTCAGAATCTTGTTATAAGTCTTTATTGCTGCATCATAATTTCCTTTGCCATATTCATCATTGGCCTTCTTCTTTAATTGTTCTGCTTTGGAATTGTGCGGATCATTGGTGGAGGGTTCGCTGCTTTTCTTGAAATCCATTGATTTTTTTTATAGTCAAATCAAAATCTTCAGGTTTTTCACCTGGAATTTTTTCGGCGTTAATGTTGAATGAATTAAAAAAGATAAATGCAAATATGGAAAAAAAACTGCGTTTAAAAAATGCAAAAAATAAGCGAATAATAATATAAAGTCTTGCGCAGCGCAGAGCAGGATCCCAATTTTTTACCACTGCTGGTTTTATTTTTAAAATGGGGTTAACCCAAAAGACCGACCTATCCCAAAAAGACCTACGCCTAAAAGGCCTACGCCTTCGCCTAAAATAAAAGACCGACCAACGTCCAAAAATTATAACTGACTGACTGAGCAACGGAAATGTTGTAATTTTTTTCTCGCATTCGCAACAAAATAATCCAATCCATTTTCCGAATTATTCCGAAATATTTTTCGCTGCTGTCTCGGGTCTCGGCAAAAATACTGAATATTCAAAATACTTAAATTTATCTAGATTAAACCAAAAACCAATTGTTTTCTAATTTACGTGCTGGAAAACTCATAAAAACAATTTCAAAACATACATTGTTGGAATATAGCAACCATTGTTTTGGAAATGTTTTGCGCAAACAATGTATTTTCTTGAAACTGATTTTTGAGGTTTTCCAAAACGTTGAATTCAAAAACATAATGGTTTTTTGGTTTAATCAATATAAATTGAAGCATTTCGGGTTCTTTTCCAGTTTGCGCGTCCCATCAACATTTACGCGTCCGATCAACATTTACACGTCCGATGAATATTTACGCGTCCCAAAATATTTTTATGCGTCCAAACAATTTTTATGCGTCCCAATATATTTTTACGCGTCCAACGAATAAAAAAGTTCAAAATTAATTTTGCTCAAACATCTGCTGGGATCAATCCAGAACCAACACCCTAAAGACAATAGACAAAGACCCAGAAAGCATACACTAGGGGTTTAGGGTTAGGATTAGGGGTTCAGAGCATGGGATTGAACGGAGTAAATGTCGCGAAGCGACGAGGCGGAGAGTTCTGATAAACTAAAAATTAGTATTAGTCTTTTGGGTGTCTAGATCTTCTAAGTTGGATTCGAACATTTATGCGTCCAGTTGTTAAAAAATTAACAATCAATTTATTCTAAAAAAATATTTTAAGTGTCTGGGAAAATTGCATTTGGACTTTTTTGGACGCATAAAAATTGTTGGGACGCATAAAAATATTTTGGGACGCATAAATATTCATGGGACGCGTAAATATTCATCGGACGTGTAAATGTTGATCGGACGCGTAAATGTTGATGGGACGCGCAAACTGGAAAAGAGCCGCATTTTCGATTATTTGCTGAGCTTTTTTCAATTTTTGGCTCTTGTACTGAGCATTCGCAGTCATCATTAGTCATTATAATTACATTAATATTATTATTATTAACTATTCATATTTCTTTGTTAATTAAAATTTAGAAAATATGTCAAGAAAAATGCCAACCACTGTGGCAAATTATCATAAAATGAGAGATGAGGTTGACAATTTATTCGATGAAGGAATTAGTGTTCCGGAAATCTTTCAAATAATGCAAGAGAAATTCGGCAATTCAGCACCAGCAATCAGCACAATTTATTATTGGAAAGGCGGTTTCCAGGAAAGAAAGGTTTGTTTTTCAATTTTTGATTATTTAAATTTTTTTTTAATTCTAAGCGAGAACAAGAAGAAATGATATTGGATGAAGGCCAAAAATCGGCAAAAATTCCGGACATTTTATCGGCCAAATATTGTGTCGAATGCAATCGAGATTTTTGTAATCGGCAATATTATGAATTGCATATGCTGAAGTACCACGATATTCTGCTGGGCGATTCAAAGAATGTCATTGAATATTTGGAAAAATTGGAACCGTCTCTGACACAGAATATCATCTTCAGGTTTTTTCATTTTTAAAATTATAAAAATGAAAACAAAAAATAATATGAGAACACTATTAGTTAGGATTTTAGAGATCGGAGAATCAGAATTTACAGCCTTTTTAAACTCTTGTAACCCTTTCAAAAATTTCTCCTATTTTATATAAATAATAAAATAAGTCTCAAAAAATTTTCCACATAGATCATTATTACATAATAAGTATCAGAAATCTAGCAATATTATTTTTTAAACTTCCATTTGTCCTCAGATGCGATGCTTGTTTTGATGGAGCACTGGATTTTGACAGAATTGAAGAATTGCAACAGCATAAATTGCACGAACATGACCAACAAATGCGAATGCCAGAAAGGAGTTCCATCGCCACAAAATCGGTTAATTTATTTTTAAATATTTTAAATACTAAAAATGGTCAATTTTAAGAAAGTCAAAACGGCGCCATCCAAATCCAAAATGCCATTTAAAATTGTGAAATCATCGAAAGTGCCACCGATTTCTTCCGCCAATCCGCCATCAGCTGCTGCCATTCCAAAATATAACAACAACAAAAAAGTGATCATTCGTCGGGACCAATCTTTGCCCGCTTCAAGCTTATTTCGGTGATTAATTTTTATGGATTATTTAATTTGGTGGAAACATTAAAAAATTGCGAAAAAGATTTTAACGGTTTAGTGGTTAGTCCTTCACACCCAAACCATAAACATATAACCAATCGACAAATCTCGTCAAGACGCGTTCATTGGTATATATGGTTTAATCAAAAATTAAGGATTTTAAATCATTTAAACCATCGTATGGTTTTGGTTCAAAACCAATTAAAGCATGCATACATGCACTTGGGGGGGGGGGGCACTTTGGTTGGGTACTACCCACTTAAAATAAGTTCGGATCTGATTATGTTGGTACTACTCACCGAAAACTTAACTATTTTTATTTTACTTTTTAGTCGTTCAAAACGTTTGGCAAAAGATGTCAATGAGAAGAGAGGCCCAAGCGAAAGTGGATTCGAGGATGAAGAACGCAAAAGTACATCAAAAGGTGAAGAAATTATAAATTAATATAAAATCATTGAAGGAATGCGCCGATCGATGAATTTTTTGGAAGAAACAGCAAAGGAAATTGGCTCAACAAATGAAGGGGCGAAATTGGATGAGAATAATGAAGAAATGGTAAGTGGATTTAAATTGTTCTATTTTTTTTATTGATTGGAATGGGAAATGCAATCATTGATTATTCAATGCATTGATGATAATTTTTAAGGAAAAAGTTTTTTTGTCCATAATAACTTTTAGTGCTTGCTCTTTGAACCATAAACCTAATACCCATTTTAAAGAGCTCACCGAGATGCGTTGATTGATTACAATTTGTCGGGGTTTGGTTCAAAACTCAAAGAGTTATAAACCAAAAACTAAAATAGGGTTTAGGCGGTTTATTACCTTGAATTCTGGCCAAATTGTGACAAATAAACATCAATAGATACATCTCGATGAGCTCTATTAAAATTGAGTATAAAGTTTTGGGGTCTAGGATAAAGCGCTAAAAAGTTAAACTCAAAAAACTGATTTATGGACAAAAAACCGCACCTTTTTTATAATTTACTAGAATAAAATGTGGATTTTTAGGTTTTGATTTTGACATCAATACATTAGATTTGATTAAAAAAATAAATAATATTTTTGTTTTTGAACATTTCATTTTTATTTGATGTCATTTTTGACTGATTTTGGCCCTTTTTTTAGCGAAAATTTCATTAAAAATTCGTTACAAACAAAAACCTAAATAAATATACTACTACCTAGCGTTTTTTGCTCTCTAAAATTTAGAATTTTACCAGAAATTTATTTTTATGCTAAAAAAATTTTTTTAGCCAGCATTAAATGCGGAAGAACAACAACAAGAAGAAAATATCAATGGAGAAGAAGTGAATGGAATTGTTGGATTATTGTCAGCTGAAGAAAAGATGGAGGAAGAATTTGTGATAAATGAGAATCCATCGGTCGAATTAGCAGAGGAAATGGACCAAACCCAAATTCAAAAACAACAAGAAAATTCGCCGGTAAAATAAATAAAAAAAAATGGGGTAATTTCGATAAATTGCAGGCCAATGATAAATCCACCGAATGCACTCCTCCTCCAACCAAAAGACAGCGAATGGCATCGCCAAGGGCCTTGGATGCAGCCAATTCACTTTTGCAGCTGACATTCGGTTCAGCGCTCAATTTGATGGACTCCGCTGATGAGGTGATAAATTTAAATTGAATTCAATTTTAATATTATTTTTTTCCAATTTAAATATTTCCATAAATGCATTTTAATTTTCTCAAATTTTACAGTTTTCGGATTTATCCAACGCTGAGTTGACCGAATTGGAGAAAGCGGAAAGGAAGACAATTGAAACTCGCATTCAAGCACTGAAGAACATTCAATGGCATTTCGATCAAGCAGCGCTTCAATTCCAACAATATTTGGCCACATTGCCCTCCTCATCGACAATTACAAATGGAACAATCAGTGGAATTAAGGTGAGTAATGTGGAATATTAATTTTGAAAACAATTTATAAATTTTTTTTGTCCGCATTTTTTTGTCGTCAAATCAGTTTTTGTGTATAAAACTTTTTAGTGCTTGATCTTAGACCCGTAGATCATTTACCCATTTTATGGTGATCATTGAGACGCGTCGATTGATATATAATTTATCAGGGTTAGGTTCAAAATTAAAAAAGTTAGGTTTAAACGATTTAATAAATTTTGGCCAAACCCTGACCCTGACAAATTATACATCAATCAACGCGTCTCGATGAACTCCATAAAATGGATTTAAGGTTTAATGGTCTAGGATAAATCACTAAAAATTCTCAAAAAACTTAATTGTCGATTGACAAAAAAAATGCGATTTCTCGGCAAAAGAATGGAATTTTGCATTTTAAAATATTAAATAATATAAATAAATATTATTATAAAATAGAGTAGACAATTTTTAAATGATTTCGATATAAAAATAAGAGCAGATTGCTTTATCAATATCTAACTAAAAATACTAATCTAATTAAAAATGGCTTTACTATAAATTAGTGTAATTTTTAATAGTTTTTTTTTGAATATATAAAATTATTAAATTAGGTCTCTGCTCTTTAAATTAATTTAAAAAATTAAGTCCACCTAATGAATTATTTTTTTTAAATAACAACAAATTGGGGACATAATTGAAAAATTTTGCCAAAAATAAATCCACATTTTGCAACAGGAATCTTCTTCTTCATTGAATTTGGGGCCGTCAACCTCATCCTCTACATTATCGATGCAAATACCAACGGCAATCCAAAATGGAGTCGGCACTTCTTCATCGTCGATGGCAACAACCAAAAACAACAAACAATAGAAATGAAGGAAGGAAAAGGATGGAATAATGTTATTTGATTGTTATTTGTTTTATCATTTTGTTATAATAATGTTGATTGACCGCCAAATAAGACTTTGATTTCTTTTCCCCCTATTCAACCCGAATATTATTTGATGATTCTTATTTTGTGCTTTTATTTCTTTCCCCCCAACTGACCTGTGGAAATATTTTAAAATTAATTTGTTGAATTTTGTTTGTTTTTTTTGAATAAAAAATGATCAATATAAAGTACTAAATCATTTATTTGACTAAATTTCTTTTTTTTGCCAATTACTTTTTAATATTCAAAAATTTTTTTGATAGGAATTTGAATATAAAAAATTTTTTGAAAATTGACCCCAAAATTAACTTATGTTACTCCTAAAATTGGTCACTCCTAAAATGAATTAAAATAAAGTTTTTTTTAATCGTTTTACAATCAAATATGGTTGAATATAATAAGAATCTTTCAAATTTTGAAATATATATTATTATTATATAACCAAGAGTTACCATTTTATTAGAAAAAAAACTACTTTTAAAATACCTCGATGTTTTTTAAATTTCGTTTTGATTTTTTTTATTTCGTCCCATCCCTGAAACTGAAATATGCAGCAGGAAAAGGGAGGATTACCGAATAACCGAAAATAGATTTAATTTAACTCGAGCATAGAGAGAAAATTATAATTTTTCATTTGAAATATCATATATAATATAAATCAAAATATGCAATTTTGTTAATGTGTTTTTTTTTTCAAATTAAAATGATAGTAAATAAATGCATCCACTGTTTTTGCATTTTTTTTTTATTTCAGAAAACATTTTCATCGCAATCCTCGATACATTAAATACCAAATAGACTATCAAATGTTTTTTGAAATTGCTAAAAACATCAATAAATATATTAATTATTATATTATTAAAAATATTTAATTTACCCGAAATTCATTGAATTTATCGTTTAGTTTACTGAAAATTTGGAAAAATTTTAACAGTTCTCAATCAGATAAAAGAACTGACCTTATATCCATTCGATTAGTTTGTCGAATATCGTCTTCGTTTGCTTTTGTTTGTAATTTTTTTGAAATTTCCATTGAAGTTTCAAAACTTTTCGTCTGCCATCGTCTGAGATCATAATAAATTAATTCAATCAAATCATTTTCACTTTTGATTTTTCCATGATTGTATTTTTTTACAAAGTTTGCTATATTTTCAATGCTCAATCGACCTGCAGTTGAACATAATATTATTGCCAATTTTTGGGCGATAATATTATTGGTCCTATTGGTGGATTGTTACTGTGTATGAGGGATGAGTTTTCCAAAAAATTTCTCAAAATCGAAAGAAATTTCGATCCCAAAAAATGACAGAAAATCAACATCGAAACGAAAAAAATCGAAACCGAACCCATCCTTGATATATATGTTACACAATTCTCTGATGAGAATTACAAAATAAAAAGAAAAATTTTTTTGTCTAAAAATGATAATACATATAATATCTTTTTAAACTTTTAAGTCATTTATAGAACATGCCAACGGACAGAGCTTCACCCCTTAGAAAATCCATATTCACATTGGCATCTCCAATTGCTATAACAATTGCTGAATTCTTAATATTTTTAGTCGATTTTCTTGAAGATGATCCAATTAATTTTTTTTGTGACAGTTTTAATGGATTCTTGAATTGATTGAATAAAATTTTTTCTTTTCCATTTAAAAATAATTTCACTGGCATTTCCGGTGTTCGAATAGAGACATCAAAAACAGATAAATTAAATCGATCAAAATTAATTTTATTCGGATCAAATTTATCTCCTATTGGTTCACCATTCTGATCCATATTCAATTCAGCAGTTTCATCAATGTTTACTTTTTGCATTTTTAATAAAGTGTAGAAAATGGCAGCAAACCATTTTCTCAAAATTCCATTTCGAAATTTTTGAATTTTTTCCGCATTTTCTGATGCTTCTTTTTTTAATTTATCAATTTCTTCTAAAAATTCCGCAAAATATTGGGCAATTTCTATTGTTAATTGGAATATCTCCGAATTTTGATGTAAAATAATGGAAGAAGTTTTGATAGAATTTTTGCACAACATTTCATTCATATTTTTGTATTTTTCTTTAAATTCCTTTGGTAGAACAACGCACGATTTTATGAATTCGTCAATTTTTTGTCTTTGCAATGAAATTTCATCTAATTTTTTGATGACTAATTTTACCTTCGAATCAAATTTATGTGCAAATTTGTTACTGATAAATGTTGTACTTGCATATTTTCTCGGTACTTCCATTAATGTTCGGACACCTGGGGATATTTTTAATTCATTTTTAATAAAAAAAATAAATTTCAATTATATTTATTTAATTAAATGAACCTATTAATATTTAAATATAAAACCTAATAATTCCGTCCTAATTCGATCATTTACTCCACCGGCGCAAAGGAGTAAATCAAATTGTATTTTTGGATATTCTCTCAATTTCATCCATTCCTCTCCACCATTTTCTGTCATTTCCAATTCAGCTAATTCATAGGCACTAATTTTTTCATTCTCCTTCAAAATTATTTTTTCATATTCATTTATTTCTCTTCCATATTTTATCTCCAATAATCGCTGAATATTTTTCATTTTCTCTTTATGAATCCATTTTTCCGCTTGTTTTTTCCATTTTTCTTCAATTTGAGATGTGAAATTGGCTGAATTTACTTGAATAAATTCTTCCATTTTAGATTTCCTCAAATTTTGATAATTCATTGACTTTTTTCGCAGTCCCAAATTAGCAAAATGCCCAAGTTTAAAGGAATATGCGATTGACTTAATAAAAAATAAAATTATTAAATTTTTATAATTTTAATGATGGCTTATTTAGTTTTATAATAATAAATATTTTAAGAATAATTATTTATAATATTCTAATTTGATAAATGATTGATAAGGTAATAAAATAATTTTTAAAAATATAAATTTTAATTTAGATTTACAAACCTTGATTTCTGTTTCATACAATAATATCAAAGTATTTTTTCGTAATAATTTCCATTTCTTATTGAATTCCATTAAACTTTCCAATCTATCTTTCATCATCGTTTCCAATTCTTTTAAATAAACATTGAATAAATCCAATTTTAAATCAAATTGCACCAAATCGATGTAATTGGTATCCCATATTAATTTGTCCTTTATGGTAAAAAATTATGCCATATTTTTTTATCAAAAAAAATCAATTTTATTTATAGAATATTATTTCATTTTTTTTTAAAAATTTGGACAAAAAAAAATTATATGTAAATTATTACAGCAAAAATGGAAGCTAGTTATTTTACCTTGTTTTTTGTTGTGCAAAGAAAATTTTTGCGAACAATCCATTGGCCATATAAACTGATTGGCCTATCCCGTGTGTATCCAATCCGATCATTGACCAATGTGATGGACATTCCGGACATGAAAAATTCAATGGCCGCATAAAGTCCATTAGGGCCACCGCCTTCAATCAAAATTTTCTCAATTTGTTTTTTCTTATTTCCATCCAATGATTCGGCATTCTATTATTTTAATATAATCATTATTAGCGAATATTTGAAAAAAATTATTAATCAAAAATGAAACAAAAATTACTTATTTTTTAATCTTAATTTAGAATTATTCTTTAAAAAATATTTAAAATTATTAATTTATTAGGAAAATTCCAATAAAAAATTAAAATAATGATTAAATTTTTACCATTTTATTTTGTTCTTTATTTTGAATATGTGCAGAAATCATTGCCAAATTAACAAGTTCATCAATTTCCTCATTTTGTACTATTGAATTATCGAATATCTTTTTTAACCATTGGAATGATTTCTCTTCTCCTTTCTTAATAAATGTTTCCAAATGAAGGAATGTGCCTTCCGCATTGTCCGTATATAATTCAATCTGTTTACATTTATAATATAAAATTAATATTAATTAATAAAATTGTTTTTAGATATTTAATAATATGCCAATACGAATACTAGGGCTAGAAACCTGATTTAGATTTAGATAAGGCCAGTACCCTTATTGCAACGCAGAATTTTTCAATTCCATGGAATTGTACAAAAACGCGGAATTCATGAACAGAACAATGAATTACGCGTTTAATTAATTTCTGTTAAATTTGTCAAAAACGCAGAATTCACTGGTCCCTTAACAAATTCCGCTTTTACTAAAAACAATTAATTGAATATTAATCGATATGACCGCTCTTTCAAAGAAATTAAAAAATAATTAATAGAAATATTTTTTAAAAAATGATTAAAACACGCATATTTAATATTGGGTATAAGGTATAAGCCAATCAATTCCGCTTTAAACAAATTATAAAAATAATGATAATTAACTTATATATTATTCCGGAGCAGATGGTTTTGAAGTGAAGGGACGGACCCCTTCATAGTTATGATTATGATTAGGGACCCATGAAATGATAACGTATCTATCCTCTAAAACCCTAACCCTGTGGCGGATTTCCCATGGGGTCATCGCAAGTTTTCCCAATAGAACTAAAATATCTGCCCAGGGATAATACTTAAGTGCTAAAATAATTTTTAAAAATGATTATTATTACTTTTATATTTTCTTCTTTATTTGCCCAATATATTTTCACAATAAATTATTTTTAAAAACGGGTAGGAATTTAGTCTTGCTTGTTCCCCCTCTCCTCTCCCCCCCATATTTGGCTTTACAAGATGAGGAATGTTTTGGATTTCCTAGCCGATGGTGGACTCTCTAGTATTGATAATTTTCAAAAAGTGGTAAAAAAAATTAAAAATATACCATGAAAAGTTTGCAACTAATCACTTCAATATTTGTTTTTTTATTTGCCAATATTTTGATTTCTTCAACAATTTTTCCCATCAATGTTTCTTCAGCAATTGGCTTTGACAATTTATAGCGGACAAAATCTTCAATTTTTTCAATTAATTTTGCAACTTTTCCTTTATAGAATTCAGTCACAGCATCATTTATGTGGAAATTGTCCTTTACAATTGCTTTGTATTCGGAATAGGTCAATAAATGTTCATCTTTTTCAGAATTATCATCAATGATTTTTTTTAATTTTTCAATGCGTTCAACCGGAAATATTTCTTAATTTTAATTAATGATAAAAAAACATAATTTTATTTTTTATTTTTACAGCATAGAAATATGTAGATTCCCTAGTAATTGTATATTATTCTTGTAATTCATTAACTCTCAGGGTAAAACCTCGAGCTAGGAAGTCTGAATGATGATTTTACAGATAATCGATAAAAAAAAATACTTCATTTTTCAATAAATAAATGCTATTAATACTCCTTTATAATAATAAAAAATACCGCAATTAATGTAGCTGCAAATGATAAATTGTAAAATCAAATTCAATAATAAGTAAAAAATTTTAACCATTTTTTCTAAAAAAACAACAATCTTTATTATTATTTTAATGAAAATTTCCTCCTTTTTTTGTCAATAAAAAGGAAATTAGTTTACCTTTTTTATTTATAAAAATAAAATTAATTATATTTCAAACTTGTTTAATTAAATACATACTTGTCCATTATCAATCGTAATAAATATTAATTAAAATAATATTTCTTATTTCAAAAATATTATTCTATTCAAAATTACTTACTCATTTGGCTAAAGATAAAGACCTATTATGGCTATTGGATTTTTTATATGGGATTTATGGAGAAAATTAAACTTTCAATAATAGATCTTGAGAGATTTGCCACACTATTTTTTTTAATCATTTTTTTTTCTGGTATAGGCCGTAAATTTCGGTCCGCAAATTCTTTATTTGATAAGAGCCGTAAAATTCGGAACCGCAATATTTGGAGCCGCAAATTTCGTGCTGCAAATTCGGAACCGCAAAGTTCGGGCCGATAAATTCGTTTTTGATAAAGGCCTCAAATTTCGGGCCAGCAAATAACGCAACATCGAGTATAGGGTTAATCATCCGTTGGCGGGTCGTATAGGCGGATAGGGTACCCGTAAGGATTTTGGGCAAATTACTCGAACCGGGTACGAGTAATTGGTACAAAAACTTTTCCCTTTCTGGGGACGGGAAATTAACTCTAAGAATAATCCAAGAAAATTGGGAAAGAGATCCGTAATTTCCTCACTAGGATTTTTTAAATTTTGAAATGGATTAAGGGAGTTGAGACTTGAGTGAAGGAAAATGACACTATAGTTTATGCCGAGCTATGGACGAGGGCCTCTTCCTGTCGTCACACCTCCACATTCCATCAGCAACATCATTGATCAAATATCGTACGATACATTCCTTCTCATAACATAACATCATTGATCAAATCTCATAGAGTATTGTTCAATACAGCATGGCAATACCGTACGGTATCGGTTGTTTTTCATCTCAATCTCGATTTGCTGATCTGCTTATTGTGATTGAGGGTGTCGCTCCGGGGCCAAAATGTGACCCGGCGGAAGGGTTGATTGGCACAAAAGGAAAGAAAGATGGGGATGGAGATGGCCAGATGCGATTAGCCAACTTATTAGGTGAAAGGAATGCGCCCCCGAATGGAAGGAGGTGAAACGGGGGTAAAAGGGAGGTGGATGTTTATTGTTGGTCGCGGAATTGGACCGTGGCAGGAACGAAGGAAGAGGGGATTGGGAAGGGCAAAGGAGGAAGCGCCGACCGGAGCCATTGATTGGGGACTAAGAAAGGAAAAGAATGGTCGCTCGGCCAAATTGGAATCGATAAGCAGGGGGATTGGATGGAAGGGAATTGGTCAAAGGAAAACCAGCACAGCTGTGGGAAATGGCAGCAGGAATGGCCAAGGGAAGGAAGAAGAAGGGGAAGGGAATGGAGGAGGGTGCCGGTTGAGAATGGAAGGGAAGGGAAGAATGGTGGCTGCGAGCTGCGAGGTCGATGGGGAAAGGAAAGAATGTGGCGGCGTGGCCAACGCGATTAGCCTAGGAAGAGGATCGGCGAGGCAAATCATCTGAATATAGTACCTGGCTGACTGGGGTGCTGCTTTGCGCGGCTGGATGGAGCGGAACGGAAAGCTTGGCTGCTGGGTGAGTTGAATTTTCGCTAGCCTAACTGGATGGGGCGAATTTTGCGATAGTCTAGCTGAATGTGGCTAATTTGTGCTAGCTTAGCTGGGCGAAGCGGAGGGAATTGAATTGTACCAATGCGCAGAAGGGAGGCGCGAAAATGGTGGGGAAAAGTTTTGGCTAGCTGGGGGAGGCGAAATGGATTGGAAATGCGCAGAATGGGGAAAGGAAATTTGGGGAACACCTGGCTGGATGAAACAAGGGGAGGGAAGAAATTTGCCTGGTTTGGAGAAGCAAAATTTATGGAAAAGGGTAAAAAGCGCGAATAAGGAGGAATAGGGAATTAGGGAGGGAAATGGACATCGGAAGAGGGAAATGAGGGGAAGGCAGAGGAGGGAAATCGGATGATGACCCGTACGGGGCTCCATCTGTCGCTCAGGGGCCAAAATGTGATTGGGGAGGTGTTGACCAAATCCCGCCGGCCGAGAGGTCCGGGATTCTCCCCTGCCTCGGATGGGGACCGGAGGCGGTGTGGATGCCGGATTAAGACCGATTTGGGGTGTATGGGGCTCCACCCAGTCATTTGGAGGGGACTGGGACCCAAGGCCAAGCTTGGGGCCAAATTGGCAGCTGGGAATGGGGCCATTTGGGAGGAAAGGATTGGGAAGGAGGAGGGAGGGAAGAGGGAAAGGAAGGAATTGGGATGGATGTAATAAATGAAGAAAGACCACTCGAATTAATTAAATATTTATTGTCATTTTATTTATAATTTGGACCTAATGTCAACCCCAATTCCTTTCCAAAATCCCCCCTTCATTCATATATTCATATTCTACTGATAAATTATTGTTAAGCTTTATTTCAATTTACTGAATAAATCTTTCTTAATTATTTTGGAATTCTTTTGGGGTTTGGACCCAGCAGTTTCAATACACTGCGCACGTTGTATTTGGATGGAGAAGAAAAGGGGGATTGTCATAAATGGCTGGGGGCGATCGGTGGGAATTGCCGATGCCCGGGATTCGAAATTTGGACAAGCTGACCGGCCCTTGTAGGAACAAACGACGGCTGGGGCCAAAAATGGCGGATTAATCCCACCTTCCTAAGAAGACAGCTTAATTAACTTCTCCATTTCCAAAATACACAAATTAAATACAGACTTTATTGGCGGCGAATAAAAAGGTAAATGTGAAAATGGGGGAAAAACATGTGTGGATGAAAGGGGAAAAAATCGAGGGGAAAATGCAGCGGCGGCATTGGCAAATTCCAGCAGGAGAGGGCGCAGCCAAAGTGGCCAGAAAAGGAGGAGGGGAAGCGCTGGAGGCGATACATGGATGGAGGGAAGACAAACTGAGCAGAATTGACTGACTGAATGGGGGAGGGGCTAGGACTTTTAAACCCCCGGGAGAAGTGACGGATCAGCCAATGATGGAAATGGAAGAGGCGGGGCAATGTTGAATTGCAGAAGGAAGAGTGGGTTCTTCCTATGGCCCAATGAAAGGGGGATATGCCATAGAGGGAAAAGAAGCCTCGGGAGCAGGGATGGGTTCGGAATTCCGAATTCCGATTCCGAAAGCCGGAATTCCGGTGTTTGAGTTCCGTTCCGATTCCGAAAAGTGGTCGAATTCCGAAAAATTCCGAAAAAAGCAAAGGGGGGACCCTTTGCTATTTTTATGCAAAAATTTTGGTTTATTTTTCGAAACGAATTCCTTTTTTACCTTCAATTTTCTTCTTTTTCTTACACTTTTTCTGGTTTGATAAATTTTATTTAAAAATTAAGCCTAAATCAAAACATTATGCGGAAATATCATTAAATAATTTTTTGAAATATCATTGAAAATAAATTTTATGAATAAAAATTTCACTTTATTTTATTTCATCGAATTTTTTCTAATTTATAATGGATTAAAAATTTTTTTGAAAAGTTCCGATTCCGGTTCCGAATGCCGGAATTCCGGTGTTTGAGTTCCGTTCCGATTCCGAAAAAAATTTAAATTCGATTCCGAGGCCAATTTCGATTCCGATTTTTTTGAATTCCGAACCCATCCCTGCTCGGGAGAAGTGAGGCCTCAAAGAGGCAAAGGAGGGGTGGGGGAGGGTTTTCTATTCAATCCCCAATCCCACAATTCGCTTGAGTAGCGACAGAGAGTATGAAATTTTCTAAAAATGGAGAATAAGTTTGTTTATGACGACTGACGAGGGATCAGAAACTGGCGATCTACTTTTTCATAAGCTTAATTTCGGCTTTGAAACTTCTTTAAAGACATTTTGCATAATAAAAAGAAAATTATTTTTTTTGTATTTTTTTATTTGCAAATTTAATCTTCTTTCAAATTAATCATAAAATAATTTGCATAAAATAATAAATATTGTGGAATATTTGAAAAAAGTTGGGAAAAATTAAAGATTTATGAAATCAAATTCAAATAATTCAAAGTATGCATTGTTGCATCGGCCATCCATCGAAATATTCTTATCAGCATTGAGGCAAGCATATTTCCTTTTTTGCCTTCTTCCATTAAACCAAAACCACCGACCAAATCATTTTCGTTCCGTAATGAAGCCAATCTTCTTTCGGCTGCTGCCTCCTTTTCCTCAATCAATTTTCGTCGTTGTTCCAATTCCTTGAAAAAAAATTTCATTATTAAATAAACCCAATATTTAAATCAAGTCATTTTTTGAGGACTTTATGGACTTTAAACTATCTTGAAAATGAGTGATTCTTACTTGACTTAAAGCCAAAAAGAAATTTTTAAGTATTAGATGGCGGTATTAAAGGATGTGCTTTGACTTCTTAAGAATTCCCAATTTTAGAGAGACAACGCAACGTACTTCTTGAGCTTGAGCTTGAGTTTACCTCCTCTTATTCTTGAGATGGCCTAATTTGAAAGGTCACCCTGTGTTGTTAGGATTAGAGGAATATTTCGGATGATTTTTATCCCATCATATCCGTAATCCGTATTCCGTAAGCTATCACCGAATGACCCTAACGCCTAACCCCAATTCTGATGACATATAGGGGGTCCCTGCACTTTCAATTTCAAAAAAAGGAGGATGACTGACTCCACAGGTGCTAGGTCATCTCCACAATTCTGCAAATATGGGCATGTCCACAAATTCTGCAAATATAAGTTTTTGACTTCTAATAAATCAGAAACCGGTTTTAGACCCCACAAACCGTATACCAATTTGTAGTTCTCATCGAGACGCATCGAATGGTATATAAAATGTTCCAAAAGTTAAGAGTTAAACCGTTTAAACCATATTTTTATGTTTTTGGTTTAAAACACTTTAATTTTGGACCAAACTATGACAAATACTATACCAATCGATGCGACTCGATGAGATCTACAAATTGGTATAAGGTTTGTAGGGTCTAAAACCGGTTTCTGATTTATTAGAAGTCAAAAACTTATATTTGCAGAATTTTGTGGACATGCCCATATTTGCAGAGCCCTTTGTCTATTGTGGAGATGACCACGGACGGACTCCACAATACAAGTACTAAAAATTTAAAAATAAAAATGCCGAATATTTGTTTTTATACTATTTTATATTTACAGTCACAGCTAGAATTAGGGCTTTAGGAAGGTAAGGAGGTTGAACACTACAAATATTGATTTTAAATTGTTGCATTTTTACCAATTGATTATTTGAATTCCATTAAAAAAAATCATTTTTGGCAATTGCAAAATTCATCCCAATTTTCCCATTTCCTGCTTAATAATACTAGCAACCTAATAAGTTCAGATTTATGAAGCATAAAAAAGAACCTGTCGATCGCGTTCAATTGCTGCCTGCAATTCTCTTTGCTTTTGTTCTTTATGCTGATTATGGTATGAATTCAACAAATGGAATCCGGCACCCAATGCCCACGAAACTTCCATTGTCCTTATTTTTTTCGTCAACTAAATAATTATTTTTAAATTATTTTCTTCATTAATTTCTAACATGAAGTTCTTTCTCATCCGGTAGGCCATATCCATGATGGAGAAGGGCATAAATATAGGTCAAATCCAAACATTGCCAAGGGCGCCAATGTTCTGGGCCAATTGCTTCGGCTGGCATTGAGCAAGCTTGAAAATAAACATAAAATTCAGGCATAAATATTTTTTTGAACAGAGAAAATGAATAAATATTATTTTTTCCATTATAATAATTTTTTTAAATGTGCCAGAAAAATGTAACCAAAATTTTTCAATAAATGTTTACTATAGTAATTTTGGATTCAACTATGAAATTATTTTGGTCATTGATATGATATCCCTCTTATATTTTTATAGATAAATGACGGAATTGTGGGCCTATGCATAATTAATTTTGGTATTGAGTTTATCCTTTATCGCATCAATTCGATAAAATGCAAGTCAAATTTGTCTTTATTTTTATTTAATATAATTATCTTTTAAAAAATGCTCATTTGAATTAAAATTAGGGAAATTTGATTATGACAAATTAAAATCATGTAAATTATCCAGATTGCTGTAGAATGTGAATGAATCAGTGGCTTCCATTTTGCATCCTAATCCTACAATTATATTCATCCGGGTTCACCTCAAATCTTAATGTCCAAAATTCTAATAGATAAAAATTTGAAACTTAGCCTTAAATTTTCTTTTGTATGGATTTTTGTATTAGAATTTTTGTATTTTTGTTTCAAGCGTACCTCTTTCCGCCGCCAATTTGAATGCTCCCACATTCGTGTTGCCCCCAATTTGTTCAATTGTATAATCCACAATATTCGCTTGCACTCCTCTATCATAGTAATAGCCAAAAAGGTGCAGGTCCTCATTGAGAAGGGCTGGCACTCGTTTTATGTCTGTCAAATTGGTCACATATTGTTTGGCGAATTCCAAACACGTTTGAAAGGAAGCTTCTTGAGTGGCGCTATAAAATATTTTGGGAATTCTTCAAAGAAGGTGGTAAATTCGGTATTTAGAGATTAGCAAAAGTAAGCCAAAATTGGGTAAATTAGGTAATTATAATTATTTAAATCCTCCATCCAAAGTATTATATACATTACAATTCTATTGGGCCGCTTTTTAGTCATAACTGAAAAAGAAATCAACTAATTTAGAAGTCAATATGTCATTAGAAAATCTAGTTCTCAAAAATATGGCTTTTTTGAATACCTAAAAGAATTTGAAAAATAAACAGAAAACAGTTTAAAATTCGTAGCATTAAAAGACATAAATCTTTTAAAAGTTAGATTAAACTTTAAAAAGGCCAAATTGTAGAGGACATTTTGGGCTTTTTCCAATAGTATATCGCTGATTACTTCTCACTTTTAAAATAATAAACAAAGAATTTGCCCAGTTTGGTATTAAAATTATGGTATTGAAGTTTCTAATTCCAATCCCATTGATATGATTTTATTTTAAATACCGCAAAAATTACTATTTAGATAATCAACCAAATATTACTTTATTTATCTGATTTTTATATTTTCTGGACAAATTTTTAGTAATTTAGTTATAGAATATTTCTAGAATTAAGACCAGTATTATTTAAGTTATTATAAATTAGTAGTCTCTCAAAATTGGTCACTCTAATTTAAGCTTTATTTAATCCATTTAAAAAGGCCAATGCGGCTAACCTAACTAGCCAAACATTGCCCGCATAATCCCAATCATCCAACACAAATTTCTTTGGCAAACAATGCGTTTTCAATGTTGGTGCCCCATTTGGATTCCAATCGGGCGATGAAAGTTTGGCAATGCCAAGTCGAGAGGCGACCAGTCCATTGCCCAAATAACTAAATAAAAATTTGCTCAAAAATTCTCAAATGCCAAAAAAACCTGTGAGTGTAAAGTCGCAACTCTTTGTCAAAAATTTTCAGTCGATGTGAATATTTTTGACGGGAAACCCCCTTCATCGATGCCCCAAAATCATCGGGAATGAATGTGACTTGGGTGGAACCTTCAATACAAAAAAAATATTACCTAAAATCCCAAATAAATCTTAACCTCCGCCTAAATCGAGCGCCGCTGACCCTTTTCCTCCTAAAAAATTCAATTCTAAAGTTTTTGATCAATTTTAATAAAAACTTTTTTCGAGAACATCGTCCAGCCTTTCCAGGAGGAAATTCAATGTGAACCATCCAAAAACGCCTTCATCCGTTCCACTCAAAACGCCAACTGCGTCATCGTCAACGAGGAAACCGCTTGACATTATTTCATTCTCAATCTGTGAATAAATTTGGGCTGTATAATAAATAAGAAATTTTTTAAAGTTAATTGTCTTGAATATTTCCGTTTTTGTCCGAATTTGTATTTACAATAATTAAAATTGCCATTTACAAGTAGAATGTAAATTTGTGACAATAAAAATATTTACAGAAAAATTAATACTCGGAATTTAAATTGTTCATTGCTACAAATTGTCGAAACAGTTCATCCGTTACTGAATTTTCTTTAGTCTATAAAAAGCAATTAAATTGGATATAAAATTTTTTTGTAGTCAAATTTAATATGAGGAAATAATTCTTTTTAATTTTACAATTTTCGAATGAAAGGAGAGCTCAAAGCGCAAAACCATTTTCGAATTTAAACGAATTCATTATTAACGGTTTGAAATGTTTTATATTGCCTTTTCATAATCTGCTGTATCTTGTTCTCGGCCATATTTATTTTCATTGGCAGTGAAAAATTTGGGAAATGATATAACATTTAAAAACACAAAATGTCCTCTACAATTTGGCCTCTTTAAATTTTATAAATCCGAGTTTTAAAAAGTAATGTGCCTTAAATTTTTTTTCAAATTAAAATGGCATAAGAATAAGTTGTTAGAAAGTTCTAGTTTAATCAATTAGGGGATCCTTGAAATTAGGGTTGCTCAAAGTCGGTTTTAAACCGAGGTTTCCGGTTTTCGGTTTTCCCGGTTTTCCAATGTCGGTTTTCGGTTTCGGTTTGAAAAAATTCTCGGTTTTGGTTTCGGTTTTCCGGTTTTTCGGTTTTTTGAAAAATGGTCAAAAAATTTTTGAAAAATTTAATTTTTCATAAAATTTCGCAAAAAATCAAAGAAAATTTATTCAAATATCACATATCCAATATTTTACTTCAATTTTTAGTTATTCTTCTAGGTTTGCTTCAACAAAAAAGACCCAAAAGAGAAAATATTTCAAAAAAGCCCAACAGAGAAAAATTTTAGCCTAAATAATTCACAAAAAGAAGAATTTCTAATAAAAATGGCCCCACAGGGAGAAAAATTAGAAAAGAAAGGCCATAAATGAAATAATTTATATTAAAAATGCCCGTTTAAGCAAAAAATTTCAGTTGAAAATGGTTTCGAATAAAAAAAATAGACCAAAAATTTCTTGGAGGGTAAAATTAAAGGCAAAGATGGCCATAGAGTAAAAAATCAGACAAAAATAGACCCAAAAGGAAAATATTAGGCTAAAAATGATCCAAAAGATAATATTTTAAGCCTAAAAATGGCCCGTTAGGGAAAATTTTTAATTAAAAATGGTCGAATAAGGTAAAATTTTAACCAAAAATTGTCCCTGAAGGTGAAAAATAAAAACCGAAAAACCGTCGGTTTGGACCCTCGGTTTTCGGTTTTCGCGGTTTTCGTACCTCGGTTTCGGTTTCGGTTTTTGGGCCAAAAAACCCGGTTTTCGGTTTCGGTTCGGTTAACCGACTTTGAGCAACCCTACTTGAAATCATAATAATCGGTACACAAATACAATAGCATTACTTTCACTATTATGCAATTTCTAAAAAAAGTAATAAAAAAATTTCAAGGAATTTTTATATTTATTGCTTTTTGATATTTATTCTATAACATATTATTATTTTGTATAATTTTTGATACATCTATTTAATTTATTTTCAATTAAGATCAGTACCAAATTTTCATTTCCAAATTGTTATTCATTATACCCAAAATAAAAATAATTTGTTTGTTTTCACTTTTTAATGATTAAATTAAGATTGAATATGAATAACAAAGAAATAACAAATTTTATAAATTCTATTAATAAGTAATCAAATAAATATATGCCTTTTATTATTCTTTACTTCCAAAATCATTTTTCCTGTCATTTTTAATAATTAAATTAATTTTTTTTTATTATTTATTAATTATTAGTTATATAAAATATATTCTAATATAAATTATCCTTCTTATCCCATATTCTATTCAGAATTCGAAAAATAATTTTCGAACAAAATGGACTACATTTTGGACCGTCTGACTTCGGCGAAGAGAAGCAATTTGCCGGTGATCATTTCCATCTTAACCGGTTTTCCTTCCTTTGCCCTCTACACGCTGGAGGCAGTGGTGATTGCAAGGAATTGGCGCAAATTCGATTCGCCATTTTGGCGTCTCTTCTTCATCCGTGCCTGCATTCACATCATCGACTTCCTCAATTCCATCATTTTCAATCGTATCGGCCAAATCCCATTAATAGACTATTCTACATATGCGCAAATTCCATCCGTTGTGCTTGGAATCGGCTCTTTCTTATGGCTTTATGTTTATGAATCTCAGAATTTTATCTCAATATTTCTTATTCTCACTCGGCTCACTTCAATCCGCTTTCCGATGAAACATCGAAAAGTAAGTTTTGAAATCTATCCATTAGCAAATTGTGTAAAATTAGAAGATTTAAAATTTAGTCGAATAATCAAATTTAGTTAGAAAATATTAATACGAATTTTACAATTTATTAAAAAGAATTTCTCATTAAACCACATACAATCAAAAGATATATGATAATATTTAATCAAAACAATCAATCAATGTAATATATCCAACAATAAAATATATACATAAATCTGATTTTTATAATAGCATTAAATTCAAATTGATAATTTTTTGAAAAGCTAATTTCAATCTCGGATTATTTTTAATATTCATTATAATTATTAGATTTTTAGCATTTCTTTTTATAGATTTGGCGTTGGCTTATGCCTCTCTGTCTTTTCATCACATTCATTGTTCCACTATTCGACACTTGGGAAGAATTGATCCGAAAAAATCGAATCCAATACGACGATAGCAATGTCCGTTTCGATAACACAACCTATCAAATTTATTATGATTCTGAATATTACGAAGACAACTATAAAGTGTTGGGCTACGAAAGTGCATATAAACTGTTGAATGCCCTATACACTTCGTCCGATTTTGCGTTCACGCGTTCCACTCTCATTTTGCTTGTTGCGTCCACCTCGCTGAACATAGTCACAATTTACCTCTATTCTAGAAAACAAGGCAATACAACAATGACTGAGGAAGAGCGAAATGTGGAGAAACGGTTACTAATATTCACTGTTCTCAATTTCCTGTGCCAAATGTTGCTGGTATTGTGGTGGGTAAGTGAAAATCCAACCAGAATTATTTAACAAATTGTGTATTTCAACATCAAAATTTGCTTAGTTAGACAAAAGTGCCATATAATATATTATATGGACTAGAAACATGGTGACTCCGTTCATCTAACCAAAAATATTTCACAAGCTTTTAAAAATATGGAAAAAATTTGACAAAAATTTTCAAAAATATCGCAAAAAATATGGAATTGCATAAAAAGCTTAAAATTTAATTTTAAGTTGATTTAAAAAAATTTATTTTGTAGCCAAATGACCGCAATGCGAAAAATTTTAATCAAAAATGGCCTCATAGATAGAAAATTTGGTCCAATTTGCCAAAATTTCAAAAATATGACGAAATATGGCAAGAGTCAAAAATTTGAAAAAATATGACAACTGCCATATAAATAGGGTAATTGGGCCACCCTGATTAGAAAATATATCGAAAAAAATACTCAGATTAATCAAATTCTTTCACAGATAATCACTACGGTATGCTATGGCAAATATTTTTTATGCAAATTGTTGAGTAATCAATACTATTGGATTAAGGTTGGTATGGGATTTAAATAAAATTTTTCTAATTTTTATAAAGAAAAAGCATTATAAAAAATAAACAATGAGAATTGCTGAAAGATATTAAATTATTTTACATTTTATAGTAAATTCGATTAATATCATTTTGATGTTTGATCTATATTCTGTTTTGATTTTTTTATTTTATTTTTTTAGAAATTTTTATTTTTTATTCAAAAATTGATTTTAAACTCAGTCTAGATTTCATTGAATAGCGTCGAGCGTCGACTTTTTTAAATTTGAAGTTAAAAAGTTAATAAAATTTCTGATGGTTTAATATGTAAAATTCTTTATACTTTTTGACTTATATTAATCGACCCGTTTGATGAGTTTATAAAATACAATTAGCTAGTAAAAATTGGCCTTTTTTTATTTATCCTCTAATTATTTAAGGACATTGATTCAGTACATTCACCAGCTTGGCTAATTCTTTGGTCTAGTAAAATGTTGCGCGAATTGGTCTACAAACAAATTGGAATTGGTAAATATTGGCAAAAGGAGAATAGCAGACAAATCACAACGCAGACTTTGCCCAAAAATGCTTGGAAATAGCAGAGATGGCAACAAGGAAAGTAGAATAAATACCAAATGTTTTATAAATATTGATATTTGATTCAATCATTTTTATTTTTCAATTTAAATTTCTGATTATTAAATAAAAATTTTCTTTAAATATAATAAAAAATTCATGAAATGAATACAATGAATACAATGATTTCTTTATAGTGTATGTCAGAATTTAATAAAAAATCTTCTTTGTAAATGCTACCATCGTCATATAAAATATAATCACCAATCATTGCATTCATCTTTCGATCATATTTGCCATTCATAAGCTGATACCAATCAATCTACAAATAATAATTAAATAATTCCTAACTTGGCCAAAAATGCTCGAATGTTCAAAATTTTAGCATTTTCGTAATCAGCTCGTCAAAACGCGTCGATTGGTATTTAATTTTACAGAAAATCTGAAAAATTTTGACCCAAAAAAGGGGATGTAAACCGGACAAGTACCCCCTTTTATATTGCCCCAAAAACAGCCAACAAAATTCATGCGCGTCATCCTCTCATGTTTTCATTTTACGATTGTTTGGATAATTTTTGATTTTTTTTTAAATTTTTAATCCAATTCCCACATATTTTTATATTATGAATGATCCATTGAATAAATAAATAAGAAGATAAAAATTTTATTTTGTTAATTCGATTTAAGCAAATGAAATTTTTAATCTTGAATCTTTCTGTGAAGATTAATACTTTTAGGCATTATTCATTTTGATACACTACTTTATAGAATAGAATTCTTTTAAATGAGCTTCCAAATAATGAAAATGAATTCGAATTTTCCCATGAATTTTAATAAGAAATGAAGTCCAAATTTTTTATTAGCATATTTTCTTGGTAAATGTGCCAAACAATTTCCCACATTTAGTAAATTACATATATTGACCTATGTAGTATGTACGTGTGATTTTGCCTGTAGAATTCTTTGTATTTTGATTATTCAATGTAATTCTGCATAAAACCTATTTTCATGGGAACTATAAAATCATAAATTTATGCAAATATTTTAATTTTCATATTATCAAATAATGGAATATATTTTGATCTTCTGTCGTTTTAAATGTTATTGAGGATTATTGAGGAATAATATTTTTTGTAATTTTTTTTGCATATTTGATCATCATTTTTTAAAAATTTAAAATTTTAATTTCATTTTTCGATTAATTATGAAAATCGAATATATCCATTAAAGTATTTTTTAATTAATTAGCAATTATTTTTTAATCTCATTCGATCAATATGTACAATATAATTGAAAATAAAAAATATTTTTATATTATTTAAATAAATAATAGTTTAATAAGATGTCTAGTCAAAAATAAACAAAAAATATTTATCATTTTATTATCAAATTTTTTCACTTTTTCATGAAAATCCAAATTTAATGGAACCGATACAGTGAAATTGTATGATGCAAGGAAATATTTTAATTACTTGTAAGTTATTAAATTTTTCCCATCAGTCTAGGCAAGGCAACAAATTGTTGCACTTTTTTAATTTAAGCTACAAATTTGAATTTCGTTAAATTAATTTTCTCAAAACGCTAATTAATTTCCGAATTTGTCCGAATTTGTATTTTTAAATAAAAAGAAATGCTATTTTCACACGGATTGCACATTGGTGTGAATAAAAATATTTACAGAAAAATAAATTCTCGGAATTTGAATTGTCCTTTGCTATAAATTGTCGGCAAGTTCAGCTGTAATTTGAATTTTCTCTAGTCTATAAAAAGTAATAAAATTGTATGTAAAATTTTTTCTGCTATTCAATTTGAATCACGGAAACAATCTTTCCAAAATTTGCAATTGCCAAATATAATACCAACAAAGCCAAACACTAAAATTCATTTTTCGAACTGACCTAAGTAAGTTCATTTGGTATGAAATGATTTATACGCTTTTTGATACTTGTGGGACATTCTTTTGTCCAAATTTCATCGAAGAATATATAAAAGCACAGGCCAAAGTTTCCATCTGCAATTTTAATCTTTTTTAAATTTCATTAAATTTATCTTTATAAAGGAAATATCTCTTCGAAAATAAACCTGCATTTTTGCAGAACTAGTCCACATAAGATTTTTAATTTTTTAAACTAAAATGGCCATATTTGGAGGAGATTTTCAAAAGGTTCCAATGGTATAACGCCTTTCCTAATTAGTTGCTATTGCTAAATAAGCTTATTACAAAATTAAAACTTTTTCACCAAATAAAGATATAGAATCTCCACTTTCAATTAATTGTACAGTAAACACCATCATAGTTGACACATGATTTCACTACAATTGGATATTAAACCAATGAAACATCAAAATCAAAATATAATCTTTTTCGAAAAATTTTACTACCTCCTTCTTCGTTGATAAATTCAAAAATTCAAGAATTGATATTGAATTCAGATATGAAAATAGAAATCTTTTTTGTTCATCAGCAAACTTTTTTATTAGAAGATTTTTAACATATTATTATAAACTTTTAAAAAAGCATAAGTAAAAAATTAAAATTCTTTTTAAGTAAATTTTTATATTGTACTTTGATATTTATACATTTATTTTTTTTATAATTCATTTACTTTATTTTCAATAAGTACCAACAATCCTTTTCCGGATGTTCATCAATATTAAATTAGGCCCAAAATAATTTTTGTTTTCCCTTAATTAAATTAAAGAATGAATATGAATAACAAAGAGAGGCCTAATTTTTGTATACGTCCATTGTCAAATTAAATTATATTAATAATCAAAAACAATGCCATTTTTTATTATTTCCTTCGAAAATCTCTTTCCTGTTTTTAGCATTAAAAATAATTTATTTATCTATAATTTATTCTAATATCAATCATTCATCTTGTTCGATTTGGAATTCTAACTAACTAATTCTAAAAATAATATCCCAACAAAATGGATTACATCTTGGACCGACTGACTTCAGAGAAAAAGAGCAATTTGCCTGCAATCATTTCCATCTTAACCGGTATTCCCTCCTTTGCCCTCTACACGCTGGAGGCAGTGGTGATTGCAAGGAATTGGCGCAAATTCGATTCGCCATTTTGGCGTCTCTTCTTCATCCGCGCCTGTATCCACATCATCGACTTCCTCGATTCCGTCATTTTCCATCGTCAGGGAAAAATCCCAATATTAGACCATTCCTTGGCCGAACAAATTCCGTCCGCTTTGCTTGGCATCGGATATTTCCTTTGGCTGTACTGTTATGAGTCACAGAATTTTATTTCTATATACATTGTGCTTACGCGGCTTACATCCATCCTCTTTCCGATGAAACATCGAAAAGTAAGTATCTCACCAAATCCTGAAATGCAATTTGGTCAAATGTTTAGAAAAAAAACAGATTTAAAATACAATTTTCGAATTTTAAGATAGATTTAATATAAGGTTTTCATAATTGAAAATGAACAAAATTTTTTTAATGGAATCGTGCCTTTCAAAAAATTGATCTATTTTTAGCATTTTTAGTAGTTTATTTTGAATATTCCATCAATTAGAACCCCTTATAAAATTAAATTAATAATATTTTTAGTAGAGGTGAGCAGAATAAGTAAAAAAAATTTAGAGGGGAATTTGACGGTTTTAAAATATCTAGATAAATTTGAGTAAATTTCCTTGCTTTACAGATTTGGCGTTGGCTTATGCCTCTCTGCATTTTCAACACATTTATTGTTCCATTATTTGATACTTGGGAAAATTTAGGCCGAAAATACAACTATCAATACGACGATGCCAAAGTATATTTCGATAATATCACCTATGGGGTTTATTATGACGAGGACTATTACAAAAAAGAATATAAAGTGTTGGGCTTTGAAAGCGATTATAAAGTGTTGAATGCATATTACACTGCAGACAATTTCGTTTTCATGAGATCCAGTGTCATTTTGCTAGCTGTATCCACCTCGTTGAACATCATCACAATTTTCCTCTATTCAAGAAAACATTTGAAAAATGGAGGAGGCAATTCAATGACAGAAGAGGAAAAAAGTGTGGAGAGGCGGCTGCTCATCTTCACGATACTCAATTTCCTGTGCCAAATGTTGGTGGTATCGTGGTGGGTAAGTGAAAATTTGATCATTAATCAAAACTCAAAATTGAAAGCTTGCGCGAAAAATTGCTTCCAAAATTAAAATATATTGATGTTCATTTGTGATTTCTACTGAATATAATTTTAATTAGCCAAAAATCGAATTTTTAAGTTAAGTTTCTTTTACTTTTAATCCAGAATTCGAAAAATTGTAATCATCAATTTTAGCTTTTATTTACTCATGATTTGATGAATCCAATCCAATTAGCACACTGAACATTAATCATTTTCAATTGATATGTTGCAGCTAATTTGCGGAATTAGCTAATCCCGGGACTAGCTAGCTAAAATGCGGAATCCGCGTTTTAGCTAGCCGGCCTAGCTAATCCTGGGAATAGCTAGCTAAAACACGGATTCCGCATTCTAGCTAGCTAATCCTGGGAATAGCTGACCCAGGCCAGCTAATTCCGGGAATTCGCAGCTAAGTTAGCTAATATTGGAGAAATTGAAATAAATTTAATAAAAAATAAATAATTTAATTAAAAATCGAATTTTTTTCTCAATGCCTGATTTTAGATCCGATAATTATAATTAGAAATATGAAATAAATTTAAAATTTTTATTTATAATAAAATCAAGAATAATTTAAATAAAGCATCAAAAATAAAGTAAAATCAACAACAAAATTTTATTTTGAAAGAAAAATATTCTTAATCCTCATGTTTATTATCGCATGGATTTGAGCTGTGGCATTTGCTGTTGCATTTCAAATTGTTTTTGAAACATTTGCAGCTTCCTTTCTTGCATGTTTTGGTGCAGCCGCATTTGAAAAAGCCTTGACCTGTTCCCATTGATGACTTCCTGGCAGCCTCCCGAAGACTGATCTCCTTTCCTGGTGGCACATTTTCGGCTGCAATGAAATGTTCTTTGCATGGAGTGAATTGGTTGGAGGTGAATCGCTGTGCCAATACGCCATGTTCTGTGCCGAGTTTGTGCAGTCCTTCTTCGTTCACCTGAATTTTTAATTAAAATATTTAAATATGAATAAATGAAATTGCCTCCAAAACAACGGCTTTCACATTGCCAAATTCCGCTCGGCCTCTGTCCACATCAGGGATTGGGACCATCACTGTTGCGCCAATTTGTTGCAGTGGGAAGCGTTTGGCGGAATTGTTCAGCATTTTGTCCGCTTGTTTCATTTGAGATTTTTTGGCTGCATTCCTTTGTTCCGATGCCTTTTCTTCTTTGTTGCAATGCTGGCAAAGCACATTGGTGCCATATCCTTCCTCGGCTTCATTTTCTTTCACCGAACATGGCGCAATTGCATGGCATGTTTTCTGGCATTTTCTGCATTTGTGGGCGCCTGCTTTCTTTCCACACACCACGCACAAAACCTTAATTGAAAATTATCAACAAAATTTTCATCATTTAATTAATTATTTTAATTATTTGGATTAATTTTAATATGATTAATAAAATTAAAACCTCATTTGATGAAGATGGATTATTTTCATCCGCCTCTTCCGCATCATCAATTTCTTCGATTGTTTGTGCCTCTTCCGCCTCATCAATGTCTTCATTCAATGCCATTTTCAATTGCTCCTCGTTGTGGATTAATTCATTGACATCTTCCGGCAAATTTGCTTTTTGAATGCCCAGTTTTGCCTCACTTCCGAACATGGCCTTGTATGGTGATCGACCTATTCCTGAATATTTTATATTAAAAAATAATTAATCAAAAATAAAACCTTCATGCAGACGAGAATTGATTTGCCATTGGACAAATCGCAGGCCTTCACTCCATTTTGTCGTATGGTTGTCCTTTTTCCAGCAGGCCAGCATTTTGCGGATTTCTTGGTTCAGGCGCTCAATTGATCCTTGTGATTGTGAATGGCGGGCAGAGCCATGCACCATCTTGCAATTTGGCCATAAATTGTGGATTTCTTCGATGACCTAATTTTTAAAAATAAAATTTAATCATTTTAATTAATAAATTTAACCCTGCTTGCTGTAAATTCGCGCCCGTTGTCGGTGTGCAGCAGAACCGGCGCCCCCAAAATTGAAAAGATGTCGACCAATTGCATTGCCACTTCTTCAGCCGTTTTTGATTTCAGCGGCCGAATCATGCAGAATTTTGTGAGGTGGTCTTGGTAGGAGAGCACATATTTGAAGGGGCCGTCAGGTTCGGACTGAAAGTCAATCAAGTCAGCCTTAACAATTATTATTTCATTAATAAGAATTTTTAATTAATTAAATAAACCTGGCATCTGGAATTCATTGCGGATGATACAATCGGCTTCGTGACAATTCCTTTGCGCACTGCAGGTTTTTTCAATTGGCATGTTTCGCATAAAGACAAATATGCGCTAATAATCTCTTGAGTTATATTTGCATATGTTTCTGCCAGTCGATAGTACATTTTTATTCGTCCGCTGTGTCCCAATTCCTCGTGAACCCGGTCTATCACTGCGAAAATGTCCTTAATTTTTAAATATTTAATAATAAACAAAAATTAAAAAACCTCTTTGCAAACAAAGCGTAATTCCGTGCCTTTTTTGATCAGTTTTTGCACCCTGACTCCTTCCACATTCAATTCCAAAATGTCAAATTTGTCCAGCAATCGATAATCGCTCTTTGCTTTCTTGATAGAATGATCATTTTCCAGTTGAATTAATCGTTGTAATTTTGTGGCATATTCTTCGCGGGAAATAATAGGTAAATTCTCAATTTTTGATTCGAATTTTGCTTCCATAATTTCTAGAGGATTTAATTAATAATTTATTATTTCGAGTTTGTAAAATAAATTATAAAAATAGAAATGACATTCGATGTAAATAATTGTTTGGGATAATGGAAAATTATTTTTGAATTTTAAAAATATTGATTTATTCATTATTAAATGTCCGAATTAAAAAATTCGATTTTTAATTAAATTATTTATTTTTTATTAAATTTATTTCAATTTCTCCAATATTAGCTAACTTAGCTGCGAATTCCCGGAATTAGCTGGCCTGGGTCAGCTATTCCCAGGATTAGCTAGCTAGAATGCGGAATCCGTGTTTTAGCTAGCTATTCCCAGGATTAGCTAGGCCGGCTAGCTAAAACGCGGATTCCGCATTTTAGCTAGCTAGTCCCGGGATTAGCTAATTCCGCAAATTAGCTGCAACAGATACATTTTTAAATTTATTAATCTTTTTTAGAATTTCGATTACAAATTGGGTATTAGAAATTTAAATTTGAGGGTTATATTAATAAATTTATAACAAAACTCTGAAATCGAAAAAATATTGTTTCATTAATTAAATATCAAATTCTTTCATAGATAATTCAAACAGTATGCTATGGCGAACATTATTGGTGCAATATATTGAACAACAACCAACATTGGATTAAAGTTTGTGTCTTAATTATATAATTAATTTTTTATCTAATTTATAAATTTTTACCCATTTATAAGCATTATACAATAAAAATATTACAATCAGAAAAGATAACAAATATAAATTATATTTTATATTAAATACGCTATTTTTATATTTCCGATCGTATTCTGTTAGCTGTTATAATATAATTTATAAAATAAAATTAATCGATGGGGGTTCGATGAATTTATAAATACAATTAACTATTATAGTAAAAATTACCACTGTTATTATTAATTTTCTCTAATTATATTTAAGGACATCGATGCAATACATTCGCCAGCTTGGCTAATTCTTTGGTCGAGTAAAATGTTGCGCGAAAAGGTCTACAAACAAATTGGAATTGGCAAAGAGAAAAATGATCGACAACAAACAACAAAACATCAAATCACAATAACATTACCGAAAACTGCTTGGAAATAGAAGGATGGGAATGTGAGTAGGAATAACAAATTTTTTAAAGTTTTTCATTTAATTTTCTGGTTATTAAAATAAAATTATCTAATTTTATCTTCATTCTTATAAAATCATTGCTGTTATTTTTGCAATTGTATGTAAAAATTTTCAAATAAAGCATTTTTTATTAATTCAATTTATTCAAATAATTATTCATGAATAAATGTCCCCTTTTCAACGTAAATTATACGTATATTATTCATTTCTTCTTTTTCATCTCAATTCAATATATCACATCGACATCAATCTTCATCGTTGTTATCATATAAATTGTAATCATTTGAATTCAGAACTTTCATCGTACGAGAGCCCCGTTTCATATTGTATAATCGATAAACAAGAACCTAAAAATTCATTTTCAGAAGAATTGCAAATTGTGAAATTTTAATCTTTTATTATTATTTATATTTTGCCGCGAAAGTTGAAACTCCGCGAAAGTTGAAATTTACACACTATTTCGCCGAAGAAGCAGAGTACAAACCTAACCCTAGCCCTTCGCCCCTACCTCTAATCCCATGCTGCCGAGCCCCTAACCCTAATAAACCCATAGTTAGTTTTACGGTATCTCACTTTTCTCTGCTTCTCTGACGAAAATAATGTGTAAATTTCAATTTTCGCGGAGTTTCAACTTTCGCGCCGACATATATAAATAAAAACAATTGGTGGCTATTGGCTTTTTTCTCCCATTCCCATTCCCATTCCCTTTCCTTCCTATTTTAAGATCTCGATCAATTAGAATCAGGAAGGGCCTAATGAATAAAATAATTGAGTTTAAGAAATCATAAATTTACTCGATCTCTATTGGCATATTCAGTGCCATTGATTTTAAAATTTTGATGGCCATCCACACGCGGAATCCGAATGATGAATTTGTTGTTGTCATTGATGTTGTGTTGCATTCATATATTGTTTGTATAATTTGACAATCAACGAATGGGTTGCATGTTCGTTCCCAAAAAAGTTCACTTTTCACTAGACAAGCAACACAATCGTCGCTTGCTTGTCGTTTTGCCTCTTCACAATCGATTGTGGCCAAACCCAAACGTACCATATAACCTCGTCGGGACGTTGCAAATTCGGCTGTTATTGAAAATCGTTCCAAATTTTTGCATGAGATTTCAATTGGTGATACCAACCGACCCATGCGTTTAATCTAAATTAGAATTTTTAAATTGAATATATTTATATTTTCAATTTTCAACATTACCCTTGCCCAATTATTGGCACTTTCGTTAAGATTATCACTGCGCAATGGAAATGTGTAGCCATATTTATACTGAAAATTTTTTATGATCGGCAAAACGGCTTGAATTTACTTAAATAAATATTGCCAAATTCAAAATGCCCAAAAAATTATTTTTTCTTTGATATAAAAAAATTTAAAAAATATTTCAAAGTAAATTTAAAAATATTTGATTTTAATTTTTTTTATCGATATATTGATACTAAATAGTAGCTCAAATAATTTCTCTTATAAAAAATAACGAAATCAAAAAGTTGTTTTACTAATACCTTGAATGCTTCGCATTTTGCATTATTAAATTTTCCATAATTATACAAGCCAATATCAAAATCAACTTTCAACTCAATGCTGCCCCCAACATCTTCCATTAAATAACGGCGTTCATTTGGTTGAAGTTGAGAAGTGGAAATATCTTCTTGTTTTTCAACGCATCCATCAATATGTTCAAAATCCTGTGTAAAAATTATGAATTACAAAATTTTACATTTATATTTTGCATATAAATACTTTCAGTTAAAAGTTT
Source organism: Pratylenchus scribneri (assembly GCA_030063045.1). Classification (NCBI taxonomy): domain Eukaryota; kingdom Metazoa; phylum Nematoda; class Chromadorea; order Rhabditida; family Pratylenchidae; genus Pratylenchus; species Pratylenchus scribneri. The sequence continues at coordinate 359,832 of JAQSEB010000127.1, forward strand.
ATATTTTATATACCATATAGAAACAATAGAAATGCCGTAAAATAAATATTAATTTTGACATCTGCAAATATCTTTTGTTTAATCATAAGAGATTTTTTTAAATAAATCAAGAATGCAAAAATCTTATTCATCCAACCATTATTATTTTAAATTAAATTTGAAATTTTACCTCTGACCAATCATATATTTGTTCGTCTAATTTGAATTTATTATCATATTTTATGGTTGGGGCAAAAATAAATTTTCCACAAGAACAATTGTAGGTCACCATCATAACGTTAATTTTATCATTGTTTAATTTTTCATGAAGTCGAACATATTGAAAATATTTGACATTTGGGAGCCAATTTTCATTTTTCTTGATCCAATCAGTCACTTCCGTGCTTTCATTGAACAAAAAAGTTGCATTTTTAATCAAATCCTAAAACAAGAATTACAATATATTATGTGCATTTATTTTTATTTTATATTATGGCATCGATAATTCCTAATTGGAATCGATGGGTTACTTTAAACAATATTTCTTTACACCAGTTTTAAATAAATATAGTTATAGTTATTAAACTCTTCCTCGTCCAATATTTAGAAAAATTAACAAGAGAAATTTATTAGTGCCACTTTTCTTAAATTTTGGATAAAATATAACTTCTAAAATATATAAATAGCAAACATAGAATAGAATTCGGCCTAATCTATGAAATAATTTTTTTAAACAATTAAATTTTTTATTTTTAATTGTGCTTGACTTAACTTTTATCAAAGTGCATTGCCATTGTTATTAAATCTTATCTTTTATTCTACATTTTTAATTCTTTTTTAATAAAATTTAATTTTATTACCATAATCGTCTCTGTGATATGTATTTCCAAGAAGCCATTTTTCTTGTCATAATCAATGAATCCAACGCGAATAGCCTTATCCAGAGGAATTCTCTTCCCTTCTTCAGTAATATTATAGATGACAGCCGGTTTAATATTAACCCATTTTGGTTCATCGCACCGCTAAATTTTTAAAATAAACATTTTAACAAATTTATAAAAGAAAATTTTCACTTTAATGGCAATTAATAAGTTCATTCTTTAAAAATTTGGGTGATGACAGATAAAATGATATTACTACAGTAAAATTCCAAATAAATGTATAGATAAATTTTTGAGAATTAAGCATTTCATTCCCGGCATTAATTTTTAATAAATGAGTTAAATAAAAATGTAAATTTGACGGATAAATGTTTAAATCAAAAGAATTGCCCAAATAATTTGACGGAAATATCTGTTATTAAAATTGGATTTTTTCAAATTTTTAATCGAAAAAAGTATGGAACTCTTCTTTACTAAAATCTATTATTAAAATTTTTAAAGAAAAACCAAACGAATTATAGAAATAGAATTTTCAACACTTACAATCGGATTTGGTATCGGTGATGTCGTTGAGGCAGTTGGCATCGTGTCAGTTGATGCCATTGTTGTTGGAATTGTTATTTGTTTTATCTTATAAGTGGCAATTTTTTTTTATTAAAAAAAAGTTCATAAGAATAAACCTTTGGCACATAATAATCCTCCAGAAATAGTCCATCCAATTGAAATTCTTCAATTATTTTTGTCGCCAAAGTCGACGAGAATAAAGTTGATGGTGGAAGAAATGAAAGGAAGAATATGGTCACCGTATCCATACCATATCCCCAAATTCAATTGTCCTTTCCCTTTTTTTACACGTCAATTTCTTCCCCAATTTCATAATTGATGAATCAGCTTTGGCTGGACCCTTCCACTTTCCAACTAAAATTGTTCTCCCCACAAATAAAAAAATCACTTTTTCCTATCTTCCCAGTTTTAATAATTTCCGTCCTTCTGACCAAAACAGCCAATTTCATAATATATTTTATTCGCCGATAAATAAAGTTTAATTTGTGTTTGGAATTTTTGGGGAATTAGGCTTTCAACCTAATTCAGGGAAAAGTCAAAAACCCCCAAATCCATTTGGGGACAAATTGGTGCCACGACCCGGGAAGCACCTTTGCACCCGGGACAGTTTCCAGCGGACAAGTGCCATTCGCCTTGTCGCTTCCAGTTTCGAGGATAAACGCCACTTGCTTTATTCAGTCAATTAAGGACAAGTGCCACTCGCCTTGCCCTTATCCAGTCAATCCGAGGACCCACAGAGCGTCTTCAATCCGTAAGCACTTGGGCTTACTAACCTTTTCAGGTCACTGCATCCGGGCTCAGTCTCAGAGGACTGACGCGAAAGGACCGTGATCAACCAGTCTCAAGGATTACTGCATCCGGCTCAATCTCAATAGATTGACGCGAATCAAGGACCGTGATCCATCATGACAAACATTGTACGGGAACAATTAGTCCTGTACGCCGGCGAACTCGTTGGCCAGCTCCGTTCCACTATTCCTTTGTTGGGACGTCGAGATCCATTGAACCAAAAGGATGCTGTCAAGCTCAAAACCAAGGCAGCTCAACTCCTAACCGCCGCCCAAAATGTTCAAGGGCGAGTGGATCGCTGGGATGAACACATTCATCGCATGGAACCAGCTCAGCAGGATGCCGAGTTTCAGGCTCTGCTCAATCATCCAATTCCTCCAGGATCTGAGGACATTCTTGGCGAAGGCGAGGAGAACATGACGATTCTGCAACTCATTGCCAAAGCCAACCGAATTCATAATCTGCTCTTGGCAGCAATTCAAGAGGCAGAAATGGACAGTACCAGTTCCAACTCCCGACAATCAATCAATGGCAATGGGAATGGACATGTTGGGAATTCGGACACTGATCCATTGCTGGAAATGGCCGTTCCAGCCAATTTGCCAGAATTCGCTGGCATGAACTCTACTGGACCAGTGGGACAATCTTCGCATACTGCCATTTCACCACAATGGCAGCCCACAATGGGGACCGGTGGTTCACTTTATCCAATGGCGTACCGGCAGCATGAAGCTACTCCAGTACGACCTATTTACACGAGCACTCCAATACGGCATATTGTTGTGTGCTCAACCGCATCGGTTCCTGTAACTACCACAATCACTACAGTAGGCAGCAACCGTATTCAGTCTCAAGGGCGCGGACAGGCGATCCCTACATCATATTTTGCACCACAGTACACGCCACAGGACCAGTACCGTAATCAAGCGATACCACCTTCTATGGTGCAGCAGTATCCCGAACAGTACCGTAATCCAGTGGCTCAGCCTCATATGGTGCAATATCCTGACCGTATTCCAGAGGAAATCCCTCGTACGGTGCATTACCAGTATCAATCGCCGGAGCAATACCGTATTCCAGAGGAGTCACCTCATACGGTGCATTATCAATTCCATGAGGCAACTCCGCGCACTTATCTCAACCCTTCAGCGCCTCGATTCCAGCCACGTTCCGGTAATCCAAACGGACCCCGCTTGACGAATCCTGGCAATTTTGTGGATCCAAATCAGGATTCAATCTTCCGTCACACTCGAATTGAGCCTCCTAAATTCAAGGGCGACACAAAGGAATGGCCCTCATTCTGGATGGCATTCGAGGAATCTGTTCATTTGATGAACATTCCGGATTACCAGAAGCATATCCTGTTGCTCCAGTACCTGGAACGAGATTCACCAGCTCGGAAGGCGATTGAAGCCTATCAACCTTCCAATGAAAATTATGAAGTGGTGCTCAAGATCCTGAAGAACAAGTTCGGGAATGTCACTGTTCTCCGGGAGCAACTTCGTGCGGAACTTTATCATCGTCCGATGGCTAATAATTCGACTGCTTCTCTTCGTGCTTTGAGCGAGGATATTGAACGAATCTGCCTCCAGCTCAGTCAACTTAGTCCAATGGGAGAAGGAGATTTCGTTCGAACTATTATCCGGTCTAAACTTCCCCATGGAGTGCTGCTTGATCTGATCCAGCGCGAATGGGACTCTGGGCATGAATGGACTGAAGCTGAATTACGTCAAGGATTGGCCAGGATTGTTGCCATGCGTGAATCCGCTGAGTTAGCGGTCAAAACTCTGCGCCCAGAGGATGAGCGGAAGCACCATGATCAGTCTCGTTCACATGACCAGTCTCGAAACCAGAGATCTGGTAAAGGAGGCAATCAACAATATGCTTTTGCTGTAATGGATAATCCAGAACAAATCAAAAATCAAGGTAATCCTGAGCAACCAGGTGGATCTCGTGGGCGAGGAAGACGTCGATTTGATCCAGATCGCCCATGTTCTCTTTGTGAAGGGTGTGGACACAATCCAAGCCATTGTCCAAAATTCCCGACTCCTCAGAGAAGGAGGGAACAATTGGCCAGACAGAAGCGATGCTTCAAGTGCCTCTCTTCGAATCACACATTCAAGGAGTGCAAAGATCAGCGAGGATGCCGCTGGTGCAAATCCAAGGCTCATCATTCAATCATTTGCAATGAGGGCTCAAATCAGGGCAATAATCAAGCCCAACAATCAAACCAATCAACTCCTCAGGCAACAAATGAAGGTTCCAGTTCACAACGTCCAGAAGTAACCCATACAATGATGGCGATTACTCGAGAGGATGAAACTCCACATGATGCAAATCTTCCTGGACAAGTCCAAGAGACCGACACTTTCCAGATCGAATCTCGAGAAGCGAAACCCAAGGCTTACCTGATGACCAGGAAACTCAAAGTAGCTTCAGTCCATGACCCACGAATCGAGGTCGAAGCAATGGTCCTGATGGATACAGGAAGCCAGACCAGCTACATCAGCAGCTCCTTGGTGAAAAAGCTCAAACTTCATAGCTCAGGAACTGATCAACTGAATTTGGAGGTGTTCGGAGGAGCTCAAATCAAACGCTGTTCCCCGTTCTACAAAGTCCGTATGCAACGCATGGACAAATCATGGGAAACAGTGGGGCTGAATGAGGTCGATCGGATCAGTCGAAAAATCACCAGTGTTCAGTGGGAGGAACCTGGGTCAAATTCGAATTCCCGAGCACAAGTCATGGAAAAGATCGAAGGAGAACCAGATATCCTGATCAGCACCCGTCAATTCTGGGACTATTTCATCAGAAGAAGCCCGAAGAAGACCGAATCAGGATTCTACTACATCGACACCATTTTAGGACCAGTTTTGGGCGGTGAATCCAGTTTACAATCAACCGCCGACGAAACATCCTACACCATGATGGTGGTCCATTCATCCGATGGGGAAGTTCCCGTAAAGGGAAACGCCGATGATCCAGAATATGTCCCGACTGTTCATCACAGGAAGAAATTGGATAAACAAAAACCTCAAATGGTTACCAGGAAGATGTTGCGTCTCAATCCAACTCTTCTATACATCCTATTCATATTCCTGTGGATTCATGGATCACTATGTTGTGCTCCCCAACCTCGGATTTGTGATCTCCCTGCTCCTCTTCCATTGTGCCAAGACTGTGGCATCATCTGTGATGAACGTGGAGTAGTGGCCATCATTCCACCTAATGTCAACAAAATTGACCTGTGTTGCATGAACACTTGTTGGACCACGGTGACGGAACACCATAACCAGAGCTTCGAATTACCAAGGGAATTTCTCCTCAATGATTACTGGTGTACCGGAACATTTTGGGAGGATTCAAACACCGCATATTGGGCCGAGGCTCGTTGTCCGGCAAAGGATGAATGTAACCTGATCGATTGTTGGATTTGCTTGGAACAAATCGCAAATCCCACCTGCAACCCAAAATTGGTGGTCACCATGTTGGCAGGCTTCATCCTATTATTTTTCAGCCTTCTCGGATTCATTTGGAACTCAATAATCCGGATCAAAACAGGCGCTTGGCTATTCTACCAAATTTTGATCATTCTGTTCCGGATCCCGTTGTGGATAATCAATCGTGTCACTGGACGTAATTTCACATACCCTAGTGCAGGAATAGTCAGGCGCAAAATTCAAGCTGGAGCAAATCGTCTCCGTCAAGGATTTCGAACTCGACAGGAATTCCAAAATGTTCGAATTGATCAACTCAGACGGGAATTTCGACGTGGATTGCAATTGTCCATCACAATCTTAATCCTCTCCTTTGTGGTACCCCAAATTCAAGCCGGTTCCGAAACAATCGCCGTGATGACCAAATCGGAAAGTTGTCGACGCGGCCAGACTGGAATTCATTGCACAATTAACAGTGCGACTACTCTAACCCTTCTCCCAGTCGGTCAAACCAATACCCTGTTGATGCGTGATGAACACGGAATCGTCCTGGGGATCCTGAATATCCAGCTGCAATCTTTGGCCATGAACTGCATGAGCAAATCGGAAGCATGGCTCAGATCTTACAAAATCGATACACTGGCAGTTAAACGATGCCCAAGGGCTGGATCATGTCGAGGAAACCATTGTGGAGAAGTTCGAACGGATTCGATGGTTCCTGAACTCGAAGTGGCAAATTCATTGCCGGGAAATACATTCTGTGCAGATAGTACAAGCTTTTGGCACAACCAATGTGGACTTCCTGCCTCAGCATGCTTGTACTACCGATGGCACGCCAAACCTTTGTCTAATTCGCCATTTGAGATGGTTTCATGTCCTTCCTGGGACCTCACAATTCGAGCACTGCTCTCATTGGAAACAAATGGCGGAAAATCATTCAAAAACGAAATGATTCTCCATCCAGGAATCACACAGGATTGGGGAAACATCACTTTCACACCTCTCGGCTACTCACTTCCTCCATCACCTGTCCTTTCATCTCGGTTTATTACCGATGGACACAATGTGGCAATCGTGGACCAGATTCCTGAAGATTTACATTGTGCGGATGAGGAAAGTGCCAGAGAGTTCAATTTTTCATTATCCATTGAAGCATGTCGTCCTTGTTCATTGGATCATGAATCCGGTTCAGCAACGTGCCATTGTCGCGATTTGAATCTTCAATCAGTCATGGAGAATCCAGCGGCACGATTACCTCTTACAATTGCTCGACTTTATCTTCGCAATGAAGGACCAGCAATAATTGCGGAAACCGGATATAGCCCGATTCAACTCCATATTACCATGAAGGACCTTCAATTGGTGATGGAATTTCAGGACTCAAAATGCACAATCAAACCGGTCAATCTCACCGGATGCTACAAATGTGCTACGGGTGCACAGTTTCGGTATCAATGCCAGACTGACTGGGGCAACACATTGGCAAAGATAGAGTGCCAAGATGGTACTCTCTTTGCTACTCCGTGCTCTACAAATGGAACCGAAAAAAACATTGTTCTCACCTTTGACCGATCAATGGTTGACACAATATGCACTGTGGATTGTCCCGCTGGGGAAACACAATTTCGGTTGCAAGCACAACTTTATTATGTTCCTTTGAAACGCCAATTTGGATACCAGTCTCGTACTTCACCTAGATTGGATCAAGAACCGGACAATTCTCAACCTTGGTTCGATTGGGGATTTGATTGGCGGAATATCTTGATGATAATTGCCCAATATCTTCCTATTTTCTTATTGGCGCTTTTCCTAGGGACTATTATTCTGATCCTCTTCATTAAACTTCAGCCAATTTTCCAGTTTTATCGATTAGTATCCAGAGGAATAATTGGCATTTTTCTTCCCGTTTTGATCTTTAATTCATTGGCAAGGACCGATGCAAACCTGATCGGGACCAATGACACTTTGTTCCAGAGGAATATCACACAAAAAGTTCTCCTCTCAACTTCGGAGAACCCTCAAATTCCATGGAACAATCCAGTTTTTCGCATCATCATTTGCACTTTGATCGCTTTCCTGTTGGGAATTTGGACGGCGGCCACAACACTATGGATTATGGTGCGAAATAGTATTCCAGATTGGGATACAGCAGAGCAAGGAAATGATAGTGATCGTGAATTGGATGATTCACTTCCCTCGCTGGCTTTTCATATTTCGATGGATGCTAGCCCCTTCACTCCGCCATTCGTTCCGCCATTCGTGTTTACTTCATTTCCATTCATTCATTTCCCATCATTTTCAATTTATCATCCATCCCAATTTAACCACTTTTATTTCCCATTTATTTATTGAAATCCTTTCTTTTCAATGTCCCGTTCCAGTCAATCAAGTTTTGGCAATCAAGGATTTGGCCAAGCTCCTGTTCCTGTCAACCGTGGAAATCGTAACCAGAGATTTCCTGAATTTGCCGCGAATCCACCTGTCAATCGCGGACAAAATAGCCAAGGAATGTGTAACCGAACAAATCGGGATCAATCCCGTCCAAATCCGCCCCACAATGGGCGTCGTGGAAATCCGCCCGGTAATGGGCGTCCGGTTCGCAATCGTGGCCCCACGCCCATCTTATGGGGTCATCATGGACAAAAGGTGGATCAATGGATCCTCAATCATTTTGGGCCCAATTGGCATGAGCGCCCGGACACCAGAAACGAAGTGTTGATGGCACTTCGTAATTTGTGCCGCAATGGCTGGCGTGTAAACCGGATTCGAACCGGAGAGAACATGCCATTGAATGGCAATTGGACCAGGAATGGTGCCGACCGAGAATGGATTTACCCACATGAAACTGTGATGGATTACTGGGCAGCAGATGGACGTCCACTGATATTCCCGGAATGGCCATGTTTGCCCGTATACGGAGGAACCAGGGGAACCAGTCGTCAATCGCGACGACGAACGGAAATTACTGGACGCCGACCATGGCGATACGGGGACCCGCATGAGGATCTGATCCCACCCGAGGGAATGATCCTAATCAATGGATCTTCAAACTTCGTTCCTTTGGGCCCTTCCCGTTCCTGTCCGGATAATGCTCCGACTCCAGTTCCGGATGGAGCGATGGTGGATGCTGTGTTTCTGAATAGTGGTAGGACCACTCCTGATCAACAAGTTCCGGTGATAGAGCAGGAGGAAACCATCCCAACCCGGGCTGTGAACTCCCCTATGGACCAACAAGTTCCAGTTACACAGCCAGAGGAAAACATTTCCCTGGCTATGCAAGCACCATTGGCGGATGATATTCAGCCGGATGTTCCACTGATTGGACCGCAGGAAAACATTCCAATTGGTCCGACGGTACAGCAGCGGGGAAATGGCGATGATTCACCTTCGGGTGAAACGGAGTCGCCGCCGGTTCGTCAACATCCAGTTGACATTCGACGGGAAAACATTGATGAGGCGATCCAGCTCATAAGCCTAGCCCTCTTCATATTAACATTTGGAAGAGGAGCCCAAGCCGCGAACCAAACACCCATCCATTTCCAGCACAATTTTCAACCAATGACCCAATCACCCATCCACATTTTTCAATCGCTGAATGGACCATTTTATCCATTCTACATTTTTCCATTGCCCCATTTTAATCATTCATTTTCAGAAAATTCCGAATTTAAAATGGCGCCAATCGGATCCCGAAACAAAAGGAAATTGGTGATCAAAACCAAACAGAAACCGGTGATCAATGTTGGGAAAAGCGCCGAGGAACGGGAAAAATTCGTGAATGGGTTATTCGAAACCCCGGCAATCAAGTTCCAGCCAATGCCCATCCAAACTGCGCAACCAAATCCAGGAACTGGTGCTGAATTCCCAACTTCTGGCACCAGTGCAAGTGTGGATGGTCCTCCTCTCCTGATTGCGCAGAACGAGGAGCTGGATTACAATGAAGACATCCTGGACGGACCTGAAGTCGAACTTTCGGGTCCAGAATTGCTTCTTGACCAGATCCTGGGCAAAGGAAAATCCGGTGAATCCGATGAACATTCCGGGATGATGGAAACCGGGGATGTAAATGGAACCTCTGAGACGATGAAAACCGGGGACACAAATGGAGGAATGCAGATCACTGTGAACAGTTCCGGTGATCGAATCGTTTTGGACCAGAAACAACAAAGTGGCCAGGGAAAGGTGGATCATGTGCAGGAACGGAAAGAACGTGTTCGCCATCGCGCGGAAACACCGGAGCACATTCGGCGAAAACACCGTCGTGCTGAAACTCCGGAACACATCCGACGAAAACATTACGAGGTCCCACGCAAACCATTGGATTCATACGGCCATTATTCTCCGGAGAAGAATCGTTCGCGTTCCAGATACACGAACGCAGCCAAAAATCGTACCAAGGAAGTCAACATGCGCACCAAACTTATGGAGAAACAACGGGAAGGCCAATCTTCTTCCTCATCACAACCATCCTCCTCATCATCATCGGGTTTGGTGGACGCAAACACACTTCCTTCGTTGAAAATCTGTGCTGACTTTTTCCGCACTGTTGAGGCCCTCAAAGACAGTTGTCACATCCTGCTTGGTCAAGCTCGAATGGTCAACCCAACTTCGCCACCTGGCCAATTGACTCAGCAGGCACAGTTCTTGTTGGATGTGGCACGGCTGGTGGACTCCCAATTGTGTGCCAATCCTCCGCCGCAGGCCCCCCAGTGTCGCCAAAGTCGACGAGAATAAAGTTGATGGTGGAAGAAATGAAAGGAAGAATATGGTCACCGTATCCATACCATATCCCCAAATTCAATTGTCCTTTCCCTTTTTTTACACGTCAATTTCTTCCCCAATTTCATAATTGATGAATCAGCTTTGGCTGGACCCTTGAAATAAATTGGGATTCGACAGGGTTTCCATCTCCAAAACCCAAAATGATTTCAGGTCTAAAAATCTGAAAAAAATGGGGCAAAATTTTCAAAAATCTGGCATAACCATGGCAAAAATTTGGCCATTATATCAAAATCTGGAAAATTCCCGAGAATTCTGGTATTTATGGCAGCCCTGTATCGATAATGGATTTTTTCGAGTAACATTATTCAAAATTTGAATTGAATTTGGATGGAAGGATTTGAGCAAAAATTTTACTTCTTCTCTAAAAATTGGGTAATAGTTAGTTTGGGTCCCAAATTTCAAAAAACGTGTAATAGGGTTTTGATGATGGGAATCCGAATTTGATTTTCCTTGAAAATCCAGGTGCATGCCAACCACAAACAACTCCGGAGGACCTTTCATGGAACAGTAGCATCCTCGAGGCCAAAATTAGTTGGGATCCAACACTCGTACTCGCCCCGAGGGGCAACCCTAGTTTCACCATCTTAATGCTTCTTTATCTATCTAAACAATTTTCCTTATTAGATAGATCAATCTAAACTTTCAAATTTTTCACCGCCTTATCCTCCCCCTTATTTCTTTATATCCTCTCTCTCTCTATTACGATAAATCTTATTTGGGTGATGCTATTCGAACTAAGAGACTAACAAATTCATTCATCTTCCTAAATATGGTCTTTTTCCATTGCATCATTTCATTTCATTTTCCCAAGAATTGTACGATTTTTTAATGAAATTTAATTCAATTTGATGATTAATATTTTTTTTCCAGAAAATTCCCCTCCCCCCTCCCCCTCCTCCCTCTCAACAAAATCCAATCATCCAGAGTCCACAGTCCGTCCATATATCATTTCGTGGACATTCGACTCCACAGTAAAGCCCACCCCTCCCCCCCCCCCCGTTCATTTCATTTTATTTTCGAAAAATATAAATTTTACCATTTTTTACTTTTTTTTTACTTTATTTGAGTGCTCATAATTTTTTATTTTTTTTTTATATTTAATTTGTATATTTTCGATCTTGAATTTTTGCCTAAAGAAATTTTCAACCAAAAAAACAATTAAAAAGATTTTTATCAATAAAATTCATTGAATTTTTATCATTATTTTTTTCGCTAAATTTTAGACTTTAAATTCGGCAATTTTCCTACATATTTTAGAATAATTTTAACCAAATTTTACAATTTTAATTCGCGCTATTGCAAATCGAATTATTTTAAATAATAAAATTTTCTAATCATTTTTTTAAAATTTCAGCTGGTATAATTTATTTTGTGTCGGCATAAATTTACTTCAAACCTTGCTTAATTTATAGTAATTTTTTTATTACAAAAATAATTTCATATTTTTTCCCATTAGTTATCTTTGTCTTCCATTGTCGCTGCCTTTTGTGGTGGGGGTCGTTTTAGTGCCGGCTTTTTCAGTGCCAGCGAATTTGACGAGTCATCGATGCGTCGGAGTAAACAGGAGTAGGATTTTTGAGTAATTCCAAAAAATTTTTATACCAAAAAAAGAGGACACTTTTCTGTATAGGAGAGTAATTTAAAATTTTATACCATTTTTTAAATATTTTTTCGGACGACGATTTCAAATGAATTTGAATCGTCAGAGTATTTGTGACTCGGCACCATCCTTAAAAAATATTTTATAAAGCGGTGTAAAATTTTAAAAATTTGCCTATCCGATGCAGAAAAGTCTCCTCTATTTTCTGGTATAATTTTTTTTATCATATACAAATTTTTATGAATGCACCCAAAAATCATACTACTGTTTACTCTGACGAGTCGGATCCATTTGTCTAAACTTATCTTTATGAATGATTCGTCAAAATCGCTGGCATTGAACCGGCGGGCATTAAAACGTTCCTCCCTGCCTTTTTTTGGTTAGATGGAAGGCGGTGGCCGTGGGGCATTTGGAGCATCGCCGTCGATGATGGCAATGATGTTCCTTCTTTTTGTGGGTTATTTGGCCTTGTTTGATGGACAAATGACCTTTCCTATGGCCAATGCGGCTTTCCACGGTCAGAAAATGTTTAAAAATATATAAAAATTAAATTATAATTTTTTCCCGTATTTTTCGGCAAAAATAAACCTTTAGAAATTTGGGCAAAATTATAAATTATTTTTTATTTATTTATTTCTAAAATCTTTAAATTAAATTTCTTAAAAATGTTCAATATAAAAAATTAATTTTATTTTTATTTTTTAGGCAAAAATTTGCCTAAGGCTTTTTCCAACAATTCGACCCATTCGCAGCCATTAACATGTTTGCTATTAAATTTAATTAAATTAAATTTTTTATATTTTTTCAGTCCAACAATATGTGCTGCAGAATGGTGGAGGTGAAATATTGATATTTAAAAATTTAAAAAAATTTATCGGTTCTAGATTAATATTTCTAAAAATTATATTTAAGTCTCCGGGGATGGAGCATGGGGGAGTTTTTCGGGCAACCTTTTAAACAAAAAATCGGAACATTAAATTTTTTATCAAAAAAAAGAATGACTAAAAAGAATTTATAAAAATCCAAAAAAAATTCTCTATTCGAAAAAACCTTTCAGAGAAAATTATGAATTTCATCTACATATGATCAATTAAAAAAAACATAAAGGAGAAAACATTTTACAATTTTATGTTTTTAGTTCATTTAAAATTTTTATTATTTATAAAAAAATAAGGTGATAATTTAAGGTATCACATTTTAATTTAAATTTCACCCAATTATTTTCTATTAAATTAACGAATTTGAAAATAATATAATTTTTAAAATTTATTATAGTTGGAATGTCATTGGCAAATGGAACGCGGCCAGAGGATCTGGTAATAAAATTAAAATTAATAAAAAAATAATACAAAAAATTAAAGATTGTGGAGGATTATTCGGAAGAAGGTCAAAAATTTGATTTTAATATAATTTGATTTAATTTGAATATTTAGAAATGGAAAATCAAATGGTGGATATTGAAAACTATGAACGACAAAAACAAGAAGTAATCACTTAAAAATCATATAAAATTAATTTTGATTATTTGAAAGTTCATGGATGCTATCCGTTCCGGAAAACAAATACCAGTGATGTGTGAAACTGAAATCCGAGATGGGGAAACCATTTTCACAAAATGCAGGGATGTTTTGTAAGTGCTATAAAAAATTAATTTAAAAATTATTATTTTGTATTGATTGATTTATTTACAAATTTCAAAAATTCACCTATTTTTTTTTAAATTCATTCATTTTTAAAATCAATTTATTTTAATAATTTTTAAGCCCGATTAAACCTGGGGATACCGTGAGCGTCAATAAGACAACCCATCAAATTGGACCATTCCCGGTGCCCCGATTCCCTCTGCACAAGAAATGTTCGGCCACAAATCCACCAAATGTGCCTCCCACTAAATTGACTATTACACCCGCTATATATACCACTTTACAAACTAAAGATAATCCCAGTTTTTGCCAACCGAATGAGTAATTAATTGTATTTTAAATTTGAATAAAATTTTTAAATAATTTCAGCTTATATATTTGTTATGCCAGCGCTTTCGAAGGCAGTACAAATATGGATTTTTGGGAAATATTAAAGGTTGATTAACAAAAAAATTTTGCTAAAATTTATTATGAAAATATTATGGAATATATTAAAAAAATTATTTTTTATTTCATTGATTATAAGTGAATTTTATTTTCAGTTAGAGAATATTTGGGGAAATAATGTGGCAACAATGTGCAACAAAAATGATACTAATCGTGGGATAAAATGGCACGGATTCCGAATTGTTCGCAAATGTAGAGAGCAAAATATTTCGGAGGAAATTAATGGGAATAAAGTTGTCAAGCGATATACATTTACTGATACAATGGAGTTGTCATACAGAGGAAAGAAGTAGGCGGCATAATTTCTAAAAAATTTTAAAATAAATTCGATTTCCTAGGAAACGGGAAATTTGAATAATTCATTACCAATTTAGTAATACCTTTTCCCTCTCTCTTTCGATAGGTTTTTAATTTATAAACATATAAAGTAATCTTTTTTCTATATTTTTTTTTTCAAAGAAATCGCAAAATATGCGAATATATATGCACATTTCATAAAATTAAAAATTTTAGAAAAAAAATTAAAAATTGTGCAATTTTACAGCACTTTTGAAAGATTTATTATGTTAAAAAGGGAAAATATGTTAAAATGCAAAACACTCTAATATCATAAACATTAATGTACCAAGAAACCTATTTTTTAGAGTACAGAATAAAAATATGCATTCTCATATAAATTCGTTCTTTTTATCACTTTATTTACATATAATTATCTATCATGTATATTTTATTAATTTTTTATATATTAATTTAAAATTCAATACAATATTTTTCAGAATCGAATTAAAAGATGGAGAATTTTTTCATCAATTAATTTTAACGGAAAAGGGCATCGAAGTGTTCACAAGCCGACGAAATATTTATTGGAAGAAGGAGTATTCTTATACGCTGTGGAAATATAATATTACTGTATATAAATATTTCCTATATGATCCAGGAAAAGGGACAAACTTCTCAAAAAGAGCTGATCTAACGGATATTGACCTTTCATCAGCTCAACGAATCTATTTTGCATTCAATTATAATGCATCTCTGTGGTCCCTTCCATTTGATATTGCCATCATGGAGCCCAGCAAATACAATGTTTCCATTGAAGGCATTCCCAATGTCAAAAATCTGAAAATTTCAGCCATGAAAGTTGTTTACAACACAGGAGAATCCAATATTAAACCAGAGGTAGATGAATAAGGATTATTTGTTTACCTATGTTTGTCTGATAATTGGATGGACTAACGTTGTTACCATATTAATCGGAAATGAAATTTGGGGGTTGAGTGTGGTTTTGAAAATCGTACATTAATCCGGGTTTTGAAAATATGACCAGTTTTTGACCTGACAAACCTTATACCATTTGGTAGATCTCGTCAAGACGCTTCGATTGGGATATAATTTGTAAGTTTTTGACCCAAAATTTAAGAGTTTAAAACCAAAAATTGGAAATATGTTTTTATAAAAATCGATGCGTCTCGATGAGATCTACAAAATAGTAAGATTTTAGAATCTAAACCGGTTTCTGATTTATTAGAGTAAATTTAAATTATAAATGGACGATTTTCAAACACACCAATGCGAAATTTGGGTCAATTACAAATTTAATTTTAATTTAAGTTAGCTTCAGAATTAATAAATTTATTAATTATAAACATTTTATATCCCTGAATTAGATGAATCGTTTAAAAAAGAATTCGTAATTTTGTAGAAATTGCAAAAATGTTATCACCAAAATTTGAGAATTAGTTAATTTTCATTTTTTGGCATTTCTTTTATTGACAATTGAAATAAATTAATTAATTTATATTTTCTTTTAGATTGACATTGGTTGCCATCTTGAATGGAAGAAAATGGCACCGGTTGCATTCAATTTTACATTGGTCAATGGGACAAATGTGATGGGCTATTATGTGAAATATGGCTATTTGAAATACAATCCGACAAATTTCATAAAAGATTATTGGGTTAGATTTTTATTTTTCTTTAGAAAAATTGTCATGAGTTTAACTCAGGGTTGCCAGGTGTACTTTTTTAAAAGATTTTTACTTTTTTTGAGGGGTCAAATCTTTAAAAATAAAAATGTACTTTTTTAAAAGATTTATACGTTTTTTTTGACTTTGGTGTACTTTTTGTACTTTTTTTCAAAAAAAAATCATGAAAAAAGCGTAAAATTTTTCGCTGCGCTGCAATTTCGGTTTACATTTTTCTGCGCGACTATTTTTGGTTTAAATTTTTGTTTGCGACTCGAAAAATTATAAAATTTCTTTTCAAAAACACGTGATCTTAGTTCTGGATGATCCCCGGTTGTTCATTTGTGATAAAAAAAAAACAATTAAAAAATTTTAACCACTTTTTATTAGCTTAAAATCGAAAATCTATTTTTTTTTGACACAAAATCTTTTTTTTTCAAGGCCAATGTATTTTTTTGAAAAAAATCTGGCAACTCTGGTTTAATTCATGAATATTTACGAATTATTAATACATGAAAATAATTTAATGGGTTTATTTAAAATTTTTTAATTTTTTACCTATAACCAACCCTTGATTCTCTTCTCTGTAAGAAATAGGCTTATGGATAAAAATATAATGATTATATTTTTATATTCTCCTTTAAAAAAGCATTTGGTAAAAAATATAAGTATATCATAAATTCGCTTTCATTTTTATTAAAATTGCTCTTTGTAATGAATTATTTGAATAAATTAAATCTTGGGAAATATAAAATAATTGTTAAATATATATTAATTTATGAAATTTTCAGTACAATATTCGTGACGAATTTTCGAAATTCGAATCGGTTTATGATTTTTTAAACAACAAAACAGAAGAAATTGGCAACAAAATGAATGCCAACACTGCTGGTGAAATTGATTATGCCGCAATAACAAAGGAAGAATATGAACAAGGGGTAATGACGGCCAAATTGACTTGCCTTTATGGAGAAGTTGCATATGGATGGTTTAAATTCAGTCCAGATCTAGCGGCTAATAAAATTGAACCTGATTTTGATTACACAAATGTAAAGTATTAATCTTTAATATAGCTCTTTATAGGTAAAGAAAAAAAGAATATTATAAAGGCATTCAAAAATTTTATTAGAAAATTCCACTTAATCTATTTTTAATACCATTATTTTTCAATTTAATTTTAACGGGAAATAGAAATTCTTTATTAGTTCTTTAATTTATTCAACATTATTAGAACAAATAGTCAATTATAAAATGACAATTTTTATATTAATAAAAGGGCGGTTACAAATTTATAATGACATTTCATGAAAAATAAGCATTTAAGAATATTTCCAGAATTTCATTCGGATTGATCATATAAACTGACCATTTACCAATTTGAATTTCCATGTATAATTAATTCGCATTTAATATAACAAGAATAAATTTACTAATAAATAAATAAACAATATTATATATTTGTTTGAATGATGATTATTTTAAATTTATTTTATCATTTATCATGATATTAAATTATATCTCTTTCAAATACTTTCTTTCTTTTTAAGGATTTTGATTTCCTCAATGGATGCAAACACACCATAATCAATCTTTTGGCCAATTTTGAAAATACACGTAAATTGCTTAATTCACCATCACCGTCAGAATACAACAATATTGACTTTATTATTGGTTTAAGCTCAAATATTACTGGATTCAAATTGACCAAAGATCAAAGCAAAAAGTTCAAAGTAAGCAATCATAATGATGTTAATTATTTGTAAATTCCAAAAAATTTAGTTGTTTCACAAATTCTATAAAGAGGTATTTTGGGTATCATAATTATAATTAATTTTTTAAATAAATTTTAAGAAAGATTTCATTGGTCAAGTGATTCTTGATGATAGTAACATCTATAAAATTTTCAATGCTTTTAAATTGAATGTTAAATTTCGGGAATTGAGCCCGGAATTTATGAAAACTTTCATTAGAGAAGATGACAATTCGTGGCCAACAAGAATGGGTGAATTCGGACTTTTTCAAGAGGTAAACAAAAATTACTCAATTTCAAAATTTTTATTCGCATTTGATTTTTAAGAGAGCATTTATGATCAAGCCCGAATGCATTATAAAATAGTTTTAAACAAAATAAATAAATTTAAGTAATTAATAACTTTTATAGATTACTAATAAAATAAATATTTTCGATTGGAAAAAAGGGCTAAATAATTTAACAATAAATATAATATCAAAAAATTTTACTAATGTAGGAAAAATTTATTTATTTTATAATAAAATCAATATTCTTTTAAAAATAATTTGTATTTCAAAAATTCCATTTGCATATATAATCTTGATTTCAGGTTTACGAATGTCCCAATTTTCGAGTTAATTTGCCTCAAGTCAGTGGACAAATCAAATTTACATTTGAGAATCGTCAAGGCCAAATTAATACTGATTTCTTTGGATTCAGCTCAATAAATAAGGATATTAATTTTGTAAGTAAAATGAAATTATTTTTTATCATTTTATGCCATTGCCAATTAAGGTCTCTTCTTATGCAATTTCGAGCACTTTGGGCGCACCATAAATGTAAATGACTACAAAGAGGTTGACATTTCTTCAAAAGGTGCAGGAAAATGCGAATTATAATGAAATGAGAGAAGATGTGCAAAACATCAGAAATTTAGATCCTTATAATCAAATATAATCGCTGGAAATTTGTAAAGTTTAATATGTCCCAAATTTATAGATCCCCATTCCCAAATTTTTCCTGAAGAATTCTTTATTTCTATTAAACATATTTCAAAATAAACATTTAATTTTGATATTTTTTATATTTCATATTCAAACATTTATTTTGTAATATATCGTAATCATTTTATTTTAATACATAATTATTAACTAATTTATAATAATATATATTTTATAACAACAATTTTAATTGCTGTGGTCCATACTCCATATCCAAAACATTTTTCAAGAATGGGTGGCGGCGGCGTAATATCATTGCATCTTTCAACGGTGCTGATGTTCTTTTTGCTGCTGGTTTATTTGGGCCTAATTGATGATCAAATGGAAATTCCTCAAGCAAATGCGGCTTTTCACGGTCAGAGAATTTCAAATAATTCAGAATAATGATTTCTGCATATTGTTTTAATTTTATTAAAATTATAATTAAATAATTTTAAATCTAATTTCATTTTTAAATATAATAATAGAATATAAATTAAACAAATTAATTTTATGATATTTCCAGGCAAAAATGTGGCAAAATTCTTTGAAAACAATTCGACCCATTCGGAGCCATTTACTTGTTTGTTTACAAAAATGGAATTTTAAATTTATTAATGCAATATTTTTACAGTCAAAGAATATGTATTGCAGAATGACATAGGTAATAATAATAATCAAATATGCTTACATTTATTTGAAATATATTAATTTAAATTAATTCATTTTTTATAGAAGAACAAATTCCATTGACAATTGCAAGCAAAACATATGATAAGGTTATAAAGATTTTATTAAAAATAATTTAAAATTATGTAAAAAACAAGGCGGAAAAGAAGGATTGCAATGAATTAGGAGGTATGAAATTAATAATAATTTTATTTATTAATTTATTTTAAGTAATTGAAATGTATGACCAAAAAGAATATGCAAACCAACAGGAAGAGGTTTAATATAAAATCGCACAATAAAAATATTCATTTTCTTCATTTAAAGGTAGCGGCTTTAATTGGAAAAAAATTACGTTGCAAAAGGGAAATTCCAATAAATGGATGTGGTCCATTCATCCGATGCAAAGAAATTTTGTAAGTTGATAAGGAAAGTTGTTGAGTATGAAAAACACTAAAATTGGAATTTTTAGCCCTATAAATACGCATAACAACAATAAAGAAGTAATTGGACCATTCCCTGTGCCGTGGTTTCCTTTTCATGGGAAATGTTCAGCCACTAATCCAGTATCATTGCCGCCGAGCAAATTAATTATTAATCCTTTGCTTGCTACTAATGGGAATATTTCATGCCACACTGGGTATATTTAATTTGGTTCTTTATTAAATTTATTACAAATTTATAAAAGTGTCTTCATTTGTTATGCAAGTGCATTTGAAGGAGAAATGAAAATGGATTTATGGGAAATATTGAAGGTAGAATTTGATTATTTTTATAATTGAAAAACCATGTTGAGAATTCTTGATAAATAACAATGCAATAATTCTAAATTCTAAAATAAGATTAATTTTAATAAAAATTTATATATTTAATTTGATTATTCGATAAATTTTCAAAATAGGATTTTTCTTGCAAAAAAAAATAAATTAAAATTCCACTACAGAAATTTTTACAATATTCTAAATATAAAATATTTTTGCTCAAAGAATATTTAACAATTTACCATTATTTTTGATATATTCCAATTTCAGTTAGAGAATATTCGGGAAAATGAAGTGGCAATAATGTGCAATAAAAATGATAACAGCGGTTTGAAATGGCATGGATTCCGCATTCAACGCCGCTATAAAATCAAAAATATTTCGGAAACAATTGATAATTTGCGTGTTTTTCAACGACTCACCATCTCAGATTCAATGGAATTTTCCTATAGTAAAAGGAGGTAAGCTATAAAGAATATTTTATTTAAAAATGATTAACGAATGAAAACAAATTGATTAAATAATTCTACTAAAATAAATCTCTCAATTTATTATGATAAAAATATGGAATTGCAAATTATTTTTAATCTTTACTAATTTTGTCATGATTTATCTTTAAATAGAAATATCAGAAAAATTAATCATTGTAATATGTAATAAAATCTTCAACAAATTCAGGATCAATTTAAAAGAAGGCGAATTTTTTCACCAATTGATTCTGACCCCAAAAGGCATAGAAGTGTTCACAAGTCGTCGAAATATTTATAAACGGGAGAATGCTAATGATTATTATGATCCGGAAAAAGAAATTAACATCAGAAAGAGGTCTGATCTGATGAATGTGGATCTTTCATCAATACAACGAATCTATTATGAATTTAATTATAATGCATCTTTATGGACAATTCCCTATGATATTGCCATTATTAACCCCAGTAAATACAATGTTTCATTTGATGGCATTCCTGATGGTAAAAACCTGAAAATTTTGGCAATGAAAGTTATCTCGAGTGAAGAATGTTTCATTAATCAAAATGTAAATTTTAGAATTATTTTAATAAATTACATATACTTACAATCCGTTGGTAAAATTATTTTTAAGACAATAAAAAATTTTTTAATCCATTTGGTATTTTTTTAAATATAAAAATTTTTTATAAGGAATCCATTTATTTGCAATACACAAATTCTTTCAACAAATCTTATCAAATCATATAGAATTATTTATATATAAGGAGAGGAGCCTATGGTTTAAATAGCAATGATTTTATATACATTTAGCAATTGAATTACTTTAGGCAGCAATTGAATGGATATGTTACGGGCAAAAGTGGAAATTGGGAAAAACTAGTTTTGCCCGTCCAAAACTAGTTTTGATCAAAAATTGGGCAAAACTAGTTTTGCCCGTCCAAAACTAGTTATGCCCGTTCAAAACTAGTTATGCCCGTCCAAAACTGGATTAAGGTGAAAACAATAGAAAATACAAACAAATCTTTGTAAAAACATATTTTTATCAAGAAAAATGTAAATTTAGCATGAAATAAATGAAATTCGTCGACTAAATAAACAATATGAAGCAAGGATATGGGGGGATTAAGGTGGATATAGGAGGATTAAGACGGATTAAGCTCCGGAATGGAAGGGAAATGGTCCTAAGGGCTATTGGAAGGCTGGGTAGTGCCTGATAGTGCGCGGAATATAACCGGATATATGGTGATTAAGGTGGATATGGGGGATTAAGCCGGATTAAGCTTAGCTAGAGGCTAGGGATTAGGGTTATGGTTAGGGGCGGCATGGGATCTAGGGGCTAGGGGTTTAGGGATTCGGAGCACGCGGTATATAGTAGGACATAGGGGGATTAACGTGGATAATTGGGGATTAAGCCGGATTAAGCCTATTTAGAAATTAGGGTTAGGGCCAGGATGACCAGTCAAGAGCCATCAGTGGCTCCGTATATGGATTAGGGCCCAGCCCTACATCCATTTCGGGGCTTAATCCGGCTTAATCCCCTATATCCACGTTAATCCACCCATATCCGGCTTAATCCCGCGCAGTTTCTGGGCCTCTATTACACTTCCCCGACGTTCCTATGGCCTTCCGGGCCATTTCCCGTCCATTTCGGGGCTTAATCCCCCTATATCCACCTTAATCCCCCTATATCCGGATATATCCCGTACACTATCAGGCACTTCCCCAACCTTCCAGTGGCCCTCCGGGCCATTTCCCATCCATTTCGTGGTTTAATCCCCCTTAATCCGGCTTAATCCCCCCCCCATATCCACATTAATCCCCCTTTATCCAGATATATCCTCCCCACCTCCTATTTGTCCCTTCTTGGCCCTCTTGCACCCCCAAAAGATGCGCCAAAAAGCTGAAATTTAAATATTTAGACATTTTGTAGGATTTTCTCCTTATAGACATTTTGTAGGATTTTGGCCGCATATACATTTTGTGTCTCAGCGGTTGTTTTCATCTTAATCCAGTTTTGGACGGGGGCATAACTAGTTTTGGACGGGCATAACTAGTTTTGGACGGGCATAACTAGTTTTGGACGGGCATAACTAGTTTTGGACGGGCAAAACTAGTTTTGCCCAATTTCCACTTTTGCCCGTAACAGATATATTAAAATAATTTGCCGGCTTAAAATATAAATGGACTAATAAAAATTAAGATTATATATGTGACATTTACCGTTGAACAAACCAAGAGTTAAATATTCAGAATAGAATACAGAGTAAATTTTTCGAAACAATAAAATGAATAACATAAAAAAATCTGTTGAAAATCAAATGACAAATTCTGTTTAATCATTATTGCTTAATTCTACCGTAGATTGACATTGACTGCATTCTTGAATGGAAGAAAGTGGCGCCGGTTGCATTCAATTATACGTTGGTTAATGGGACAAATGTGATGGCATATTATATGAAATATGGCTATTTGAAATACAGTCCGACAATTTTCAAAAAAGATAAATGGGTTTGTTTATTCATTTTTTTATTAGATAGCGTAAATTTCTAGAAATAAAAATTAATATTATTTTTAAGCATTTGTAATCATTAATCAACTTCTTTTTAGGTCAATGTCCGTGATGAAATTTATAAATTCAAAGATTTCTATAATTATCTAAAGAAAGAGGAATTTGATGACAGCACAATTGACGATCCAAAAATTGGTGAAATAAAATCTGCCCAAATTACAAAAGAAGAATATGATAATGGGTTAATGACAATCAAAATGACATGCTTTCATGGAGAAATTGCATATGGATGGGTCAAATTTAATCCGAATATGGCGACTGACACAATTGAATCTGCGTTCAGTTGGAGCAAGGTATCATACTCGTTTTACGTTTGGCAATTACAAAAAACTATTCATGACCGAAAAAATATTTAAAATATAAAAACAATCAAATTAAATTGTCTTATTATATGCAATATTCAATAATAATTTTAAGGATTTTGATTTTTTGAATGGTTGCAAACATAGCTTGATCAATTTATCGTCGAAATTGATTTATGAACTCAGATTTCAATCTCTACGTTTTCCTGGACCAATCCACAAAGTTCAATTCTTTGTCGGTTTGGAAGCAAAGAATTCAATTAGAAATTTTATACTTACCAAAGAGCGGATCATTGCTTTCAAAGTAACAAAAAATTTCAAGAAAATTTTATCATTCATTTTAGAAGTTTCATCGGCTGGTTCAGGAGGTCATATAACGGAATAACGCATTTTGATTAAAAAATTTCTTATTTAAGGAAGAATTTTTTGGTCAAAAAATTAGTGCTGATGAAAATGTGTCTCATTGGTTTAAGTCATATAATTTGACTGCAAAATTTATTGATTTTTATTTTGATCCCAAATTGATTAAATCCATCACTGGAATAACTGATGATTCTTGGAGCAGACTTATTGGTGAATATGCCGTTTTTCAAGAAGTAAATATATATTTAAAATTTTATTTAATAATTTTTATATTGAATATAAAATATTTTAATAATACAGAATTAAAAATATTGCGAAAGGGTTAGTCAGTTAAGTGTAGTTTATTGGTCCCATAAAAACGAGAAATGAACCAACCGATCGGGTAAAATGATACCTCATTCGAAAGAGCTCGAAAAACTCAATCAATCTAGTTATGTGGGAAGTTAAGTCAATTGTGGGACAATTTTTACAAACTTGCGAATATTGCTGCGATGTATAGCTTTTTGTTGATGATTAAAGTCAGCCCCTGCGACACAAATAAAGACTTCTATAAGATTCTTTAGAGCCGATCCTTATTAGTTCTAAATCCTACACTAAACATTTTTTACCTTAATCCTGGTAATAGCCCTATAGATAAAATAAAAATGGCCATAATATTTTTATTTTATAATTCTATGCGAAACTAATAGAAAATTTGAAATGGTTTAACGAAACTCACTGATTGAACTATAATAATTTGACCAACAAAAATTTGTAAAGAAATTTTTTTGCTGAATTTATATGGAGACGACCTTGCATTTTTTCCAAATTGTAATTTTTTCCGTGTCTTCAGCAAAATTTTTTTTATATATTCGTACTCAGCTCTAGCTCGCCTCGAATAAACTTTCGATCCGATCGGTACACTTCTCGGCTTTTTTCATTAAAAGGATTACCTCTAGATCCTTAGATTTGCTATATAGTGGGTTAGCTAATTTAGAAAACGAATTTGAATAAACCATAACATTTGAAATTTCAAAACTAAGCATATATTTATGCTTAATGTATATATTAAATTAATAAAAAATTAAAACTGATTTTTGTTTGTTTTTAAACAACTCTCCAACTGTGCCAAATTAATATCATTAAAAAATCAAATTTTTCACAGATATATGATTGTCCTGCTTTCCGTGTCTTTCTCCCACAACTAAGCGGAAATATTAAATTCACCTTTACGGACAAATCTGGCAATAGAATTACTAATTTCATTGGATATAACTCTAAAAACTTGAAAGTCAATTTTGTAAGTAAATTTTCTTATTAGAAAATTAATTTTATAAAAAAAATTTAAATTTTTTCGATCGATAAAACATACATGAAATAAAAATAATTTGATTTTACAAATTAGATTCTTTCTAATGTGGAATTTGTAAATTTGCATTATGAGCAAAATATAAAAGATAAATTTAAAGTTTACTTTTTACGATAATTTACAATATATTATATTTCTTCATATTTATTTAATTTTATATAATTTTCATTCTAGATTGATTTCTTCACAATAGAAACCATATCGACGGGCCAAGTAAAATGCAAATTCATGAACGTATATAAGACAGAGGAAAAGGATATTTCTCGCAATATTGAGGGAGGAGGACAATGTATTTTATAAAATCAATGATGGAAACAAAATTTGAAAAATTGAAGAGACGATTTTCTAATCATATTATTTCATTTTATTTTCTTACAAATTTAAAATTTTTCCATTTAATTTGCCATATTTTCAGCAAAGATTATTAAATATTTTTTTATATTAAATATTAATTTATAATTATTTAAATTTATATTATATTTTAATATTTTTTTATTCCCATTTTTGATTAATTTATTTATAGAAATATCATTAGGGAGTAGGGAGACAAATAAATTTATTACAAAGTGATTGCGCATCATTGATCATCGTTGTTTTATAATGGACATTGCAAGATGGCTTCATTCAATTTGGTTCATTGTTTTCATAATTTTGATCCAAATTGGTAGCCAAATTGAATGGTAGGTCTTTGATAAAGTTGAAAAAATGAATATTAATAAAAAAATTTTAGGAATGTGTTTGCTGCGACTCCCAATGATATAAATGACAAAATGGATGATATTTTTTAATTATAATAAATAAAAATATTTTAGGCTATTGTGCATAATATTGAATTAATAAAGAATTTTTTTAAGATATAATTTTTAATTAGGAAAATGTAAATGCTTTTTATAATATAATCAATAAATAATTATTCAATTAATGGTGTAATTTTCATAGGAAAGGAAACAGATATATAAAATTATCGGTCTAGCATATAAGCCAATTTTGAATTCGTAGTCAGCAATATGGTAAAAATATTAATAAGCTCGATCTTTATAATTATATCTAAATAGTGAGTTATTCAATTATTTTCGAATTAATTCAATATGATGCGTTCGTGTCTGAGATTCGAATTTATTATAAATCTGTTTACATTTTACAGTTTTTGCTATCCAAAAAACTCGCTCGAAAAACAATGGAAAATGAATAAACGGTTTGTGGTGAAGGATGCATTTTTTGAGCAATCAATTGATTCTGGAATAAGGAATAATTGTTCATTGGATCTTATACTCGACGAACTCGCTTGCTTTCGTGTGGAAAATGTATTCACAAATGATGGAGCATTCATTGAAGACTTTTTGTTTTTGGCAAAGGTTGCTTTTATTTCTAATAAAAGAGAAAGATACCTAATAATCAGAAAAGTTCTTTTAGCATACTATGGTAATTATATATTTATGTATTCTTTATTACTATATGAGATTATGAAAAATTGTTTTTATATATTTTTTTTAAACTATGTTGAGATAATAATTTAAATATGTTAATTTTTAGTTACTATCAAAATTGTTTAATATTATCATGACAAACAATTACCTTCTTGAAGATGAACAATTTTTTTAATAGTAATTTCATTATATTTATAGTTGAAAAGAACCACCATAAAAATAATTCAAAGCACCACCACTTCAATGGAATTGCAAACAACAACAACAACGATAAATCAAATTGTATTATTTATATAAAATAGTGATAACGATTTCAAAACATTAAAATAGCAATGCCTCGATCCAAAATGGGCTCTTGTGAAACCTGCTGTAATCTATATGATGAATCAGCAATTAGGAAAAGTGCCAGAAGATTATGCACTTCGAGCAGGATTCATGGATTATCGGAAAAATGAATTCGAGGAAAAACATATTAATGACACAATTGCAGTTAAGCAAAAATTTTTAAATATGATTAAAAGTAACCTTCTAATTCTAAGGTTCGTTAGGGATATGGTTAGGTTAATCTGGGTTGTGATTAGAGACCGGCAAAATGGAATTTGCTGTATTCCGTACTGTATTTTTTCCCCCTAAAATTTGCTGTACGTATTCCGTACTGTATAATACAGCAAAATACAGATACAGCAAAATACAGCATTCAAATCAGTTTCAGATTTTTTTGGGCCATGAAAATAAATATTTTGGGGTGGTAATAAAGATTTCATTTTATAAATAATTGATTAAATTTGCTAAAAATAATTTTATCATAAATTGACAAAGCGGAATCGCGCTCTAATAAAATGTGAACCAAATGTAGAAATTTTAACTAAAAATGGGCCCGACAGGGAAGAATTTAGTCAAAAAATGGCCTCATTTGAGAAAAATATTAGTTAAATATTGCCCCGCAGGGAAAAATTTTAATGAAAAAATGGCTCGAAATGAAAATTTATCAAAAAAAAAATGACAAAATTGCCAATTTTGTCGTGCTGTATACAGCATTGCTGTATACAGCAATTCGCTCGCTGTATTCCGTACTGTATTTTTTCCCCCCTAAAATTTGCTGTACGTATTCCGTACTGTATAATACAGCAAAATACAGATACAGCAAAATACAGCAAAATACAACAATACAGCAGAAATACAGCGCTGTATACAGTAAAGCGCCGGTCTCTAGTTGTGATATCATGATGGTCCACATATATTTACAAGAATTTAAAATGATTTGACATCCAAACCAAAGTGGACCCTTCACTTTTACCAATCCAGACTCTAAACAACATTAGTATTAGTGCCATATTTTAATTTTTATTTTAGTTTTATATTTTAGAATATAAAATTTTTTATAAAAATTAGCAATCATCACATTATATCGATCTTCATTTATTTTATATGTCAGCTGAGCTAACGCGTAGTTCAGAATATATTAAATTGATGAAACTGATTTGAGGATAAAAATGAATTTAGTCTTATTATATAATAATTTAAATAAAACGATGCAAATAATTTTTCATTAGTAACAAGTTGAAAATTTGTTAGCATCAATTTTCCAAGTTATTTTAACTTTAAAAGCCGATTTTTTAACTCCAAAATGATTATTATTTTTAAAGAAAAAATCTCGTTCTTTTATCCACAAAGCGAATGAAAACTGGATTAATTTAAATACCATATTATTAATAAAAATAGCTAAATATAAAAAACATATTAAATATTAATAAATTTAGCACAATTTAAAAAATAACTTCATATTAAAGGAATTGTTAAAAAATTCGAAAATGAGGAATGATATCAGTGATAAAATTCGTAATGAATTGGCTAATTGGGTTGGAAAAAATGGCGAATGGGTGCAAAATATTGAACATGGCAAATTTCAATATTTTCCAATTGAAAATAGTTTTGCACAAACAATTGAAATTGTTATGCTTCTCTATGAATGTTCCTTTGGAAAATTTATTTTCGGACCAGTCGAGCGCGATGAATCGATTCAAATTACCGAAACTTTTAACTGGAAAAATGTATGTATAATATTAAATGAATCAATAATTTATTTTACAAAAAAAATATATTAATTCATAAGCATTTATTTTTATGCGGTAATAAATATTACTTTAAATTACTGCATTTTTAAGTTATGCGAAATTACTTTCTAATCAATATTAAGTAGATTTGTAATTTTTTGAGAAATTTTTTACTTTATAAGTTAATTTTAAAATAAATTAAATCTTTTCCTTTTAGGAATAATATTTTTAGATTATTTTAATCCAGAAAATTTGATTTTTTTTTGTCTTATACAATTTCCATTTTATAATATAGGATTTTGATCATTTGGATCAATGCATTGAAAAACAAGACGATATTTCTAAGGATCAATTAAGTGTTCCTGAAAGCACTTATTTAATGCTTTTTACCGACTTCGAGAAAAAGGAACTAAATTTGAGAATTTCGATTGGTATAACAATGACAACCGACAAAAATGTAACCTTTGATGATGCTGAATTTGAGACTTTTAAGGTTCTTGCAATCATAGAAATTAAAAATTAAAATTCTATTTAGTACAAATATGGCTACACAAATCCGATACGAGGTCCAAATTTATATGAAAGTGCAAATGATTGGGAAAGGGTAAGTTTTGGTTTCATAAGACTTAAAAATTATAATTTCATACTTATTGGAAGCTACCTTAAATATTACCAAATTTTTGGATAACATCAGAATCAATATGAATTATTTGAATTTTTTCTATAATAGGTAAAACGTATGGGCCGTATTATATTGCCAATCGAATCAGTTTCACGAAATTTAAATGATTATGGACTTGAAGCAGATTTTCGAATAATTTCGCGAACACTTTTAACATACTTGGATTTGGCAAAATTTGACTGCGACGAGGCCGAAGAATATGGTGCGAATGATTGTGTTGTATGTTTGATTGAAGGAGAAGATTGCGCTCCAGATGTGAAATGCCATATAATGCAAACAATTTATGAATGCGAGAAATACACACTTCGTTTACCTCGCATTGATGGCCGCGCTAATTTTATGGTGAATAAAACAAATTATCAGTATAATAATCAGGTGAGTAAAATATAAAAATTGAAATTTTATTAAATATTGGAGCTATATATATTGGGATGGGCATATACATTTTAAAAAAATATAATTGAAAAGAAATTAAATTTTTACTATTATTTATATATCATCATATCTTTTTCTAATATTGTATGATAAATTATAAATATTAAAAATTCTAATAAAAACACCAATTTATTTGACAAAATATTAATTATTATTTTTTTAGGTCAACTGGTATCTACTTAAGAATGACACGTATTATCGAAAGATGAACGCAATGATTGGCATCAGTGATTATATTTTGTACGATGAGGACAGCCTTTATAAAGATTAAAGACAAATAAATTTTTTGTTATTTTTCTACATATAAAATTCTGATGCATGTCATAAAGAAATCAATCATATTATTTTCTTAAGATTAATGAATTTTTTATATTTTATAATTATATCAAATTATATTGTTCTATTATTTACGCATAAACCCAAAAACAAAAGATTTGGCCATTTTGTTATCTAATAGATTGAATTTGCTTTAGGCTTGGCGTAAGATTAGGGTTTATCTTATTATTAGGAATTGGAACTGCAGAGGATGACAAATATATCCCTTAAATGTTATTTCGTTTAAAAAACGATAGATCATTTCCAGAGTAGTATAAAAGGTAAATATGGTTTCTCCACAATACAATATATAATTGATGGACAAAACACTGGAATGGATCATGGAGATGGAATCTTATTAGTTAATTTAGAGGTTTTTAAAAATAGAAAAGGACGACTGAAAACGTATCTGGTTTTTGTCCTATAGTTCAATTTCAATGCTTGAAATTTAAATATGGAATAATATATGGGAAATAAACAAATATTACTAAACCTCATATTATTAATTTTACGAAATCAATTGTAGATCCACGCTAAGCTAATAATTCAATCAGTTCGATTGTAATATAACATATATTAAATTTGTCGTGAATTTAGAGAATTTATTAAGAAAAATTATAGATCACATACATATGATATATAAGTTATTATATAATCATAATCATGGAAGTTTTTCTATCGGTCTTGCCTGAAAACGATATCGCTTAGTTTTAATGTCATATCCATTGCAATTCACAAATAATTCTTGAGATATTATTTCGCAACCAGTGCTTACAAATAATTTCCATGTTTTCATTTTTTTTGTAATTTTTGTGTCCGATTCAATGGTTCCATCTTCAATTAGATTGACATTTTCTGTGTTGTAGATCTTTTTACTATACTATAAAAATTAAAAATTAATAAAAAAATTATTTCTTTATATATTTTTTGAAAAGATTCTTCGATTATACAATCCCATATTTAGTTTATCTTTTTTCAATAAATTTTTGATATTTTACTAAAATTTTCATCTGCTAATTGAAATGCATCTATTGGGAAAAATTATTGTGTGTTTGAGCTCTTAATTTATAGAAAATACTATTTAGATTTATTTTCAAGGGATGTAATAATACCATTACTAATAAAATTGTCGCTACATTTGGCAATATCATGTTTTTTAAATATTTTTTTTTGTATTTAGCAGTGTTTTCCTAATCCAACTTTTTCAATCTTTTCTGTTTGTAACAGTCTAATTGTTTTGTTCCTGCTCCCGGTTTCAGAGTGGAAAAGGAACACGATACACGAACAGAACAGATTTTATGTTCTTTTAAACTGTTCCAAGGGAAAAATTTTGTGCAAATAATTTTTTGAGAAAATTTTAATTTTTGATATTTTTTTCCTCAATTTTTTAACAATGAAAGTAAAAGATGGCAAGTTTCAACTAAAAAGGAATATCATTTTATGCATATCTCCATCACCAATCAGAAATATTCGGCCTAAAATAAACCGTTCGAGTTTTCCTTTGATAAAATTAAACCAAAAAATTAAAGTCCTTACTTCAAACTTTTCAAGAACCAAATCCGTACCAATTGAGGGGGGGGGGGAGTAGTGAATTCCTCCCGCGAAATGAAATATTAAAAAAAAATTAAGAGTGACCCTTTCGTTTTTTGTATTTAGGCTGAAATTTTTGGACATATAATTGCACTGGCGCAAAAAATTTGCAAATTAGCAAAATTAAACCTATAAAAATTCGAAAATTTCATTCTATCCACCAAAAATTTCCCCTGATTATGAGCCCTTTCAGGAACAGTCTAGAAACAGCCAATTCTGTTTTATTCCTGTTCCATTCAAACGGTGCTAGATCAATTCCACAATTCTGCAATTATAGGCGTTTTCGATTTATAACAAATCAGAAACCAGTTTTGGACGCTAAATTCCTTATACTTTTTTGTAGATCTCATCGAGACGCATCGAATGGTATATAATTTGTTATAGTTTGGCCCAAAATAAAAGATTTTAAACCAAAAACTTGAAAAATGGTTTAACACCATTTAATTTTGATTAAACCATAACAAATTATATACCATTCAATGCGTTTTGATGAGATCTACAAAATGGTATAAGGTTTGTATGGTCTAAAACCGGTTTCTGATTTATGTATTTAGTCGAAAACGCCCAAAATTGCAGAATTGTGGAATCGCCCATAATTGATAGCCTTTTGTCTTTTGTGGAATCGACCACGGACGAACAAACTGCTGTGTTCCTGTTCTGAATGTTGGAACAGGGACAGAACAAATCAGATGGATAGAAAAAATAACTGGTATTTAATCATATTTTTAAATGTTTACTTAAATCTGGGCAAATCTGCATTGTCATTTTTAAAATTTTTCACTATGCTGAATTTTTGACTTAAAAATATTTCCCAGATAAGATAATTTTAAAACTTATTATATTAATTTTTTGTATAAATTATTTAATTCTTACAGATGTTCTCCTCAAGATTGAAGAAATTGCATATGGAAAAAATGTAATTTTACTGAATTTTTCCTTTTCATTTATATAGCCAGAACTGGTAATATCCCTCATTATTTTCGTTTGGGTATCTCCCGTTTGATAAGTTATTTCAAATTCGCAAATATTTATTTTTTCATCGCCTTCGACAATAGTTTTTTTATTGTCATTTGGATCCATTCTGCATTCATTTGATTTATTCATTCCTTTTGAATATAAAGGGCCTTGACAATTAAGGCCTGTATCAACCCATTTATATGAACAGCGATGAACCTTCTCTCCGACCTGGTATGATAAATAAATTATTGAGTATTTTATATTTGTTATTCTTATAAAAATACCATTTGAAATCATTTTGTTAAATTATCTCACTTTTTTACATCGAAAATAAGTATTAAATATTCGTTAATATTCTACTAAAAATTGTCAATTGAATTCAATGTAATTCAAATAAATTTAAAAAATAATAATTAAAAAATACTATTAAATTAACATACAAATTGCATTGACATACTGCACATTTCATCCGATCCATGATAAGTAAATGTTTTGTAATAGTCGCCATAATTTTGTCGCCATTTATTCAATTTAGGAATGAAGTCAAGTGAAAACAAATTGAAATTTTTTTCTCTGTTTTTCCAACCTTTTTCCACCAAATCGTTTTCGATTTTTTCTTGCAAAGAAGGAACAACTTTCAATTTATTGCCATTCAACTCAGTTATCTGTGTTTGGATTGAATCTTCTGTGCCGACTCTGATTTTGAAGCACTGCATAATATCATCTTTAATTGGTTGTGGCAAATCCACCTTGTAACTTGAAGAAAGCATATTTTATGAATTAGATAATAGGTATGTAATTTCGATTTTGAAAAAATATTTTTGTAAAGTAAAAAGTCATATTAATCTAATATTATTTAATTAAGTATAATCTCTAATCAATCAATAATAATATTACTTACGCAATTTCATCAATTGAGGAGACAATATAGGCAGTGGCCATCTGATCTTTCCGACTGATATTTATATACAATGAATGATCATATATTCCGTCTAAACATTGTTGTTCATTATTTTTATTTTCCATCAAATGTTTCGTCTTATCATTTAGATGATCAGAATTTAAGCTGGATTCATAGCAAATTTTCAATCTTGAAATTTAAAAATTCATTCTGTTTTTTATCTTTTATGAGATTATCTTATAAATTAATTCTATTCTCTTCACTAATAAAAACTAGCAAAATTAATTTGTATAATTTTTATATGATTCCAAAAAAAATAAATAGATATTGAAAAATACGAATGTTATTTCCTATATTAACCAAGCAATAATATATAAATAGAATGTTTACCCTTTCGGACAATCCGAATCTTTCGGAATGCATACTAAAATATCAAAATAAATGCCATTCTTTTTCCGCTCTTGATCACATTTTGAAAGCTTGCCTTTGAAAAATAATTTCACTTCTTCCGAATTGCCTTCCAGATTGTGTTGCATAATTGTTCTAAAAATTAATTATCAATTTTTATACAATTAAATAAAAAATCAAAAATAATTGTTATCTTAAATTAAAATTCAATTATGATATCAAACATACAGATTTCCATCTTCTGTGTAAAGCCATTCTGTGTCGATCATGTTATTCAGCATTTCAGATCTTTGTGTTCCTTGAACCATAGTCATAATGGTAAGACTAATACAAGTAAAAATAAATAGTAGATGAATTTTGTAATTCATCTTCTAAAAAATATTATATAAAATAAGATAAAATATTTATCTTATCAACATTGAATTTCTTATATCAGTAAATTTTTTACAAAATTAAGGTAAAAAGATTAAAAATTTTACAAATTTAAGAGAAATGAATTATTTTATAAAATGTTCTCTAAATATATGTGTTGATGACGTGTACAAAAAAATTCTAAAGAATTTTATATTTTTTAATGTACAAAATTAATTCACCAAATGCTGCCACGTTTCAAATTATATTTTCACATTAATTTTAAACTTCAACTAACATTTACAAGTAATCATATTCAACAATGTTTTATTATTTGTTTTTCTACATCATTATATTTCCTTTACAAGGAACAAATGGAAATGGAAAACAGCAGAAAATTTATCAAAACCAACTCCAACTTTCTATTAAAGCAGATAAAGAAGTTTATAACTTTGAAACTTTTGCATATGATTCATATGGCTACTTGTAAGTTGATCGAAAAACTGTTGGTTAAAAAGAAAATTCATGATCAGTAAGTAAAGGTAAATGGAGCTAGCCAGCGATTAAAATAAGTGCGAAAAATTCGTTAATGAAGAAAGAAAAAAAGAAATAATAACCAGTTTTCTCAGACCCTTTAAATAAATTTTAAATAAATAATTTATATTTAGAAGACTTCATGGTAAATGGACAGGCGATAAAGCAAGATTTGCTAATCTGTTCTTCAAGGAAAAACTTGCTTTAAAATGTCAACAAGAGAATTCAGAAAAAGGAATTTATTTTGACATTGTTTTTTGTGTCACAGATTGTGTCAAGAAAAATAACGATCTAAAAGATACGAAATGCAAGGAATGTACTAAAGGGTATTATTTAGTTTTTTTAATATAACAAAAATATTTTTAATAAGTATAAAACTTTGTTATGAATCGGAATTATCTGCCGGTAAAGTGAAAAACTCAAAACATGAAATGAAGAAGGTAAAGGACGAGATTGATTGCAAGGATGAAAATTTGCATGGCCTACAAGTCAGCGCTGTCAATAATGCTACATTTGGCAAAATAGACTTTACATTAAAATCAAGCATTGATACAAACAGGTCAATATTTTTTTATTCTTTGGATAAATTACTAATTAATCAAAAAAATTATTCGAGCTTAAAATTTTTAAAATCTAATGCGAATCATCGGCCGGAATCGTTTAAAATTTTTATTCGATTCCAGAGTCCGGATACCCGCATTAGAATGTAATCTGGTATTGAAATCAGCCCATAATACGTTTCTTAGTATGCATAATATATAAATAAAATATTATACTTACTTAGTAATAAAAAAATATTTAATATTTTTCTAAATTTTTTAGTTATGAATTTTCAATTAATGGCACAGAGAATTGTTTCAAAATTCGTGTGGGAACTGAAGCTGCATTGACAACTCAAATCACAGATTTATACGATAAAAAATTAAGTGTTTCTCCGCCATTAAAAGATATTGGTAAAAGTCGAAAATGGTTAGATGATGGATGGGCAAATAGCAATGAAAATTTCCATTTATTTGCTCTGGATTTTATTCCAGCGAAAAAGAAGTATCAATTGAACGCTGGTGACTATTTCAAAAGTTTATCATATTTTGGCGGTGGAGATCAATGCAATATGTATTTGAAATTTGTAAGAATTTTAATGTTCTTATTAATCAAATTAAGGAAATGATTAAGAGTTAAAATTCCTTAAAGTGAAAAATTATATGCTTTTACTGTTTTTATTACTTATTAATGAATACAAGCATCACATAGACTTCTACTGACCAATGACAACCACCCATTTCGTTACTAGAGCGGATATCGTAATAAATGTCCACTTTCCCATTCCCACCCACTCTTTTGATTATTCCATATGGGATTCGTCTGATATTGACATCTGATTCCAGTCGCTTTTCATGGTTTCAGTCTCTCCTCCCTCCTATTTAAAGACGGAACCGGAGGGTAAAAAAAGTAATTGTTCATTTCTACCAGAGCTCGACTTCCCCCTATTTCTCTCTCTTACATCTCAAACGCACATTATGAATCCTGTTTTATGTTTCTTGCTTTTAGACTTTCCTCATAAGGGGGGCCCTTCATGAGATGGAAGGATGTAAAAGCAAATCTCGATTTTCCTCTCATATTTGTGCTTTGTTTAGTGGAATTAGCGCATAAATTATCCCTTAATGCAGAATTTTAAAAAATTACTAGAACTAATGTGTCTGACTACCTGTAAAAAATAAATTTTGCTTAATTTTAGTCAGAAATAACTTTTTAAATTTTTGTAAATTTAATTTTTTTACATTTTTGATTCTATTAAAAAATTCGCGGCTATTCAAAATGCCCAATGTTCAAAATCACCAATCCCTTTAAAATGTTCAAAATCTCCAATCCCTTTAAAATGTTCAAAATCTCCAATCCCTTTAAAATGTTCAAAATCTCCAATCCCTTTAAAATGTTCAAAATCTCCAATCCCTTTAAAATGTTCAAAATCTCCAATCCCTTTAAAATTTTCAAAATCTCCAATCCCTTTAAAATGTTCAAAATCTCCAATCCCTTTAAAATGTTCAAAATCTCCAATCCCTTTAAAATGTTCAAAATCTCCAATCCCTTTAAAATGTTCAAAATCTCCAATCCCTTTAAAATGTTCAAAATCCCCAATCCCTTTAAAATGTTCAAAATCCCCAATCCCTTTAAAATGTTCAAAATCTCCAATCCCTTTAAAATGTTCAAAATCCCCAATCCCTTTAAAATGTTCAAAATCTCCAATCCCTTTAAAATGTTCAAAATCCCCAATCCCTTTAAAATGTTCAAAATCTCCAATCCCTTTAAAATGTTCAAAATCCCCAATCCCTTTAAAATGTTCAAAATCCCCAATCCCTTTAAATGTTCAAAATCCCCAATCCCTTTAAAATGTTCAAAATCTCCAATCCCTTTAAAATGTTCAAAATCTCCAATCCCTTTAAAATGTTCAAAATCTCCAATCCCTTTAAAATGTTCAAAATCCCCAATCCCTTTAAAATGTTCAAAATCCCCAATCCCTTTAAAATGTTCAAAATCCCCAATCCCTTTAAAATGTTCAAAATCCCCAATCCCTTTAAATGTTCAAAATCCCCAATCCCTTTAAATGTTCAAAATCCCCAATCCCTTTAAAATGTTCAAAATCCCCAATCCCTTTAAAATGTTCAAAATCCCCAATCCCTTTAAAATGTTCAAAATCCCCAATCCCTTTAAATGTTCAAAATCCCCAATCCCTTTAAATGTTCAAAATCCCCAATCCCTTTAAAATGTTCAAAATCCCCAATCCCTTTAAAATGTTCAAAATCCCCAATCCCTTTAAAATGTTCAAAATCCCCAATCCCTTTAAAATGTTCAAAATCCCCAATCCCTTTAAATGTTCAAAATCCCCAATCACTTTAAAATGTTCAAAATCTCCAATCCCTTTAAAATGTTCAAAATCCCCAATCCCTTTAAAATGTTCAAAATCCCCAATCCCTTTAAATGTTCAAAATCCCCAATCCCTTTAAAATGTTCAAAATCTCCAATCCCTTTAAAATGTTCAAAATCCCCAATCCCTTTAAAATGTTCAAAATCTCCAATCCCTTTAAAATGTTCAAAATCTCCAATCCCTTTAAAATGTTCAAAATCTCCAATCCCTTTAAAATGTTCAAAATCTCCAATCCCTTTAAAATGTTCAAAATCCCCAATCCCTTTAAAATGTTCAAAATCCCCAATCCCTTTAAAATGTTCAAAATCCCCAATCCCTTTAAAATGTTCAAAATCTCCAATCCCTTTAAAATGTTCAAAATCTCCAATCCCTTTAAAATGTTCAAAATCTCCAATCCCTTTAAAATGTTCAAAATCCCCAATCCCTTTAAAATGTTCAAAATCTCCAATCCCTTTAAAATGTTCAAAATCCCCAATCCCTTTAAAATGTTCAAAATCCCCAATCCCTTTAAAATGTTCAAAATCTCCAATCCCTTTAAAATGTTCAAAATCTCCAATCCCTTTAAAATGTTCAAAATCTCCAATCCCTTTAAAATGTTCAAAATCCCCAATCCCTTTAAAATGTTCAAAATCCCCAATCCCTTTAAAATGTTCAAAATCTCCAATCCCTTTAAAATGTTCAAAATCCCCAATCCCTTTAAAATGTTCAAAATCTCCAATCCCTTTAAAATGTTCAAAATCCCCAATCCCTTTAAAATGTTCAAAATCCCCAATCCCTTTAAAATGTTCAAAATCCCCAATCCCTTTAAATGTTCAAAATCCCCAATCCCTTTAAAATGTTCAAAATCTCCAATCCCTTTAAAATGTTCAAAATCCCCAATCCCTTTAAAATGTTCAAAATCTCCAATCCCTTTAAAATGTTCAAAATCTCCAATCCCTTTAAAATGTTCAAAATCCCCAATCCCTTTAAAATGTTCAAAATCCCCAATCCCTTTAAAATGTTCAAAATCTCCAATCCCTTTAAAATGTTCAAAATCCCCAATCCCTTTAAAATGTTCAAAATCTCCAATCCCTTTAAAATGTTCAAAATCCCCAATCCCTTTAAAATGTTCAAAATCCCCAATCCCTTTAAAATGTTCAAAATCTCCAATCCCTTTAAAATGTTCAAAATCCCCAATCCCTTTAAAATGTTCAAAATCTCCAATCCCTTTAAAATGTTCAAAATCTCCAATCCCTTTAAAATGTTCAAAATCTCCAATCCCTTTAAAATGTTCAAAATCTCCAATCCCTTTAAAATGTTCAAAATCTCCAATCCCTTTAAAATGTTCAAAATCTCCAATCCCTTTAAAATGTTCAAAATCTCCAATCCCTTTAAAATGTTCAAAATCTCCAATCCCTTTAAAATGTTCAAAATCTCCAATCCCTTTAAAATGTTCAAAATCTCCAATCCCTTTAAAATGTTCAAAATCCCCAATCCCTTTAAAATGTTCAAAATCCCCAATCCCTTTAAAATGTTCAAAATCTCCAATCCCTTTAAAATGTTCAAAATCCCCAATCCCTTTAAAATGTTCAAAATCCCCAATCCCTTTAAAATGTTCAAAATCTCCAATCCCTTTAAAATGTTCAAAATCCCCAATCCCTTTAAAATGTTCAAAATCCCCAATCCCTTTAAAATGTTCAAAATCCCCAATCCCTTTAAAATGTTCAAAATCCCCAATCCCTTTAAATGTTCAAAATCCCCAATCCAAGAAAAATGATCAAAATCTCCAAAGTTCAAAATCTCCAATGTTCAAAATCCCCGTTCTCCTAAAAACGTTCAAAATCCCCAAAACAAGGAAAAATGATCAAAATCTCCAAACCCCTAAAATGTTCAAAATCCCAAATTTTTAGAATTATAATTAAAAATGTTTAAAAATATGTTTCCAAGGTAATTTTTGCCGCTGATTTCAAATCTGATGTCCTTTTTGCAATATCTATAAATCTCAGATTATTGTGCCATTATTGAATTATGAGTTGTTATAGGTTAATTAATTAGGCCATGCCATTGGGTGAATTAGGAGATGACATTGTCGAGAAATCACGTGCCAATGCCAATGGCGAAAAACCAAATGCCATCGTCGAAAAACCACATTCCTTCAGGGCTACGGCCGTCCTTTTCAATGATGGCACGGCTTCCCTTGATGGTGGCATACTATATTTCATGACTGATGGCACAACTTTCTTTGCAATGGCGCACCTTATACTGTCATTTTCGTGTCGTATTTGGGTGTTGATACGCCGAATTTGGATGGTGGCATACCGATTTTTGGTATGGGCACTTTGAATTTGGGTGGTGACAAACCTTATTCAGCTTTGGTACAATTTTTATCAAAGACACGCCTTCCGACAAGATGGCAGACTTGATGCCATATTTTTTTGACGATTGCACCTTGCCTATATCATTCCGTCAAATTAATTATTGTTTTTTGGAAATAAATTTTTTCATTGAGTTTCTAATCATTTAATTTTGCCAAATTCAGATTCAGCTTGTCGAGAGCAATCGATTGGTATATGATTTGCTTACTTTTTAATGGAATATGGCAAAATTAAAAATTGGGGATTTAGAACGTTTTTCCTTGTTTTGGGGATTTTGAACGTTTTTAGGAGAATGGGGATTTTGAACATTGGAGATTTTGAACTTTGGAGATTTTGAATATTGGGCATTTTGACTATGGGCCAAAAAATTAACGGTTCCTTCTAGAATGAATTATAATATAAAGCAAAAATTTGTCACCCATAATAGCCCGGTATTAAATTAACCAAAATCTGGACGGATTACATTTTTTCCATTGCAATGACAACATTTTAAGTAAAAAAAATAAATTTGAAATCGACTTCTAAAAATGACAAAAATTATCTTTAATATTCATATAATATTAAAATAAATAAATATTAAATTTATTTTTAAATGAAGGCAGGAAATTTTGTGCACACATGTAAAATAGATTGGCAAATAATTCAACCGGAAAATAAGGAAGGTTGTGATCTTCACTGCGGACCAAAGAAAGGAAATTCGAAAATAAAAAAAATGGCATTATTTAATGTTACCAATAGTAGAAAATATAAAGCAAATAAACTTTTATGCATATTCAAAATTGATGAGACGAACATTAAGAACTACACATATATTAGAAGAGATAAGGAATCTTCGGGAGAATGGAGAAGCGATGAAACCTTCCCGAGTTATTTTCAACTACATTTGGAAACCACTTATAAAGGAATACCATTGAAATTTCTGGACATCGAGGTTATTTTTTATGATCGATAACTTATTTTGATTCTATTAATTTCGCAACTATTATTCTTAATAATTCTATGAAATTACCCGTGATTTTTCGATTTTTATAATAAATAACAAATTAATCATTTGAAAAATTTTAAGATTAAAACAAAATTTAATTAGAGATATATCCAATAAATTTTATTTTCTAGTTTTAACATAATTTATTTTTATATATAAAGACCGTTTTCATTTTTCCCATTAAATCAAATTTGAGCTTTTCTACGGTTTTTGAGTTTATTATCTTGAATAATAGAAACATATGAGAAGTAATAATATGTTGCAGATTTGATATTCTTCAATGATTTTGAAAACTTTAAAATGTTACATCACTTTTTAAACAATTTTCTTTAGGCATATACGAAACAAATCGAGACATTCAAAAAAGATCACACCGAGGAGAAAGTTTTTCAATCATCGAAATTTGAAGCGACATCAACATCAAGAAATTATATATTTGAACTTGCGGAGGGAGAAAAAATTGTTGTGAGTCAGTTGCTGTTGGTGTGCAATGGATGGACCATCACAACCCCCCATGTTGTTACCAAAATAGGAAAAAGCTGCTAAATATGAAGAAAAAACCACGATTTTCTAATCCAAATATTAATCCATACCAAATTGATAAAAATGAATAAAGATTTTCTGGAAATTATTTGCATTCTCTTTAGCATTAAAGTAATAATTTATCAAAATTATTATCTCATGTACTTTATTAAATATCAACATTTTTCATTTTTCTTGTAAATTATTTTTATTTTTGTCATATCTGCATAAATATAATAGGTAGAGGATATGTTAAAGAAAGAAATGAATTCAGTACCAATCATCAGCTAAACCAATAATTAAAATTCAATATAAAAAATGTGTTGTTGGCATTCCTTCTATCATTTAAAGACTTAATTTATTCTTCTTCTTCTTATTTTACGAAAATTTCATTCTTATAGATAGCCATTTTATAAAAGAAAAATTTTAATTGATTTTTATTATTCTAGCAAATGCCTATTTTCCACGTTTCTTATAAATATTAAACAAAATGGATCAACTATATTTATTCATTTTTTTAATTAAAAAGGAAAATAAACTTTAGCCCCACCCCACATTCAATTGGATAATGCTATTAACAATAACAAAACATTTTTATTTATTTTTTCTTATTTTTATTTTTTATCGGTACTAAAACTGATTATAATATAAAATACATAAATATATTTTTTCGAAAACTAATTAAAGATTAGATGGGGGCCAGCATGGATTTAAGACTAGAAGTATTTAGGATTTATGCATTATTTCTTCGTGGAAATAACGTGTTATTTTTCTGTTATTTTAAGTTTAAATGGATTTTCAGTTTTTAGCATCAAAAATTAATTCGAAAAATAATTTAGGAAATGACAATGCTCTTCAATTTTACAATTATTTTTTTATATCTTCTAAATTTAACTCATAAAAATTATGGTTATTATTGCTTCAATGACATCATGAATAAAATTTCGAATGCAAAAGCTGATGAAGAACCAGAACGTGCTTGTGGTATAATTGAGGAGAGAGCGAATAAAGCCATAAATGAATTGAAGAAATCGGTGGGTGGAAAAACGAAAGGTAATGAAAAATTTTAAACAAATGTCAATAATTAGGAATTCAGGTATTTATATTGATGGATGCATACTAGGGTGTAATAAAGATAAGACAAATGATTACGATATTAAATTTCACAGTTCAGCTTCAGAAGGTTTGTAATTTTGGTATTAGAATATTAACCAAAAATGATTGCGAAATATCAAATTTTAATTAAAAATGACTCGATAAATGGAAAATTTAGTCAACAATTATCCCGAATTTTTAAAAAAGTGGCCCACAAAGAAAAAATTACCAAAAATTTACCACACAGAATGAAAGTTAAAAACCGAAAAATCGATCGGTTTTCGTCATCGGTTTTTTTGTTTTTGCCGTTTTTTTTCGGTTTTGTGCGAAAAAACCCAGATTTTCTGTTTCAATTTGATTAAACGGCTATGTTCAACCCTATTTATTAGGTTTAATATGATATTAAAAATATTCTTTTTCTCTACCAAAAATTTGGTAAAATTGGTTCATAGGACTCAGACTCTAAATCAAGTAAAAATTTAATAATCGACGCGGCTTAACGAGCTAATAAGTTCGATTATGAAAAAATTTTGCGATTGAATCAATTTTTGGCAAGTTAGCCATTAAAATTCATTTTCGCATAAAGGTGAATGATTACCCCCTCAAAATCTGTTTTTAGTAATATATTATCTCAATCGACCCATCTCGGTGAGCCAAGTGGAAATCTATCATTGATTTATCATAAAATATATTTACTCCCAATTACCCAAAACCAAAATGGAAATTTTTAAAAATTAAAAAATGTTTTATGGCTAAAATAAATATGTTTAAGGCCCTGTGCAAGAGATTCAGAGTAGGTATAGGTAGGCTAGATTAGGTCCGGACTCTGGATATTTTACAGTGGGGTAGTGTTCGGAATTTAAGATATGGAAAATTTTAAAGCCAAAACAATATTAATGATAATTCATTTTAAGAAATAAGGATTATTTTCCTTAAAACTAACATTCAATCATTTTTATGATATTCTAAAAATATTCCAAAAATTTCTATTTTTGGATCGTTGGGGGTAAGAA
Organism: Pratylenchus scribneri; assembly: GCA_030063045.1. Lineage (NCBI taxonomy): Eukaryota > Metazoa > Nematoda > Chromadorea > Rhabditida > Pratylenchidae > Pratylenchus > Pratylenchus scribneri. The sequence continues at coordinate 403,656 of JAQSEB010000127.1, forward strand.
GTTTTTTCTGATGGAAATAGAGGTAAAGGAGGAAAAATAACATCGGGAGATTATTTTGAATTAAAAATTAAATTTCTGTGTCTGTTTGACTGAATACAGGGTGGACCAAAAGTTCTTGCACACGCTTTTTTGTTTATAAAAATTGAACGGTTAAATGAAATTGTTTCATTTTTGCTATACTAATAAATCATTATGCCCTATATTTGAATAATTAAAAGATTTAGGAATTTGAAGCCTCTCTTTTGGGAGGCAGACTTGAATACATATCTTCCTCAAGGCGGAAATGTCCGCTCATTTTTAGGGACTTTTTAATTTTTTTCCTACTTTAAATTGCAAATTAGAAAATTTTAACTATATTCTCTAATAGTTCAGATATAGGGTCAAATAATATAAAAAGGAAAATTAGGAAATAATAAAAATATAAAAAAGTAGCCTAAAATAACTTTTTGATACCAAAATGTAAAATTCGATGACTTGAAAAACCAAAATTTTCAAATTCTGAATTTCTTTGATCATTTGAAATTTTTTTGCTTAAATATTACTCTTCTATCTATTTTTATGAAAAAGGCAAATTTTGTGACCGGCCATCTAATTTCAAGACCATTTTTGAGGGTCATTTATAGGCCAATTTTTGGGTTTCCCCCAGTCCGCACGATTTTTTCAACATTTTTCAATGCCACTTTTTTATATTTAGGATGGAGTTCAAATTTTTTAGCAATTTATGAAGCAAATATGTGGATTTATCAATCCTATAAATTTTATAAATTTTCATGTTCCCATTCTTGAGTTATCCCTCAAAGAATTTTTCGTCAACAAGGGGATTTTCAGGTTCAAAATGAATGGACCTTTTTTTAAAAAATTACAAAATAATTTAGGGAATTGTTATCAGGCCTATCATAGTTGATATAAGGGTAAAAAAGATTGGAGAATTTGAATTTGAAAAGAAAATTGAGAAAATTTAATTATAAAAGCCTAAAAATTACATTTAAATCCACCCTGTAGTTTATGTAAGTTTGATTAAATTCATTCTTTAAAAATGATTCAAAAAAATTTTTGGGAAAAGATTTTTGGGAAAATTGGGGGAATGGGATATGGGAGAGGAACAAAGGAAAGGTTATCCTTTTATTGCAAGATTATTTTCATTAATTTTATGAATTTTATTTTTTTCAGGTCCAATTAAAGGAATTAAAGCGTAAGTAAAATATGAAAACATTTTTAATTTTTATTTTATAATATTAGATTAAAGTTAATCGATACTGTTCATTCATCAATTGATAATAAAACGGAGAAAGTTGTATTAAAAAATTTTTATGCCACTTTTGTAGTGGACGGAAATGATGCATATCCATATTTCATTATAGAACACAATTGCCAAGATAAACATGATAAAATACACCATATATTTAAATTGCACTTTGTTAATGACGGTACTTTTTGAAAATTCAAACATGAAATACATTAAATCCGGGTCGGGAAATGCCACCCAACACCCATTTCCCCTGTTGCTCATTTAATATAACATAATAAAGGAGGACAACAAGTTATATTTTTTATTTAGAGCAAAAGCGTAGAATTTGCAAAAACCGAAATAATCATTCACTCTTTATAATTCTTATCTCTGTTTTATGCCATAGACAATCAAATCAAAATTTACGATTTTTGCAAACTATCCATTTTTGCCATAATATAATTGTTACAGATTTAACTAATAGTCAATCGATGTAATTGTAAGTGTATTAGTTTTTTAACTGACACGAGAATAATTTTTTACTTTTAATCATAAAATAGTGATCTCTTTAAATTTAAAATATATCATTATGGAATTAAAAAATTAAATCAAATATTAATAAAAAATTATATTTAGATGATTATGATCCTGGAATTTTTTTCTATAAAAATATTCGAATTAAACCATGCGATATGGATAATGGCGTTAGTTGTATTGAGAAATCTAAGGATGTATCAGAGGCTGGAAAAGCGAAAATACTCGGTAGTTTATTAAAAAAAAAGTAATATAGGCCGATAAATTCTAGAATTTCCAAAATTTACCGATAAATTTGAAATTTACTAACCCAGCCGTTAAATTCCAGAATTTCCAAAATTTGCCGGTAAATTCCGGAATTTATTACCAATTTCTATATTTACCGCAACAAAATAATAATTTAATTCTACAGGCGAGAGCATTTGGGATCATGATGAACAATCAATGAAAGGAAATGAATTTCCAGTGAAAAAATATCGAGATGATTGATTTATAATCAATACAAAATGTATAAATTATCACAATTCATAAAGGATGCATTTTTGTTTTTGTGTCAAATATTAATAATATCAATTTAATTGGAGATTAATTTATAGATAACTTATTAGATAATTTTCGGTTCGATTGAATGAAAGGTTAATTTCTATTGACCTCCATTATTATAGGGGCTTAGAAATGCTTGTTACCACATTTGCAGACGAATCCGTCTGGTGCAGATAATGTTAAAGCTGCTCTGGCATTGTTTATGGCATATTATTAACTTAAACATAAAATTAGCTATAAAATGATATCAAATACATTTGCCAATGTTGAATATTCACATTTTTGCTCATATACTGAAATTTATTTATAATTTTTCATAATTACATTTAATATTTCCATCAAAATAACTCCACTTTTTATTACTTCTCTCCTAGTAAATAAATCGAGATATAGAATATTATTTTTTTCTCATCAGATTTCCCTGCAATTCAGACAAAATTGCACATTCATACGACATTAGTAAAAAAATAAATTGCTTAAAATAAATTTTTATTGAAGGTTAAATGCAAAAGTTATCCTCCTATATATAATTTTCTGTGGGTTTGTCCCCAAAAAATATTTTTGAACTTGGCGTTTTGTTTTTTTTTAAATTTTTTTCTCTAACAATTAGAGAAAAAGAATTAATAAGGATAAGGAATAAAGAAATAAAGGAAATTAGAATGAACGAGCGTTGGGATGCCGCGCTCGATAAAAGTTTTAAAAGATGAAAAGCTTAAAATTCTCACATCAGTTTCAATTCTATTTATATGGAACAATGGAAAATAAAGATTCCTCTAAACAATGATCATCAATTTAATCTATGCCTCTAATTCATCATTTCTTTATCCATTCCTTCATAAACGTCATCTTAACTCATCCACAACATTCTCGATCATTTCCGACTTTATACCCTTCATTCTCGACCATTTCCGACTTTATACCCTTCATTCTCGACCATTTCCGACTTTATACCCTTCATTCTCGACCATTTCCGACTTTATACCCTTCATTCTCGACCATTTCCGACTTTATACCCTTCATTCTCGACCATTTCCGACTTTATACCCTTCATTCTCGACCATTTCCGACTTTATACCCTTCATTCTCGACCATTTCCGACTTTATACCATTCATTCTCGACCATTTCCGACTTTATACCCTTCATTCTCGACCATTTCCGACTTTATACCCTTCATTCTCGACCATTTCCGACTTTATACCCTTCATTCCCGACCATTCACGGCTTTATATCTTTCATTATCGATTATTTCCGGCATTTTATACCCCCAGCTTTATATTTCATTCATGAACTCAATCATGGCCATACCATTTCTTCTTTCATATTTTCGAGATTGATTTTCTCATTCCTGGCGTTTCTACATTTCCTCATTTTTCTATTAATTATCGGCTTTTTAAACCAATCCGTTAAATTTTACTAAATATTATCTTATTTAACTCATGAATGCCTTTTCCTCTCGATTCAAAATATTCTAACCTATTCCCGAGTTTACTATTACATTGTTCCAATGATTTAAATGTTTAAAATGTTTAAGGGAGCGCCCGGTCGCCGCTGCGCGGCTCCCGGCCGCTCCCATTGGCTCAAAAATTATCATTTTTTACTCATTTCGATATTTTCCTTCTCATTTAATTAATTATCTCCATCATTCCATAGCATTTTACAATTATTTATAAAATTTGGCATATATTTACATATTTTTTTTTAATAATTCTCTGCTATTCCATTAACAACAATAATTAAAAATTTTCTCATTTATTTTATCAATAAAATTTTCAAAATGTTTATTTCTAATTTCTATCATAAAAATATTTTCTTTTCTTTTTTCTTTATACTTCTGTCTATAATTTATTTTTCTTTATTTCTTCAATCTTCATCTAATTTTTTTGGAAAAAATAAAAAAACAAAACGCCAATGGAAAAAATTTCAAAGTTGCATTTATTGCGGATTAGTATATTAGAGATAAGCTGCAATTTGAGAAAAATTTCAATATTAAATGAGAAATTTTTAATTATTTGAAATAGCTGAGAATTATTCTTTTATAATTAATGGCAATTAAATGATAGCAACAATTAAATTTATTGTTTATTTTATTCATAAAATTGCCATATTCAATTTTTAATATCAACAATTTCATTTAATAAAAAATGGCAGGAAGAATTCATCATTTCCAATACTTTTATTCAAGAAGATGTCGAAATTCCTTGAATTTCCATTTATTCTTGCTAAAGTTTAATGGATTGAATCCCAATGCCAGACAAATTGATTGCAAAACAAAATCAGAATTCATTACAAAATCATTCACTATAAAATCAGAATTAAAAATCAGAAAAATGAATCAAAATTAAAATTCAGAAAAAATCAGAATTCAGAATAAAAGCAGAATAAGAATAAAAGCAGATTAAAAATAAAATCAAAGTTCTTTCCTGTTTTTTTGGCGGGGGCGACAAGGCTATAATATATAATAGGATGATTAGGAAGATGAAGAAGATGGTGAAGATGAGTAATGATGATGAGAATGAGAGGATGAAGTTGAGATGAGAGGATGAAGATGAGAATGAGAGGATGAAGTTGAGATGAGAGGATGAAGATGAGAATGAAAGGATAATGAAGATGAAGATGGGAGGATGATGAAGATGAAGATTGGAGGATGATGAAGATGAAGATTGGAGGATGATGAAGATGAAGATTGGAGGATGATGAAGATGAAGATGGGAGGATGATGAAGATGAAGATTGGAGGATGATGAAGATGAAGATGGGAGGATGATGAAGATGAAGATTGGAGGATGATGAAGATGAAGATTGGAGGATGATGAAGATGAAGATGGGAGGATGATGAAGATGAAGATTGGAGGATGATGAAGATGAAGATGGGAGGATGATGAAGATGAAGATTGGAGGATGATGAAGATGAAGATGGGAGGATGATGAAGATGAAGATTGGAGGATGATGAAGATGAAGATGGGAGGATGATGAAGATGAAGATGGGAGGATGATGAAAATGAAGATGGGAGGATGATGAAGATGAAGATGGGAGGATGATGAAGATGGGAGGATGATGAAGATGAAGATGGGAGGATGATGAGGATGGGAGGATGATGAAGATGATGATATTGAGAGGATGATGAAGATGAATATGAGAATGAGAGGATGAAGATGAGAATGAGAGGATGAAGATGAGATGGAAGGATGAAGATGAGAATGAGAGGACGAAGATGAGATAAGAGGATGAAGATGAGAATGAGAGGACGAAGATGAGAATGAGAGGATAATGAAGATGAGGATGATGAAGATGAGGATGATGAAGATGATGATGATAACAATGAGAGGATGATGAAGATGAGGATGATGAGGATGAGGATGATGAAGATGATGATGATAACAATGAGAGGATGATGATGATGAAGATGACAAAGAAAATGATACGAAGAAGATCATCATCATCTTCTTAGTCATCCTATGAGATCTTGCCCTCTGATAATCTTTTGCCCCCTCCTCCCTCCCAAAAAAAAGAGGAAAGTAACAAAATCAGAAAAATAAGGAAAAATCAGAATTCAGAACAAAATAAAAATTAAAAATCAGAATAAGAATAAAATCAAAATTAAAAATCAGAATAAGAATATTAAAAATAAAACTTTTTGCATATTTAGCATGATTGTTGTTGATTATTGTCTCCTGAGCTAGTTTTATATAATTTTCCATTTTTATTATTGTTTCTTTAGACATTTCTAGATCGATTAATAGCATTGAAAATATATATTTTTCTAATATTTTTTTACATTAAAATTTTCTAAGTATTTTTCATTATTCATGATTAGCCTTCTTCTGTTTCTTTAGCAACGTGGCGTTTATCGTTACTTTTCTTTAATTTATATTTCATATAGCGAAATTTGCGGTTCTTACCAAAAGTGATTTAACTTTTAAGTTATAGAGTAGAATTTTGGGCCAAAAATTAAAGTTTTAAGGATTCGGAAGGTTTTGGATTTAGGCTAAATTTTAAATCTTTGGGGATGGGTATTGTGCTATGCGCTAAAGTGAGGGAATTAGTTGAAATCGCCTTCCCCAATCCGAAATATGGCGCAAATCATCGGGACGAGCAGGCCATCCACTTTTTCACAAATTCACTCCCAACGGCAATAAAGCGGAAAATATTTTTTTGGCCAAATAAACCCAATACTTTGAAGGACGTGATGGATATTGCCAAATACATTTTTGAGGTGAAGGATGAATTGGATAGAGAGGTTTTGGAGAGAGTGGCCACAATAGAAATCAAAGAATTAAAAGAACAGGTCAATGCCATTTCCACTCGCATGGAAAAGGAAGATGAAGAGAAAAAAGGGAAGAATGAAATGGCCGGCCAAAATTGGAGAGGAAGAGGAAATTGGCGAGGAAGAAGAGGAAGAGGACAATATCGGGGGAGGGGACGAGGTGGCCAATATCAAGGCTACCAAGGAAATCCCAATTTTATTCCCCTGGGCCAACCAAACACAAACTTCACGCCAATTGGCCAAAATCAATGTTTTAATTGTGGGAAAAATGGACATTTTGCGAGGAATTGTTGGGCACCAAAAAGAGGAGGATATGGATTTGGCCAAAGGGGCGGATTTCAGGAAAATTGGCAAGATCAAAATCAACAACAAATGAATTGGCAAGGACAAAACCAGCAACAAATGAATTGGCAGGGAGGAAATAACGGGCAGGGACCCAGTGGTTCGAGGGCCCAGGCGAATTTTATTGACGCCGCTTCCCGAAATCCCAGCCGCGACAATTCACGAAGCCCTAGCCTTAATTTGCTGAATTTTTTGACCATTATTGGAATTTTGGGAATGATGTTGGCCCCAGCAAACGCGCAATATCAAATTTGTACGGAACGGACTCCGACTACGCCAATTAAATTCCCGCAACTGTCAAATTGCACAATTCCCCAGAATGAAGTCGCAGTGGAGCGGGAAGTCACCCTCTTTTTGCCAATTCGGTCCCCCAAACAATTTCAAGTCATAAAATGCTATCAAACCCTGACCATCATTTGCACACAAACTTATGCGTATTTTTGGGGTGGAATAAAATCGAAGGACACAATTGAAAAGGGCGTTGAAAGGGAGGAATGTGAGAAATTCAAGGTAAGAAGGGGAATTACAATGAAACAAATTGGCGAAGGATTGTGGTCAACAATGAATTTGGAGAATATAGGATATGGTTGGAACGGAGAAAAATGTGAAAGTACAAGAAATGATTACATCGAAATTGGGAAGGGCGGAATTTTAGATTTTCAACTAACCACATCATTCGGCTACAATCTAAATCCTTATAATGGGTTTGAAAAAATGGAAAATAAAAGTTTTTTGTGGGAAGTGCCAGGTGAGGAATTTTGGGCCACCCATGCAGCATCTGGGCCATTTAAAGCAGAAATAACCCAGGACGCGATTGTCATCGACTCGCTGGAGGCGGTTTTCTATTTTTTGAAGGAAAAAGACGATAGAGAGGCAATTCGCGGGGTTCCTAGTGAAGCATATCTTATGATGAATGACGTTTTTGCGGTCATCCACAACGTCCAAAAAAGGGAAAAAAGAGAAAAACAGGAAGCAACCCCAAAATCAAGGCCTATCAAACAGGAAGCAATTCCGCGGCCTACGGGGATTATTTTTGCACCGACCACAACAAAACCATCACAAACAATCCCCAGCACCACTAAAAGGCCACAAATAATCTCCAGTACAACAAAAATGCCGCAAACAGTCTTCAGCACAACAAAAATGCCACAAACGGTGCCCATCACAACAAAATCGCCACAAACATTTTCCACAACAACAAAAATACCCACAACAACTATCAAATTAGTGATGTTCATTTGTGATTTCTACTGAATATAATTTTAATTAGCCAAAAATCGAATTTTTAAGTTAAGTTTCTTTTACTTAATCCAGAATTGGAAAAATTGTAATCATCAATTTTAGTTTTTATTACTAATGATTTGATGAACCCAGTTAGCACACTGAACATTAATCATTTTCAATTGATACATTTTTAAATTTATTAATCTTTTTTAGAATTTCGATTACAAATTGGGTATTAGAAATTTAAATTTGAGGGTTATATTAATAAATTTATAACAAAACTCTGAAATCGAAAAAATATTGTTTCATTAATTAAATATCAAATTCATTCATAGATAATTCAAACAGTATGCTATGGCGAACATTATTGGTGCAATATATTGAACAACAACCAACATTGGATTAAAGTTTGTGTCTTAATTATATAATTAATTTTTTATATAATTTTATAAATTTTTACCCCATTTATAAGTAATATACAATAGAAATATTACAATCAGAAAAGATAACAAATATAAATTATATTTTTATTAAATACGCTATTTTTATATTTCCGATCGTATTCTGTTAGCTGTTATAATATAATTTATAAAATAAAATTAATCGATGGGGGTTCGATGAATTTATAAATACAATTAACTATTATAGTAAAAATTACCACTGTTATTATTAATTTTCTCTAATTATATTTAAGGACATCGATGCAATACATTCGCCAGCTTGGCTAATTCTTTGGTCGAGTAAAATGTTGCGCGAAAAGGTCTACAAACAAATTGGAATTGGCAAAGAGAAAAATGATCGACAACAAACAACAAAACATCAAATCACAATAACATTACCCAAAACTGCTTGGAAATAGAAGGATGGGAATGTGAGTAGGAATAACAAATTTTTTAAAGTTTTTCATTTAATTTTCTGGTTATTAAAATAAAATTATCTAATTTTATCTTCATTCTTATAAAATCATTGCTGTTATTTTTGCAATTGTATGTAAAAATTTTCAAATAAAGCATTTTTTATTAATTCAATTTATTCAAATAATTATTCATGAATAAATGTCCCCTTTTCAACGTAAATTATACGTATATTATTCATTTCTTCTTTTTCATCTCAATTCAATATATCACATCGACATCAATCTTCATCGTTGTTATCATATAAATTGTAATCATTTGAATTCAGAACTTTCATCGTACGAGAGCCCCGTTTCATATTGTATAATCGATAAACAAGAACCTAAAAATTCATTTTCAGAAGAATTGCAAATTGTGAAATTTTAATCTTTTATTATTATTTATATTTTGCCGCGAAAGTTGAAACTCCGCGAAAGTTGAAATTTACACACTATTTCGCCGAAGAAGCAGAGTACAAACCTAACCCTAGCCCTTCGCCCCTACCTCTAATCCCATGCTGCCGAGCCCCTAACCCTAATAAACCCATAGTTAGTTTTACGGTATCTCACTTTTCTCTGCTTCTCTGACGAAAATAATGTGTAAATTTCAATTTTCGCGGAGTTTCAACTTTCGCGCCGACATATATAAATAAAAACAATTGGTGGCTATTGGCTTTTCTCTCCCATTCCCATTCCCATTCCCTTTCCTTCCTATTTTAAGATCTCGATCAATTAGAATCAGGAAGGGCCTAATGAATAAAATAATTGAGTTTAAGAAATCATAAATTTACTCGATCTCTATTGGCATATTCAGTGCCATTGATTTTAAAATTTTGATGGCCATCCACACGCGGAATCCGAATGATGAATTTGTTGTTGTCATTGATGTTGTTGCATTCATAGATTGTTTGTATAATTTGACAATCAACGAATGGGTTGCATGTTCGTTCCCAAAAAAGTTCACTTTTCACTAGACAAGCAACACAATCGTCGCTTGCTTGTCGTTTTGCCTCTTCACAATCGATTGTGGCCAAACCCAAACGTACCATATAACCTCGTCGGGACTTTGCAAATTCGGCACTCAGTGAAAATCGTTCCAAATTTTTGCATGAGATTTCAATTGGCGATACCAACCGACCCATGCGTTTAATCTAAATTAGAATTTTTAAATTGAATATATTTATATTTTCAATTTTCAACATTACCCTTGCCCAATTATTGGCACTTTCGTTAAGATTATCATTGCGCAGTGGAAATGTGTAGCCATATTTATACTGAAAATTTTTTATGATCAGCAAAACGGCTTGAATTTACTTAAATAAATATTGCCAAATTCAAAATGCCCAAAAAATTATTTTTTCTTTGATATAAAAAAATTTAAAAAATATTTCAAAGTAAATTTAAAAATATTTGATTTTAATTTAATTATCGATATATTGATACTAAATAATAGCTCAAATAATTTCTCTTATAAAAAATAACGAAATCAAAAAGTTTAATTGATTTTATTTATTAGTTAAAAGTTTTACTAATACCTTGAATGCTTCGCATTTTGCATTATCAAATTTTCCATAATTATACAAGCCAATATCAAAATCAACTTTCAACTCAATGCTGCCACCAACATCTTCCATTAAATAACGGCGTTCACTTTTTTGAAGTTGAGAAGTGGAAATATCTTCCTGTTTTTCAACACATCCATCAATATGCTCAAAATCCTGAAAACATTTATTAAAATTTATTAAAATTTTAAATAATACTTAAAATCGGATTTACTTTTTTTAAGCAACATAAAAGTTAGAAATGCAGAAAAAATATTTTAAAATTTAATGTTTTATTTTCTATATGATTAAGAATGCCAAAATATAAATAAAATTTTACCTCTGACCAATCATATATTTGTTCGTCCAATTTGAATTTATTATCATATTTGTTGGGGCAAAAATAAATTTTCCACAAGAACAATTGTAGGTCACCATCATAACGTTAATATCATTGTTTAATTTCTCATGAAGTCGAACATATTGAAAATATTTCACATTTGGGAGCCAATTTTCATTTTTCTTGATCCAATCAGTCACTTCCGTGCTTTCATTGAACAATAAAGTGGCATTTTTTATCAAATCCTAGAACAAGGATTACAAAATATTATGTGCCTTTATTTTATATTATGGGCATAGATAAAATTCATAATTGGAATCGGTGGGTTACTTTCAACAATATTTTCCTACATCGGTTTTATAAATTATAAAAAAATATAGGTATATTACGGTGCTAGGTCATCTCCACAATAGTATAAATGTGGTCATGTCTACAATGGTACAAATGTGGGCGATTCCGACTCCTAATAAATCAGAAACCGGTTTTAAACCCTACAAACCTTAGACCATTTTGTAGATCTCACCGAGACGCATCGAATGGTATATATTTTGTCATGGTTTGGCCCAAAATAAAAGGATTCAAAACTAAAAACTGGAAAAAAGATTTTATACTATTTAAATTTGGTCAAACCACGACAAATTATATACCAATCAATGAGTCTCGATGAGATCTACAAAATGGTATAAGGTATATAGGGTCTAAAACTGGCCTCTGATTTATTAGGAGTCGAAATCGCCCACATTTGTACCATTGTGGACATGATCACATTTGTACTGCCCTTTGCCAATTGTGGAGATGACCCCAGACGGTATATTACTAATCTCTTCCTCGTCCAATATTTAGAAAAATTAACAAAAGAAATTTATTATGTGCCACTTTTCATAAATTTTGGATAAAATATAACTTCTAAAATATATAAATAGCAAACATAGAATAGAATTCGGCCTAATCTATGAAATAATTTTTTAAAACAATTATTTTTTTTATTTTTTAATTGTGCTTGATTTAACTTTTATCAAAGTGCATTGCCATTGTTATTAAATCTTATCTTTTATTCTACATTTTTAATTCTTTTTTAATAAAATTTAATTTTATTACCATAATCGTCTCTGTGATATGTATTTCCAAGAAGCCATTTTTCTTGTCATAATCAATGAATCCAACGCGAATAGCCTTATCCAGAGGAATTCTCTTCCCTTGTTCAGTCGTATTATAGATGACAGCCGGTTTAATATTAACCCATTTTGGTTCATCGCACCGCTAAATTTTTAAAATAAGCATTTTAGCAAATTTATAAAAGAAATCTTCATTTTATAGTAATTAATAAATTCTTTAATTTGGGCGTTGACAGATAAAAGTGATATTACTAGAGTAAAATTCCAGTTAGAAGTAGAGATAAATTTTTTGAGAATTAAGCATTTCATTCTCGGCATTAATTTTTAATAAACGAGTTTAATATAAAATTTAACTCTGACGGATAAATGTTTAAATCAAATGAATTCCCCAAATAATTTGACAGAAATATCTGATATTAAAATTGAATTTTCCCAAATTTTATATGAAAGAAATGTTAGAAAATCATCTTTACTAAAATCTTATATTAAATATAAAAATTTTTTGAGAAAACCCCAAACGAATTATAGAAATAGAATTTTCAACATTTACAATTGGATTTGGTATCGGTGATGTCGTTGAGACAGTTGGCATCGCGTCAGTTTCAGTTGATTCCATTGTTGTTGGAATTTTACTTTGGCTTGTCTAATTGATGGTATTTTTTATTAAAAAAGTTGTATAAGAATGAACCTTTATCACATAATCGCCCAGGAATATTCCATCATTTTGAAATTCTTCAATTATTTTTTTCACCGAAAAACAATTGAATTTTTCTTTGATTTGATCGCATTGAATATTCTCTTCAATCTTATTTTCGTTAAAATTGTTTTCCTCCACTACAAATCGTACATTCAACTTGCAATATTTATCCGATGAATCTTTTGGATAACAAATTTGCCTGTAAAATAATAAAAATAAGTATATTTGACCCTTTTAAGGATTTCAATAACGAATTTGATATTTTTTAAATTTTTTTTATAGAATTGTTTGAAATTCTAATCATTAAAATATTTCTTAAATAATAATTTGTTTACCTTTTGTTTTCATAATAATTGTTTTGAGTTTGGGCAACAATTTGTATCAATAAAGTGGAAACAATAATATAAATTGAATGGTTTAATAATTTTATGCCGCCACCATACATTTTTATTAAATAGTTTAATTTCTATTTTAAAAATGAAATAAATGAATAAATTGATGGTCTAAAATTTGTGGTTTTGTATGGCAAAAATTCGCGATATTATCTGACTTAAATTATAGGAAATTCAACTTTAAAAAATATACTGGTTTTTGAGTGAAATAAAATCCTAATTTTTGATTGAAATTATTTTACTATTTATTCAAATTTTCAAAAAATTATTAGAGCTACTTTTAGAAGGCTTTTATGATCTTTGAAAAGTACATTGCATTCTCGAATTGGTTTTTTATTTGTTTGGCTATGGCCAAAAGAATGGCCCCATCCTCCTATACTAATCTTTTACATAAATTGGTTTATTTCATTTTAATTTCATTTCCCACGAATTGTACGATTTTTTTTCATTTAAAAAATGAAATCACTTTTATGAATAATTCCCTTTTTTGAATGAATTCTCTCTCACCTATGGCCCATCCAATCATTCATTTCATAAAAGCAAATATTATTTATTCTCCATGAGCAGTCATTTTAATTAGTAAAAGTAAAATTTTTACTTTACTATTTTATTCCACTTCAATTAATATTATAAAAATTAATAAATTCATCCAACTCAAATTTTATATTTTATTGCATTTTGTTAAAATAATCTCATTTCATTCTTATTAAGCATAATATTTTTTATCTTGAAATAAATTGGGATTCGACAGGGTTTCCATCTCCAAAACCCAAAATGATTTCGGGTCTAAAAATCTGGAAAAATTGGGGCAATTTTCAAAAAACTGGCATAACTACAAATCTGGCAAAAATTTGGCTATTATATCAAAATCTGGAAAATTCCCGAGAATTCTGGTATTATGACAATAACAACCCTGTATCGACAATTGATTTTTTCGGGTAATCTTATTCAAAATTTGAATTGAATTTGTAAGGAAAGGTGTGAGCAAAAATTTTACTTCTTCTCTAAAAAATTGGGTAATAGTTTAGTTTGGGTCCCACATTTTTTTCCAAAAATTTTTGATTTTTATTTACTCAAAAAATGTGTATTAGAGTTTTTGATGATGGGAATCCGAATTTGATTTTCCTTGAAAATCCAGGTACATGCCATCCAAAAACAACCCCGGAGGACCTTTCATGGAAGGGATCCAACACTCGTCCTCGCCCCGAGGGGCAACCCTAGTTTCACCATCTTAATGCTTCTTTATCTATCTAAACAATTTTCCTTATTAGATAGATCAATCTAAACTTTCAAATTCTTCACCGCCTTATCCTCCCCCTTATTTCTTACATCCTCTCTATTACGATAAATCTTATTTGGGTGATGTTATTCGAATTGAGGAGAATAAATTCATTCATCTTCCTAAAAATGGTCTTTTTTCCATTGCATCATTTCATTTCATTTTCCCACGAATTGTACGATTTTTCAATGAAATTTAATTCAATTTGATGATTAATATTTTTTTCCGGCATATATTTTTTTTAACCCGTACTTTCAATTTTTTTAACCCGTAAAAAATAGGAACATTTTTTTAACCCGTAATTTCAATTCTTTTAACCCGTAAAGATTTCCCTTCTTCTCTGCTCTCTTCCTCATGCCTATCTCTCATCCCCTTTGCTCTCTTGCCATTCCTGGGATGCGCGGAAGTCAAAAAGGAGGTTCATGGGATTAAGCCGGATATAGTAGGATTAAGGTGGATTTGGGGGGATTAAGCCCCAAAATGGATGGGAATTGGCCCGGAAGGCCATTGGAAGGTCGGGGAAGTGTAATAGAGGCCCGGGGAGTGCCTGGGATATACCTGGATATAGGGGGATTAAAGTGGATTTGGGGGGATTAAGGTTGATATAGGGGGATTAAGCCGGATAAGCCTAGTTAGGGGCTAGGGATTAGGGTTATGGTTAGGGGCGGCATGGGATCTAGGGGTTTAGGGGTTCGGAGCACGCGGGATATATCCGGATATAGGGGGATTAAGGTGGATATAGGGGGATTAAGCCGGATAAACCTAGTTAGGGGCTAGGGATTGGGGTTAGGGGTTCGGAGCATAGGAATCTCGCGAAGCCGGAAGCATAACAGCCAACCAGGACTCGCACTCATCTATTTCGGGGCTTAATCCTGCTTAATCTCCTTATATCCACCTTAATCCCCCTATATCCGGCCATATCCCGCGCACTCTCAGGCTCTTCCCAACCTTCCACTATCCCTCCGGCCCATTTCCATTCAATTTCGGAGCTTAATCCGGCTTAATCCCCCTATATCGACCTTAATCCCCCTATATCCGGCTTAATCCCCCTATATCCGACTATATCCCGTGCACTCTCAAGGCCTTTGGCCCACTTCCTTTGGCCCTTCAGACAATTTCCCATCCATTTTGGGGCTTAATCCCCCCAAATCCACCTTAATCCTACTATATCCGGCATAGTCCCATGAATCTCCTTTTTGACTTCCGCGCATCCCAGGAATGGCAAGAGAGCAAAGGGGATGAGAGATAGGCATGAGGAAGAGAGCAGAGAAGAAGGGAAATCTTTACGGGTTAAAAGAATTGAAATTACGGGTTAAAAAAATGTTCCTATTTTTTACGGGTTAAAAAAATTGAAAGTACGGGTTAAAAAAATGCAGGCCCTTTTTTTCCAGAAAATTCTCTCCCCCCCCCCCTCCCCTCCTCCCTCTCAACAAAATCCAATCATCCACGGGTCCACAGTCCACCCAACCCATCATTTCGTGGACATTCGACTCCACAGTAAAGCCCCCCCCCCCCCGTTAATTTCATTTTATTTTCGAAAAATATAAATTTCACCATTTTTACTTTTTTTTTGAGTGCTCAAAATTTTTTATTTTTTTCTATTTAATTTGTATATTTTCGATTTTGAATTTTTGCCTAAAGAACAACCAAAGAAAATACTAATAAGATTTTTAGCAATAAAATTCATTGAAATTTTACATTATTTTTTTCGCTAAATTTTAGACTTTAAATTCGGCAATTTTCCAACATATTTTAGAATAATTTTAACAAATTTTCAACATTATTTCGCGCTCATCACAAATCGAATTATTTTAAATACAATTTCTAATTATTTTTTTTTAAATTTCAGCTGATTCAATTTATTTTGTGTCGGCATAAATTTTCTTCAAACCTTGCTTAATTTTTAGTAAATTTTTTATTACAAAAATAATTTCACTTTTTTTCCAATAGTTTTCTTCATCTTCTTTTGGTGTTCCGTTGTCGCTGCCTTTTTCTGGTGGGTCGTTTTAGTGCCGACTTTTCAGTGCCAGCGAATTTGACGAGTCATTGATGCGCCGGAGTAAACAGGAGTAGGATTTTTGAGTACTTCTAAAAAATTATTTTAACCGTCCAAAAAAATTTTTATACCAAAAAGAGGAAACTTTTCTGAATAAGAAAGTGCTTTATAAATATTTTTTCGGACGACGATTTCAAATGAATTTGAATCGTTGGAGTATTTGTGACTCGGCGCAATCCTTAAAAAATATTTTATAAAGCGTAGTAAAATTTTAAAAATTTGCTATCCGATGCAGAAAAATCTCCTCTATTTTCTGGTATAAAAATTATTTTTTTTTATTGCATACAAAATTTTATGAAAGCACCCAAAAAATCCTACTCCTGTTTACTTCGACGTATCGGATCCATTTGTCTAAACTTATCTTTATGAATGATTCGTCAAAATCGCTGGCATTGAACCGGCGGGCATTAAAACGTTCCTCCCTGCCTTTTTTTGGTTAGATGGAAGGCGGTGGCCGTGGGGCATTTGGAGCATCGCCGTCGATGATGGCAATGATGTTCCTTCTTTTTGTGGGTTATTTGGCCTTGTTTGATGGCCAAATGACCTTTCCTATGGCCAATGCGGTTTTCCACGGTCAGAAAATGTTTAAAAATATATAAAAATTAAATTATAATTTTTTTCCCGTATTTTTCGGCAAAAAATAAACCTTTAGAAATTCGGGCAAAATTATAAATTATTTTAAATTGATTTTATATATTTATTTTTTTAAAATTATTTAAAATTTTAAAAATGTTCAATATTAAAAATTAATCTTATTATTTTTTTAGGCAAAAATTTGCCAAAGGCTTTTTCCAACAATTCGACCCATTCGCAGCCATTAACATGTTTGCTATTAAATTTTAATTAAATTATTAAAATTTTTATCTTTTCAGTCCAACAGTATGTGCTGCAGAATGGTGGAGGTGAAATATTGATATTTAAAAATTTTAATTTGTTATATTTTGGTCTCCGGGGATGGGTGAAGTTTTTCGGGCAAACTTTTAAACAAAAAATCGAACATTAAAATTTTTCTATCAAAAAAAATTGACTGA
Source organism: Pratylenchus scribneri (assembly GCA_030063045.1). Taxonomy (NCBI): domain Eukaryota; kingdom Metazoa; phylum Nematoda; class Chromadorea; order Rhabditida; family Pratylenchidae; genus Pratylenchus; species Pratylenchus scribneri. The sequence continues at coordinate 421,136 of JAQSEB010000127.1, forward strand.
CTAAAAATAATTTATAAAAATCCGAAAAATTTCTCTATTCGAAAAAAACTTTCAGAGAAAATTATGAATTTCATCTACATAATATGATCAAAACATTTTACAATTTTATGTTTTTAGTTCATTTAAAATTTTTTATTATTTACTAAGAAATAAGGGGATAATTTAAGGTATTTTAATTTAAATTTCGCTCAATTATTTTCTATTAAATTCACGAAATTGATAAAAAATAAAAATAATTTTTAAAAATTTTATTAAAGTTGGAATGTCATTGGCAAATGGAACCAGGCCAGAGGATCTGGTAATAAAATTAAAAATAATAAAAAAATAATACAAAAAATTAAAGATTGTGGAGGATTATTCGGAAGAAGGTTAAAAATTTGATTTTTATATAATTTGATTTAATTTGAATATTTAGAAATGGTCGATCAAGCGGTGGATATTGAAAACTATGAACGACAAAAACAAGCGGTATTGTCTCTGAAAATTTACATATGATAAATTTCTTTTTCCATTAAAGTTTATGGACTCAATTAATCGTGGAAATAAAATACCAGTGATGTGTGAAACAGAAATCCGAGATGGGGAAACCATTTTCACAAAATGCAGGGATATTTTGTAAGTGCTAGAAAAAATTAATTTAAAAATTATTATTTTGTATTTATTGATTTATTTACTGATTTAAAAATTTCAAAATATTCACCTATTGTTGAGATAGAATCAATAAATTACATTTTGTTAAATTCATTTTTAAAATCAATTTATTTTAATAATTTTTAAGCCCGATTAAACCTGGGGATACCGTGAGCGTCAATAAGACAACCCATCAAATTGGACCATTCCCAGTGCCCCGATTCCCTTTTCACAAGAAATGTTCGGCCACAAATCCACCAAATGTGCCTCCCACTAAATTGACTATTACACCCGCTATATATACCACTTCACAAATTAAAGAAAATCCCAATTTTTGCCAACCGAATGAGTAATTAATTGTATTTTAAATTTGAATAAAAATTTTAAATAATTTCAGCTTATATATTTGTTATGCCAGCGCTTTCGAAGGCAGTACAAATATGGATTTTTGGGAAATATTAAAGGTTGATTAACAAAAAAATTTTGCTAAAATTTATTATGAAAATATTATGGAATATATTAAAAAAATTATTTTTTATTTCATTGATTATAAGTGAATTTTATTTTCAGTTAGAGAATATTTGGGGAAATAATGTGGCAACAATGTGCAACAAAAATGATACTAATCGTGGGATAAAATGGCACGGATTCCGAATTGTTCGCAAATGTAGAGAGCAAAATATTTCGGAGGAAATTAATGGGAATAAAGTTGTCAAGCGATATACATTTACTGATACAATGGAGTTGTCATACAGAGGAAAGAAGTAGGCGGCATAATTTCTAAAAAATTTTAAAATAAATTCGATTTCCTAGAAAACGGGAAAATTTGAATAATTAATTACCAATTTAGTAATACCTTTTCCCTTTCTCTTCCGATAGGTTTTTAATTTATAAACATATAAAGTAATCTTTTTTCTATATTTTTTTCAAAGAAATCGCAAAATATGCGAATATATATGCAAATTTCATAAAATTAAAAATTTTAGAAAAAAATTAAAAATTGTGCAATTTTACAGCACTTTTGAAAGATTTATTATGTTAAAAAGGGAAAATATGTAAAAATGCAAAAAATAGTAAAAAACTCTAATATCATAAACATTAATGTACCAAGAAACCTATTTTTTAGAGTACAGAATAAAAATATGCATTCTCATATAAATTCGTTTTTTTATCACTTTATTTACATATAATTATCTATCATTTATATTTTATTAATTTTTTATATATTAATTTAAAATTCAATACAATATTTTTCAGAATCGAATTAAATGATGGAGAATTTTTTCATCAATTAATTTTCACGGAAAAGGGCATCGAAGTGTTCACAAGCCGACGAAATATTTATTGGAAGAAGGAAATTATTGGAATTAAATATCCTTATCCTAAATATTTCCTATATGATCCAGGAAAAGGAACAAACTTCTCAAAAAGGGCCGATCTGATGGATATTGACCTTTCATCAGCTCAACGAATCTATTTTGCATTCAATTATAATGCATCTCTGTGGTCCCTTCCCTTTGATATTGCCATCATGGAGCCCAGCAAATACAATGTTTCCATTGAAGGCATTCCCAATGTCAAAAATCTGAAAATTTCGGCCATGAAAGTTGTTTACAACACGGGAGAATCCAATATTAAACCAGAGGTAGATGAATAAGGATTATTTGTTTACCCATGTTTGTCTGATATTTGGATGGGATAATGTAGTTACCATATTAATCGGAAATGAAATTTGGGGATTGAGAGGGGTTTTGAAAATCGTACATTAATGCGGGTTTTGAAAATATGACCAGTTTTTGACCTGACAAACCTTATACCATTTGGTAGATCTCGTCAAGACGCTTCGATTGGGATATAATTTGTAAGTTTTTGACCCAAAATTTAAGAGTTTAAAACCAAAAATTGGAAATATGTTTTTATAAAAATCGATGCGTCTCGATGAGATCTACAAAATAGTAAGATTTTAGAATCTAAACCGGTTTCTGATTTATTAGAGTAAATTTAAATTATAAATGGACGATTTTCAAAACGACCAATGCGAAATTTGGGTCAATTACAAATTTAATTTTAATTGAATGTTAGCTTCAGAATTAATAAATTTATTAATTATAAACATTTTATATCCCTGAATTAGATGAATCGCTTAGAAAAAGAATTGGTAAATTTGGTGGAAATTGCAAAAATGTTATCAGCAAAATTTAAGAATTTTTAAGTTTCCATTTTTTTGCATTTCTTTTTTTGACAATTGAAATTTATTTAATTATATAAATAATTATTATTTTATTTTAGATTGACATTGGTTGCCATCTTGAATGGAAGAAAATGGCACCGGTTGCATTCAATTTTACATTGGTCAATGGGACAAATGTGATTGGCTATTTTGTGAAATATGGCTATTTGAAATACAATCCGACAAATTTCATAAAAGATTATTGGGTTAGATTTTTATTTTTCTTTAGAAAAATTGTCATGAGTTTAACTCAGGGTTGCCAGGTGTACTTTTTTAAAAGATTTTTACTTTTTTTGAGGGGTCAAATCTTTAAAAATAAAAATGTACTTTTTTAAAAGATTTATACTTTTTTTTACTTTGCTGTACTTTTTGTACTTTTTTTCAAAAAAAAATCATGAAAAAAGCGTAAAATTTTTCGCTGCGCTGCAATTTCGGTTTACATTTTTCTGCGCGGCTATTTTTGGTTTAAATTTTTGTTTGCGACTCGAAAAATTATAAAATTTCTTTTCAAAAACACGTGATCTTAGTTCTGGATGATCCCCGGTTGTTCATTTGTGATAAAAAAAAAACAATTAAAAAATTTTAACCACTTTTTATTAGCTTAAAATCGAAAATCTATTTTTTTTTGACACAAAATCTTTTTTTTTCAAGGCCAATGTATTTTTTTGAAAAAAATCTGGCAACTCTGGTTTAATTCATGAATATTTACGAATTATTAATACATGAAAATAATTTAATGGGTTTATCTAAGATTTTTTAATTTTTTACCTATAACCAACCCTTGATTCTCTTCTCTGTAAGAAATGGCTTATAGATAAAAATATAATGATTATATTTTTATATTCTCCTTTAAAAAAGCATTTGGTAAAAAATATAAGTATATCATAAATTCGCTTTCATTTTTATTAAAATTGTTCTATGTAATGAATTATTTGAATAAATTAAATCTTGGGAAATATAAAATAATTGTTAAATAGTTATTAATTTATGAATTTTCAGTACAATATTCATGACGAATTTTCGAAATTGGAAGCAAATTATGCTTTTTTAAAGAACAAAACGGAAGAATTTAAAAACAAAATGATAGCCAGCATGTATGAAGTGCAAGATGCTGAAATGAAATATGCTCAAGTCCAAATAACAAAGGAAGAATACGATCATGGGATGATGACAGCCAAACTGACATGCCTTAATGGAGAAGCTGCATATGGATGGTTCAAATTCAATCCAGATCTGGCGGCTGACAAAATTGAGCCCGATTTTGATTACACAAATGTAAATAATGCTTATATTATTTTTTTTCTATTCCACAAATTTCTTTTTCTTCCCATTTAGAATTTACAAAAATTTTAAATATCTAAAAAGACTTATGACTAATTGGGAGATTCTTGTTCCAATTTTAAATAAAAATTAAATATTTTCTGTAAACAGTCACTTAAAATAATCCTTTTTAATAAAATAATTATAAATACGATTTTAGATAATTTAGATTTTACAAAATTTAAAATCCTCCGATAGAGGGAGAGATAAAAAAATTAAAGATTAAAGTAAATTTCCGTAATAATATTTAGGATTTCCAATTGATTTCCGGCTGCAAAAAAATCTTGCGTTCCCTTTCGGTCGAAGTTCCAAAACCTGAACGTGAGCGAAAACTTTTGGATAATGGACCAACACATAATGGAAAATTGATTGTTGGAATTACGGGGAAAAATGACGCAGAATTAACATTGCAGAAAGAAGACATCAAAAAAATTATGGTAAGTTCTACAAAAAAATTTTTAGTATGTACTTAAGTGCTTTGGTAAGGCAAAATTACAAAAAAAAACGACCAACGATTTAACTATCCTACAGAATTGTGGTCCCCAAAAAAATTTTATTATTGTGAAAATTTTCTTATCTACTTGTGGATATTCATTATTAGATCGTTAATAAAAATCTGCTATCCTTTTTGTTATATGCTAGTTCCCATCATAATATGATCCACAAATTTGAATTAATAGGAACAACATTTTTTTTCAAGGATTGCACATATAAATTAATCGCAATATTATTTATATTTTAGGAATTCGTCTATGAGAATCAGGATAATGAATGGTTTGGGCAAATCATTTTGCCGAAAACAGATGTGGTTGATTCCCTCAAGGAGTACAAAATCGAGGCAAATTTCCGCAAGCCCAATGTTGAAATGTTGAAGAAGGTTGGATTGCCTGCTGAAATTTTAGATGATGAAAACAAATGGGGCAACGGATTGGTGAAATACAATGTTTATCAAGAGGTTTTTATTTTCATTTCATTCATTAAAAATTTAAAATGGGAAAATTTATTCTTTAAAATAATTAATAATTTGAATTTAAAATTAGTTTTATTATCGGCTGCCTCATAAGCGTTTATGAATACACTGGTGGATTTCACACTTTATCATTCGTATTTCAAACCAACTTTAAAAACAAAAATTTTCAACTAATAATTTTTAATGGCAAAACTATTTAAACAAAGACAGCTTTGACTTCGAATTTGTTATCATCCACTTGTCAATTTAATCCGTTTTAATTTAAAAATGGTTGTCTATAAAAAATATGCAAAAAACTTGCAAATATGAAGTTTAAAAGAAACTTTTTTTTTCGATTTAATTTTTTGATGGACGATTGAATTCATAAAACATTTAATTTGCTCAGAATTGTTATCCCATTTAAAAATTGATTTAACAAAAGTTACATTTTCGCCATTTATGAAATTAAATTCCCATAAGGTTTATGATTGCCCGAAAATGGAGATTTATACTCCTCGTGTTGGCGGTCAATTGTACGTGTCTTGGGCGAATGACGAGGGAATTTATCAAAGTCAACAATACACCTTCAACAAGCACCAAGAACTCAAAACCGAAGAAAATCCGGTAATATTAATTTTTGAATATAATAATATTAAAAATTTTTAAAGATTGACACTTTCATTTTATTCCGTATCAATGAAAAGTGCGAAATTGTAGTTATCTTTAATAAAGAACTTTATTGCAGATGGGAGAAATTATAAAATACAGAAATAATGATGATCCAATTCCTATGTTTTTCCATTTATTTATTTTTTGTCAAATGAATTTCCAAGCCCCAGTTCCGAATTACCCCTTAATAAAAATATTTTCCTATTATATATGTATTTTTTGTTTTAATGGATTCAACAAATCCTTTTGAATATCTTTCTTTATTCATTTTTTTCTCTAATACAAAATTTTCAGTCTATTTTCTACATTTCCGCCTAATAATATCTTCATCATTGGCCATCTTTTTGCATTGTTTTTGTTTTTACCATCAGCAGTGCTTAATGTATTTTGACGACGAAGGCCGAAGGATATTCAAATAAGTTGGTTTTAAAAAATACCAAAATTGATACAAATTTAAATAACTCATGAATTTGATAAATAAATTGGGTTAAAAAATTAAAAAATAAAATATTTAAAATAATCAATTAAAAATTACTATAAAAATCTAAATATGCACAATAATTGACTGACTGTGATGCATTTAAATTTTATAAGCCTAAAAAATCGCAGATTTCCTATTCGGTTTAGAAATTTATGATCAGATTATAATAAACAAATGAATTTTGTTCATTGCTCTGATATATTTATTTTATTTTTTATTTATAAAAATTTTCAGCCATTCAAAACTTCATTATTATGGATGTGGCACATATGACAAACTTTCATAGATGAAATGGACTGTTGATTTCATCAAATAAATTGTTTATAAAATTGATGGAGAAAAGCGCTGCAAATTAAAACAAAATTCGTCGATGATCTATTGGAATAATATAAATAAAATATATTCTTTTTAATATGCCAAATTGGATTTTAATTATCCTAAATATTTTTTATTCAAATTTTACCATCCTATTTCAAATTTACAGCCTATTCATCTTGTCAACTCTCAACCTTTTTTTCAAATTTTGTGAACTTCTAGCCAGAAGTGTAAGCATTATTTGAATTTCATTATCTTTTTTACAATTTCCGCTTTTTTTACAATTGTTCTTCGACATGGTTTTGCCATTGCCTTTCATTGGCTTTGGTGGCCCGGGAGTGATTCCGCGTTGGATGGCAATATTCCTTTTTGGTTTCTTGGCATTGTCTGTCGTGGTTAATAACGCTGATGCCACTCTAAGTAAGGAAAGGATTGGAAATTTTAAATAATAAAATTTACAGTCCATGTTCGCTGCAATGAGAAGAAGGACATATGCGTCCCCTATAAGTAAAATTTTATTTTTTATTATTTTAGCAATTTGGGACATATAAAATAGCATAATATAAATTCATTAGGCTTTATTTATTTAAATTAATTAAAACAGAATATTAGTGCTACTTTGGTTTTTTGCATTCCTCGGATGAGATTATATGATTATGATTATTACTTATTAGAGCTCTGCTGAAGTAGCGGATTTTGAAACTATTTGAATTTTCGAGTACTAATTTTCAACTCAAAAATTTGTAATTGTGAAAATATGAAAATTTAAAAATAAATATTCTATGCTAACAATTAATTTTTTGACATATAAAAATGTTTATTATGGACAATAAAATAGAATTAATATCTAAATTAGATCTAAAAAAGGCAATAAAAATGTTTATTATGGACAATAAAATAGAATTAATATCTAAATTAGATCTAAAAAAGGCATTTTTATATAACCTTTTTTATAAATTCCTCTACAAGAAAAATTGAAAGACGGATTGATGGCAATTTAAAATCAGAATAATCGAAAGATTTAAATGGGAGTTCTAAACAAAAAATTATTTCCCACTAAAAAAGATATAACTATAATTGAATAATAAATAGAAATAAATATCATAATTGAATTTACATACAATTTAACAATATTATAAAATAATATTTAGTTGTGAAGCAAATATGGAGGAATTGAAAGGGAATAATGCGAAGGCGGGCAAACAATTTTCTCTGATAAATGTTAATACACATGATGAAATTGATTTGCCGAAATATTCATCGGAATTCAAAGAAGGAAATGGGGCATTTTTGGAAGATTACATTATAAAAAAGGTATTTGAAACATCGTCGACGGAAAATTATATTATAAAGGAAATTGAAAATTCGACATCGACACCATCATCTTCTATCACCATAATTGAAGAACCATTCAATTTCCCGGTGGCTAAAATTGATATTAAATTTCATAAAATTTGATAAAATTCATTTTAAAGGAATGCCAATATAGATGGGAACAATTTTTGCCAGGGATTATCACAGAGGAGGGACGTGATAATCACGATTTTGCTGCAAGAATTGGTTATTTGGAATTGGGCAAAATACGGAAGGAAATGGAAGGTTTAGTGAAGGTCAATTTTGTTATTTTTTATAATTTAACCAAAATAAAAATATATACAAATGAAGTCGAAATTAGATAATAAAAATTTATAATTTAAATGGCACTAAATAGAGCATATACCGTATACATATAACCTCTATTAATTCCCCAATCCCCACCTTCTAATAATTCCCGAGTCTCGATTTTGAGGACCCATATCTCCTAGCAAGGTGAACTTTAAAAAAACAATTTTTATTGCCTTTTCTTAGTTCCCTAAATCTCTACAAAATCAACTATAATTTGTTCAAAAATGTACAAAAATTTAGGAATTAGATCAAAAATTTTCCCAATTTTTTGAGGGGTTGAAAAATAATTCCCCATGGGGAATTAAAAGATGTTGGTTATACGGTGTATACCTCTGTCTTCCCAGTATTTTCCATGTAATCAAAAATCCTACCTCGAGCCTTTTCTGGAAACAATTTTATTAAAATAATTTTAGTCCCGGTGAAAATTAAACATTTCTTTATAAAGCTGCTAAGAAAATTGAAGCATCTTCCTCCCTAATTAGTTTTTCATACTTATTACAAATACAGTAATTGCTATAGTCAAAGGCTAATAAAAGACTAATAAAAATAATAATTTATTTTTATTTGTCGCAATTCAATCTTTTTCTAACATTTAAATTATTAGAACTTTTAGAAAAATTTAATCATAATTATCATTTACTTCTTTAATATTTTCTTATATGATTAATTTTAGGATTTTCTGAAAATGACCAACATCGAAGGTTTTAAGAAAGACTATTTTACTGATTGGGTGGCCAAAAATGATTGGGTTCATACAATTCAACTTTCTCATATTAAATATTATCCGGTTGAAAATGGAACAAAAATGATGATTTTTTGTTTGCGCTGCTCTGCCGGTGTATTCGGCATTGCTCCAACTGAATTTAATGAAGAAAATGTCGACAAATCTGCGAGCATCCATAACTGGACAGATGTATGTTAGATATAGGCAACAAAAATAAATTTTATAAGAAATTTATCTATTAAATTTTATATAAATTTTATATCAGATTTAGAACTCTTAATATATATTAATTTCGATAAATTAAATTTATAACAATAAATATGGACAAAAATTACAAATGTATTAATAATGTTATCATAAAAAGATAATAATAATTTTAAGTTTGTTTCGGTACTGATTTTTGGAATATAAAATAGCAAAACTGATTTTAAAATTTAAAATAAGTTTTTGCCTATGCTTAACTGTCACCAAATTTTGAACATATTTTTTTAGGATTAATCTTTTCACAATTTTAAAATGATAATAGATGAAACTTATTAGTGTACTTTCGAGCCTCTTGATTTCGCCTAGATTTAGAGATTTTCAAAACCTGGTGACATATTGCATTGCATAACTAGGTATATAATTTAGGAAAAAAAATGCATAATTAAAATTAAAATTTAATTTTTAATTTATTTTCAATTAGTAATTTAAAATAAATAAATTTTTTATATTCGGTAGGACTTCAATGATTTGAAAGAATGCAAACAGAAATTTAATTTTGTGACCGAAGGAGAATTGGAAAGTAATGTTTATGTGCCTTTTATGGAACAAGTTAATTGTACCTCTTTCGAGTGTGTTGTTCAAGAAGGAACTATGTATGTTGGAATTCAAACTGATGAAGCTCAAATACGAATTTCATCAAATCAACTTGAGGCGCATAAGGTAATCATTATATTATTGCAAATGATGGGGAATAATGATTATATCTGTACTTCCTCTAAAGGACCCTAAATATATTATGTAAAAAGGGGTTTTGCAAAGGATTGAACTTAAAAAAGCTCAATCATAAGGCGGGATTTGGGATTTCTACACACTCCAAATGTTTAGGAGAGAAATAATAGAAATTTAGAAAAATTTTAACTTAAAAAATGATTTAAGCTTAACAACTTCAGTTCGGGCTTTTCTAGATTTTCATTTGTATAAGATAGCGCCAAAAAAGAGTAGATTTTGTAAATCATAATTAAGGCCCGGATAGTTAGGTAAAAAGGTTGGAATAGGTTGATTTTTATATCTTGGTTTAAAATGAACATTTATAAAAATTTATATCATTTCGTAGGAAATTTTTTGCTTAATCTTTCTGTAAAAATTTTATTGACTACGAAATAAATAAAAAAATTCCACCTAGCCAAAATTTGTAATTCCGCCTGGTGTTGTAGTCAATAAAATTTTTACAGAAAGATTAAGCAAAAAGTTTCCTACCAAATGATATAAAATTTTTTATAAATGTTCATTCTAAACCAAGATATAAAAATCAACCTATTCCAACCTTTTTACCTAACTATCCGAGCCTTAATCATAATACATATAAAAAATAAAATCTTTTACGAATATTATTGAATAAATAATTAAAAACATCAATTTTAATACAACAAAAATTTAGTATAAATTTGGCTACACGAATCCACTGCGGCTTCCAGAATTGAGTGAAAGTGCAAATGATTATAGACGGGTTAGGATAATTTTAAAAATTTATAAATTTCCTTAAGGAATTTTTAATTACATGACAACCATAATGGGTACTCTTGACCTTTAAAATGTTTTTTATGTCTAATCCAATCGGTTTGATATATTACAATAGAATCCAATGATGAAATTATGACCTTTTTTTATATTTTACTTTAATATTATCTGTCAATGTCATTTCATCAAAAGAAAAAAACTTGGTACTTTTCGGTTTTGCGACACCCTCGCCAAAAATTGTGAAAATTGCTTCCAATGGGTAATTATTGCTGCAGAACTCGAATCTGACATCCTTTTAATCATAGCTTATCGTCAAGACAATATAATGGAAATCTTTTTTATAAAAATGTCTAGGGTGGGCCAGGGCTGATTTTCGAAAAAAAATTATATTATAGCTTAAATGACACATTCTGCAAGCTGTATCGAATGGAACAATTTTAGTGCATTTTACACAAGTTTGATGTTGATGTCAAAAAATCTTACCAAGAAAAATATTTGTTCCAGTCATAACTTGGCAATAACTGCATATTACCTTATAAAAAATCGTACCATTCGATTCAGCTCATCGAGCTGCGTTGTTTGGGCTATAATATGGCTATATCGAAATTTTCACCAAAAATGCCTTTGGTCCCCCCTAACATTTTCTTGGTAAAACTCGGCATTGTCTTACCAAGATGGCAAGATATGGAAAAAAGGATGTCAGATTCGTGTTCAATGCCCAACATCAAAAAAAGTTAAACGAAAATAAATTTTTTATAGGTCTGGACACTTGGAATATTTGTCAATAAAAGTGAAGAAGGTTACAAGCCCGAGGAGAAATATGGAATCACTGTATTTTTTCAAAAACTTTCTTGGGGTGAACTTAGACATCGCGATTTTGATGTGTCCACCGAGGAGAAGAAAGGTGAATGGGCAAATGTGAAAGTTAAATTTGGATTGGCCCAAACCAAATATGTTTGCCCAAAATACACTGTTAATATGCCACGATTGCTTGGATATGCAATAATCAACAAAGATGGGCGTACAGAAAGTTACAATTTAATGGTATATTTCAAATTATTTATTCATTATTTATGGTAATTTGCCTTTGGTAGGTTTAATTTTTAATACGAAAATAAATAATTTTGTATAAAGAAGAAAACTAATTGTAAAATATCTATTGACTATAAATAAAATTTTTTTAATCTATTTAGATCTATCTTTCAAGACTTATAATAAAATTAAAAATATAAAATATTATTCCATTTGTTCCGAGAAATAGTAACATTTTCGTTCTTTACAAATTATTTGAAAAATATTACATTAATAAAAAATTATTCCATTTTAGGCTAGAAGATTTATAATTTCTAATGCTGGCAATTCTGTGGAACTTATTTTTGATGAAATGAACGTTGCACATTACAATTTGTATGAGCCTGAGCCATAAAGTAGAAGAAAGTTTTTTTGAAAATGAACCAAATTTAAACGAAATATAGCAATATTTTCATAACCAAATTGAATTGATCTTTATCTTATTCAATTTTATCATCAGCAGATAAAATGCAATGAAAAATAAAAATTATTTTTCGAATTTTCCATTATAATCATGAAATACCCTCAATAATCATTCATTTCATCAAATATTTCTTCTAATTTTTTTCTTCAGGATTGGCTTTTATATTTTCTTTGCAACAATATTTACATGCTAATTCGTCCTTCTCATTGCAAACACATCCTTTAGTGTAGCTAACATCCACAAAATTGTATCCATAGCAATTGAAAGAATATTTTTTTACAGAGCATATTGCGTTAACCTTCACAGAGTATTTCACTGTCGTTTCTTTCTTAACTCTAGTAACTTTACCATCCTCAAATTTGATTCTCTTGGTGTCTTCGGTACTGCTACCCCAAGAATGTTGGTGGCCAATCTTAAAAAAATAATTGAATATATATGGATTTATAAGAAGAAAATGATTGATTACTTTGAATGATAAAAATATTAAACACGAAGTTAATTTTGCTTACAATATAAAAATTTTGTGTGAGAACGCTTTTTACCCTGGCTAATCTATTTTACCTTAAAGCCCATTTCTATTGTCAAAAAATTTTAACATTATTACTCACAATTTATTATTTTAGGGCATTCTCTATATGAGGTGGGAACGAATTTATAAGAAATATATGTAGATAGTCATTTTACTCTTATATTACGGAAATTGTGGACGATTCTAAGTTGTGGCGTAGATTCTGTCGACATTTTCGGCATGTTCAAATTTTTAAATTTAATAATGGGATTTTATTTATTTTAACCTTTTACCTACCTCAAAGTTCTCAATTGTCAATTTTGCATCAATCTGTTTTTGTTTATTTGTACTGGTCTTGCCCTCGATCTCTACTCCCGTGGTTCGTGATACTTCTATTTCTTCACCCAATACAAATGTTTTTTCTACATCAGAATTCAAAGCGGGATCACCCGAATCTCCGACCTCAGAAATATATTCATGTTCTATAAAATAGCAACCCAAGACACAACTGTGTTCGCAATTGTCATATCCTCTCTAAAATATTTATCATTATCATTTATAATTATAATTTTTTAGAGATATTTTTAATCAATTTATAATAACGATGATAAATGTTTTTTAATTTAGATCAACCGATTTTTTTTAAAATTTTGGATGCGAAAAATTTCCAATGGACATATCAAGTTCAAATAAAAATTAATCTAGCAACTTATTTTGAATCAACAAAAAATCAAATAAGAACAAAAATAAATGAAGATTACAATTAATTTCCACTCAATATTAAATTTTGCTTTTCTTAACTTAAGTGACAAGTTCTGTTCTAATTATTCTCTATTCTGTTGGAGCCATCTCCAACAGTTTTATTTTCTTCGAGAAAATATTTGTTTGGACTGATGGGATACCCATTTTTTGGGATCAAAGACCAGATTTACTCCTAAATCTAATCTGGTAATTCTTCTCCTAACTCCTACCCCTCCCCCTTTTCCCATTCTTTAGAGGGCAATTCTAAATCCTTGGTGGTGTTTTGTGCTATTTTATTTGGGTGGTGCCCTGTGCTGCGCCATGTGGTTATGTGCTGTGCCTTGCATTTTTGTTGGAGATGTGCCTTATATGAATTTAGCCGATGCCCATGGATGCCGAATGCTCAAATGCGGATAAACTTATGGGATGCACATTTTATTTATCTTTTGTTCATTATTATTTAATTTAATCCCCTTTTGTTCTTTTGTGTATCATGGCTATATAAATTGTGCATTTTTCCCCTTTTTGCGGTTCAATTCAGTTTTTTTATTTCATTCACTTTTTCAACTTTTACGAAAATAAAATAAATAAATTAAAATTCCAATTTAACTGCCAATTTCCAAAAGTAATTTGAATCTAAGAGTCTAGAAGGGTCAAAATTCCCTAATTCGAAGGGTTTTTCAAGTTCGACAATTTTGTTCAAGGAAAACTTCTCTGTTTTCCCCCTTTTCAAAACGCTCGACTCCAGAGCAATAATTCAACGCTCGAATCCAGAGCAATAATTCCAAAGCTCGAATCCAGAGCAAAAATTCATTAGCTCGAATCCAGAGCAAAAATTCATTAGCTCGAATCCAGAGCAAAAATTCAAAAGCTCGACTCCAGAGCAAAACCCTTTTAAACTAATTTGTTCCCATTTTTATTCCTGTTGGTTTGGTTCTGCCCGGTTAGCTCTATTTCCTGGTAGAGCGCCCAGAACTCCCCCAACAATTCTCATTCCCCAGCAAGGTTACTTATATTATGTGAGTCACTCAAAGATAGAACTCAAAGCTCGAAATTCTGGTTTTTTGGAAAATCGACTCGAAAAACTCGAAGTTTTTCAGCGATTAGCGGCAACTCTGATGTCTGATCCCCAGTAGAGTACCCTTCTAGTAAAGAGCATCATTTTTAAGGTGCTAGGTCATCTCCATAATTCTGCAAATATGGGCATGTCCACAAATCCTGCAAATATAAGTTTTTTGACTTCTAATAAATCAGAAACCGGTTTTAGACCCCACAAACCTTATACCATTTTGTAGATCTCATCGAGACTCATCGAATGGTATATAAAATATTCCAAAAGTTAAAGAGTTAAACCGTTTAAACCATATTTTTATGTTATTGGTTTAAAACACTTTAATTTTGGACCAAACTATGACAAATACTATACCATTCAATGAGTCTCGATGAGATCTACAAAATGGTATAAGGCTTGTAGGGTCAAAAACCGGTTTCTGATTTATTAGAAGTCAAAAAATTATATTTGCAGAATTTGCGGACATGCCCATATTTGCAGAGCCCTTTCTCTATTGTGGAGATGACCAGACCACGGACGATTTTTTAAAGGCGGATAAAGATGTAACGGAAATTCTAAGAAAATACTTGATAAAAGTTATTAATTAAATGTAAATTCTTAGTTTATGCTCTTATTGTAAATTTAGATTCGGTTTTTAAAATTTATTTTTCTATAAAATTTCAATTACTAACACGGGTCCCATAATACCAGATTTTTCGGGCAGGTTCCAGAATTTTGGTGTTTTCGGCCAGAATTTTGCCAGTTTTTTCAAAATTTGCCTTTTTTTGCTAGATTTTTAATTTCTAAAAATTATCAAAATTTTTTGGTTCCTGGCCATTTTTGACTTAAAAATTTTTCTCTCTGCGAAAGAATTTTAAAACTTATTATTTATATATTTACTACCCGAAGCACAAGTAACTCAAATTATAAGTTAGTTATGAAGAATAAAAAATTTATAAGCATTTACTAAATTTAAATTGTTTTTATGTTTTTATGCATGGAATTTTTTCGATTTTTAGACACAAATGCCAGAATTTTGCCCGAATTTTTTCGATTTTTAGACACAAATGCCAGAATTTTGCCCGAATTTTTTCGATTTTTAGACACAAATGCCAGAATTTTGATTTTTTAAAATGGGAACCCTGATTACTAACTACTATGAGCCTTGCTTCAAAATAATATAAGCCTAAATAATGTTTAATACAGCATAAACTCTATCAATTACAACGAATTTAATAAGCAAACTCTTCCGATTTGTCCGTTCGAAATTTCCTAAATTTTTAAACTCACAATCAATTTCTAGATAATCCCGGGATTAAACGATTCCAAATATTAATCTGTTCTGTACAAATATTTTTATATATTATATATTTACAACTAAATATAAATCTAATTCATATGTGAAAATCTATATAATCTATTTATTAAAATTTCTAAATTCTTAGATTTTTCCTTAAATGTGCATATGATAAATTAGTTTTTGGTTGTTAGATAAAATAAATTAATATTTACAAATTGTGCTGCTATATTGCATTTTTGCCCTGCTCTATATACGAATTCTGTTGTATAATCCACAGATGTTTCCGTATTATAATAAATATTACGCATTGGAATAAAATCGAGACTCAGCATCCAAAAATTATTGGTTTCCTTTTTGCTGTACCAAAAATTATCTTCCAATTTTAATGGCGGATTTCCAGTAAAAATCAATTTTTCATCATTCATATTTGTTATAATAGCACCGATAGATTCAGAATGTCCAATTTTAATTTTGAAACAACGATGAAAATGGCCATTCATTACTTCGGGAAGAGGAAATTTATAACTATAATAACAAAATTTAAAAATTTTTAGACTATTAGCAAAATAAATTTATTATTCAACAAAGAATAGGCTATCACTATCAATATTTAGTAGTACTTTTGATTGCGAATTTCTATGAGATAGATGGTTACTGCTAAAATAAAATTCCAATTTATTTCTATTTCTCTAATGATAATGATATATTTTTTAATGCAATTATCGAAAATTAATGTATTATCTCTTTCAACTCCGTCTTTTAATTTTTTTCTAATTTTATTAACGAAGCCCCATATATTTGAGTCAAAAAAAAATATAAAAATGAAGAGGGTATGCATCTTTGAAAACACTATAGTATTAAGGTAAATATTAGGGTTGCTCAAAGTCGGTTTTAAACCGAGGTTTCCGGTTTTCGGTTTTCCCGGTTTTCCAATGACGGTTTTCGGTTACGGTTTGAAAAAATTCTCGGTTTTCGGTTTCGGTTTTCCGTTTTTTCGGTTTTTTGAAAAATGGTCAAAAAATTTTTGAAAAATTTAATTTTTCATAAAATTTCGCAAAAAATCAAAGAAAATTTATTCAAATATCACATATCCAATATTTTACATCAATTTTTAGTTATTCTTCTAGGTTTGCTTCAACAAAAAAGACCCAAAAGAGAAAATATTTCAAAAAAGCGTAGGATAGAAAAATTTTAGCCTAAATAATTCACAAAAAGAAGAATTTCGAATAAAAATGGCCCCGCAGGGAGAAAAATTAGAAAAGAAAGGCCATAAATGAAATAATGAAATAATTTATATTAAAAATGCCCGTTTAAGCAAAAAATTTCAGTTGAAAATGGTTTTGAATAAAAAAATAGACCAAAAATTTTCTTGGAGGGTAAAATTAAAGGCAAAGATGGCCATAGAGTAAAAAATCAGACAAAAATAGACCCGAAAAGAAAAATATTAAGCTAAAAATGATCCAAAAGATATTTTAAGCCAAAAAATGGCCCGTTAGGGAAAAATTTTAATTAAAAATGGTCGAATAAGGTAAAATTTTAACCAAAAATTGTCCCTCAAGGTGAAAATTAAAAACCGAAAAACCGTCGGTTTGGACTCTCGGTTTTCGGTTTTCGCGGTTTTCGTACCTCGGTTTCGGTTTCGTTTTTTGGGCCAAAAAACCCGGTTTTCGGTTTCGGTTCGGTTAACCGACTTTGAGCAACCCTAGTCAATATCTATTAAGCGAAAAACCTACATGTGCTTATCGAAGATAAGACGAATTTCAACTTCTTTACGATCGATGATTCGGATATTAAATCCATGATGTTCTGGATCCTGACATTTCACATCATCGCTACGGTATTTTTGCAATGCATATTTTTCATCCTTCAATTTCTCTTTAGTCAGTTGAGCAGGATAACAAATTGTCATTCTAAAAAATTTAATTCTTGATAAATGCTAGTCTAACCAAATTTTGACCTATCATATTTTTATTTTAAACAATTTTGTGACTTATTTGGAATTTTTTTTTTGATTTTACGAGGGATTATTGAATAAAATATATTTTTTCCTTTCTATTTATAATTTTTTTATTACAAATTAAATGTTTTGAACTATAATAATAAATTTAACTTTAAAGACGTATAAAGATTGAGAAGTGGAATTAATAGTGTCTATATAAATTTAAAATAAATTTATAGCCAATTGAAAAATTATGGCAAAAATTAAATTGTACAAAAAGGGTATTTTTTGGATATAAGAGTGTAAATTTATTCAATCCAAATTTATCTTATGTTGCCAATAAATTTTTTCATAAAATTCTAATCCAATTTTTTTATCATTTAACAAAATAATAAAATAAGAATCTCGAAATTTTTTTTATTATCTGCACACAGATAACCAATAATTTCGCAAAAAGATTTATAATAATCAAATTTATGGAATTATGAAAAATTGATTATTATTTTTTTAATTTTTAAAAAAATTTCAAAATTGAAATTATCAAATTCTTACCCTTTATCACATTGAATGGTCTTGCTTTCCGTGCAAAATATAATTTCCAACCCCAATCCAGGTGTATTTTGCTTATCTTTATCTTTGCATTTGTATGTATAAGGATCAAAATATAAAGGGATAGGCCCATTGAACGAATCACTCTCATAGGAACCAATAACTCTAATAAATTATAAGAATTATTAAATTAGATTTTTATAAACTTACAAATCTCCATTATCCGAATAAACAAATTTCGAAGATTGTTTCCCAATCTCATTAAAAGTGTCGTTGAAGAGATTTCGAAAATTTTCAATTTTAACAAATTTAGCAAAAGAGAATTGAATTGAGAAAATCAATAATAAAATTAATTTTATTATCATATTTCTATAAAATATATAAAATATTAAAATTGAATGTAAAAAATATTAAAAAATATTGTTTTTTAAATGTAATTTTCAGGAGATAGGATTTGCGGCGCTAAAATAAAACTATAATATCGAATTTCTAAATGAATAATGAATATGATTTTTTATTTTTTTCTGCTTATTGAGGATGACCAGGGTTTTTATACGCCCTTAATTAAAAATATGGCATTTGCCTTCGAAAATTCGGAAAAATATGGAATCAAAAATATGGCAAAAATATGGAATAATTTAAAAAGCTTAAAATTCAATATAAATTTGATTTTTAACATTTATTTTGTAAATTTCTACTTTATTAATTGGTAAATATTGCAGCGCAGCGAAAAATTTTAGCCAAAAATGGCTGTCAATAGAAAAAATTTTGTCAAAAATGATTGCCCAGCTAAAAATTTTAACAAAAAGTGCTCGTCACAAAAGCCAAAAATATGACGAGATTGTCGAAACCTCGAAAATATAGCAAATGCCATATAAATATGGTAAAATAGAAATCCTGAGGATAACTATAGAAAATTCGGGAAATTTCGTTATTTTTCCCAGGTGTGCAAATTTCGGGTTTAGTTGAGTGCGGAATTTTTGGTATGAAAAATTGAAGTGCCCAATTTTTGGTGAGGATTTCGGGTGTGGAATACTTGGTGCACGCTTGATCGATAACCAAATATTTTATTTTTAATTTGCCATAAGGATAAATAATATACTAAAATCCTAATAAAATATCATGTGGAATCCAGTAGGGTATTCAATTATACTGGGTACTTAGTACTTTTCAGATTTAAATAAAATTAATATAAGTAATATAATGTTGAGCTCCTCTCCTATTCCTAAATTAGATCAGTATACTATTATAAAGGAAACTCAAATTTAGCAAATATATAAAAAAATTCATGAGAGATTTTTTAGTAAAATTTGAAAAAGATAAAAATGATGATTTTTCAATATATTTAAGATACTTTTTCATTAACTTTATATATTTTATATTAAAAAAATTAATTCCAAAGAAACATCCACGTTTGTAATAAATAAAAATCGTTTCGATAAAAATTTTAGATAAATATGCAAAAGAATGCATTGATAAAATTAAATAGCATTATAACTTCACAAATATTTTTTGAGAAAAAAAAATTAAAAAATGATATTATTGATTTAAATATTAGATAATATATATTTAGAGATAAATTTTGATCGATAAGACAAATTGAGTTTAATCTTAGATTTAGTACAAACGTTTAATTTTCGGAGCATAGGGAAACGAGGGAATAGCCGAAAAACGCCGATGATAAGACAATTGCAGTTTCGATTCTTTTTTTATTTTAAATATATATACAAAAATCATCTGCAAAAAATCGTATCTGTAAAAGTCGCATTTGCAACTCCAGTTGTCGAGTTTGCAAAAATTTATAATGCAAATATGATAATCCCAATTTAGGAAAACTTTACTCATAATTCTAAAAATCTTATTCTCTTGGTTTTTAAGGGCTCAGTGGGGAGATTGGACTTCTAAAACATCTTTAGTCTCAATAATCTAGTCTAATTTAAAAATTTATCTTAGCCTAAGTGGATAACCCAAAACTAAATTTAAATCCAATTCCTGTCTGTTAATTTAAAAATGGTTTTTTATTTTTGACTTATTTTATTAGATACCAATAAGAAATTCATGCTCATTGAGGCTGTTCAATTAAGTTATAAAATTCCGGAATAAAATTTTCTTTTTAGTAAATAGAAGACTCTTTTCATTTTGATTTTGAAGGAAAAAATTGCTTAGTTCCTACTAAATCAAATTATAACAATAATAGAACTTTATGTATAATTATCTGATTTAACCATCGGTTCTCGGAATATTTTTTATCAGAATTCAAAACATTTCGAAAGAAACTTATTAATTTCTGACTTTTTCGTTAAATAATTACACTTAAACATATGTAAATATGGAAAATAGTTATAAAATTGATTTTATCTTTGAGAGAATATTTTTGCAGTTATTTCATTTTGATCTTTTGTTTTGTTCGCTTAATCTTTCTTCTCGATAAAATATTCTCCCATTTCATTTGGTGCACGATATTTACCAGCCTTTTTGTAGATAAGCTTCGATTCTTCTGTAACTGCAGTTATTGATTTGGATCCTAAACCTCCACCAATATTCTCTTTCATTTTAACCGTGTCTTTGTATGCATATTGATCAGCATCCGCTGACTCCTTTGGATGCAAATAGATTGGCAGATTTCTGGTTTGATGTCCAGTGTCGCTATCAAAATTATAAGTGTCTAATTTGATGAGCTGAGAAATTTTTCCAGATTCCGCGCAATCATGTTCAATAACCAAATAATGATTCACATTATCGACAAATATAATATTACTGAAGAACTTAAATACAAAGCATAGTATTAAATGCGCTAGAAATGTGCAATTGCGTTTATAAATTAGATAAGTCCTATTCTAATTAGTAGGGTGGGTAGTTCGATGTCGGTTAAATGAACCGAAACCGAAAACAAAGCAATTTTAGGCCAAATAACGAAACAAAAACTGAGCTTGGAAAATCTCCAATTCAGTTCGAAGGTTTTTCGGTGTTGCTTTTCAAGGCCAATTTTTGACTAAATTTTCTATATCATATATATTTTTGGCTTAAATTTCCTCCCTATTAGGCCATTTTAGATTTGATTTTTTCTTGGTTGGAGTAATTTTTCTCTATAGAGCCTAGAACGGAATTTTTATAAAATTTGTCACTTTATTGTAAAAGGATTGATAAATTTATTGCAGATTATATTTAAATTATTTTCTATGATTTTTTGGATATTTTATGAAAAGTTGAATTTTTAAAAATTTTTATTACTTTTTTAAAAAAATGAAAAATAAAAAATCCAAAGGAGAAATTTTTAAAACTGCAACTGAGATCCTCAAAAAACGGCCAAAATTGAGAGGGAAGACCTCGGTTTAAAACGGACTTTGAAAAACGCTACTAATTAGTATTGCTAAACAAATAGATATTAAGTTTATTTTGAAAAAAAATTAATAAAATGTTTTTTTTATTTAAATTTTTTGAATAAATAACTTGGATTAGTACGAATAGTTTTAGTTCATGAAAATAATTACAAATAAGTTAATTTGGCTATATTTTTAGCAAAAATATTAACATGGGAAGTATTTATTTTTTAATAAAAATTTGCACTAATAGCTTAATGAGTATCCCAATTCCCAATCAATAATAATATAATGAATATTGAATAAGGATTATCAAAAATTCAATCTTTTAAATCTAACTTTTTCGATAAATCAATTTGTTCTTTGTCTTTTTACCCAATAAAAATAAATTCGTTATGTATATTTTAATGGTAATTTTTTAAAATAAATCGTTTTCGTTATCTGTAATGAAAATTTATTATATTTAATTTGGTAAGAAAATTGCTGAAAATTGCGAAAACATTTCGTATTGAAATATATTCTTTTTTTTAGCAAAATAATCTTTTGCAAACCAGCAGGCTTCTTTAATATTCCTAATCTACGTAATCCTATTTCCTAAAAATATTCTCGCTCTAATGCTAAGAGCTAGTAATGGCCAAGTTATAAAAAGACTATTTTTCGCACTAAAATTTTCAACCATTTTCAGCATTTTTTACAAAAATTTTTTCTTTAATTAAAAATTACATCGCTATAGTAAAGTGTTCCAGATCCCTTTTTAAAAGCTTCCCCGACTGCAGCATATCCACTAGTATTATCTTCACATATTTTTGTGATGGCTGATTCATCGTCAGCATCTCCTTCATAATTTGTGACTGGCAAGGAAATAAAAAAATTTCCATCTGCATTCAAATGAACATTTTTTCTAAATATTTAAAAATTGATTTTATTAATTTTTAAAAATTACAATGGCACTGATTTCGCTCCTTTAACTACTGAAAATTGAAAAATTATGTTAAAATTTGGTACTTTTCAACTATCTCTCACATCAGCAGATTTTAAATATACCAAAGAAGTGCCTCTGTATCAATTCGTTATCAAACTTATAGTAGACTATGACAGCTAACTAAGATCTTTAAGATTATAAAATTAGAAATTTTGGGAATTCATATACAAATTTCATGAAAAATTTTGAAAATCACAGAATGACTTTGATTATTCTAAAATCTGATTAAAGGTAACTGCCAAAAGTTCCTAAAATACTATTCGAGATTTAATATTAATATAAAAAGGAAAATGGAATAAATATTATTTGGTTCTTTCTTGTTATCTGGGGGATTGGTACGCGATTTTCTCATATGTGGCGATTTTCTCAAATGGGGCTTTTTTTTTCAAAAATGAGTGACAGCAGCTGCCTAGAAAAAATAACCTTCTTAATTTCAGAATCCATTCGCGATAATAAAGAAAATATTTAAAATTTTATTTCGCGGATTATAATTAGTGTTCAAATAAATCTATACAACAAATAATTATAACAAAAATAATTTTTAAATTTGTTTTATAAAAATAAATGCTAGAATTATACCCAATCAAAAATCTCGTCAAGAATCAAGACTCATCGATTTATATATATTTATTATGGTTGGCACAAAAATTAAGGGTAATACTTTAGTTCGTGCCCCCCATTTTTGGATAAAAAATTTTTGATTTTATTTTTCTCTAAAATAAGTATTTAGGGGTTTTTATTTCAATGATTGAGGTGAGGATCCAAATTTGACAATAGTTTTTCATTAGCTATAATGGCTGAATTGTTACCTATTCACAAACCGGTTTGGAAAAAGTTAAATTATTTTTTGGGGCATGTTATACATCAATCGACGCATTGCGATGAGCTGATTGCGAATATGACATTTGTTTCGCATAAAATTCAAAAATAAAAAAGTTATGGCCATTTTAGTCAGATAGGTCATCTAAGCAAGTTAAAAATTTTAAATGGCTTAACTTTTTTATTTTTGAATTTTATGCGAAACAAATGTCATATTCGCAATCAGCTCATCGCAATGCGTCGATTGATGTATAACATGCCCCAAAAAATAATTTCACTTTTTACAAACCGGTTTGTGAACAGGTAACGGTTCAGCCAGTATAGCTAATGAAAAACTAATTTCAAATTTGGATTCTCTATTATTAAAAACCCCTAAATACTCATTTTTATTGAAAAATAAAATCAAAAATTTTTTATCCAAAAATGTGGGGTACGGTACGAACCAAAGTATTACCAAATTAAGGGTTCAAACCGTTTAAACCATCTTAGAATTTTTTTTGTTCAAAATTAATTTAAAACTGATTAAACCTAAGCCAAATTATAATCAAATTGTGCCTAGGCGAGTTAAATCATAGATTTATGATTAAGGTTTAAGGTTTAGATAAAAAAAAACTAAATTATTATAAATCGTTATACCTTTTTACCATTTTAAATATTTCCTTTAAGGATTTAAATTAAATATATTTATTAATTTATTTTTTGCAAATCGTTCACAAAAAATATGTAAATATTTTAAGGATTGTGGCTTAAATGACATACTAGAATTTTAGGATGAATGAACTGTGACGGGGATTCTAGATTCTAGAATGAAAATGTCAATCATTTTGTAAGCGTTCCTTTAAATCAAAATTATTTGAAAAATCGCATCATTTGAGAAAATCGCCCATTTGATGAGAAAAACGCCCATTTGAGAAAATCGCACCTATCATTCAAATAATTTGAGAAATCGAGTCATTTGAGAAAATCGCGTTTCCACCTCTGGGGGGGGGGAGGGGGGTGAGCGGGGGTAGAGCGATTATTAATATATATTTTTAGAGCAAAAAAGATAAAATTGCTTAAAATTTTCTAAAATTCTTTGGTCAGAGAAAATTTTTTCGCAAAGAAATGTAAATTATGCATTTTATAACATTTATTTTTAACAAACCTTGATAATAAGAAAATGTGACTTGGGCTTTGAAGTCTTTAGCAACATCACTTTTGTTGCATTTTCCCAAGCACCCATCAATATATAAATCACCGACTTCTTTATAAGAGAAGGAAAAATTATTTTAATAAAATTTATATTATTTTGCGATAGATTGCTTTTCGAATTTGTTTTAAATCTATGAATATGTTTATTTTTAATAACATTTAAATAATCCATTAAATTCTTATAGTTATTCATTTTAAAATGGCCGCATATTAAATAAACTTACTCATTCTTTCATAAATAGAGCCAACACATTTGGTCCTGAATATTTTTATTTAAAATTTAATTTTTAGAATTTTAATTAATAAACTTTTCTAATTCAAACAAAATTCTACTTAATGATTGATAAATGTTAAGATTATAAAAAAATCCTATTGCGGATTTAATATATGAACAAATTTCAAAAATTCAATGACAGATGAATATTAGAAGATTCGGTACTTATCCAGTTTGTATCTGCTTTTTTGGAAAGTGCTTAGTCCCCCCTTTGGTTTTAGGGTTTGGGTTAGGGTTTGGGCTTAGGATACACGTAAGATGATTCTTATCCCACCCTATCCCTAACCCAGCCCTGATTGACCCTAACCCGAAATATGACAAACCATAGGGGGGACTAAGCACTTTCCAAAAAAGCAGATACAAACTGGATAAGTACCGAAGATTCTGTTTTATTGAGGATTAAATATTATATGTATTTACAATAGTAATCACGATAAATAGGTATGAATATGCAATTTCTTTTCTTTTTATCATTTGCTCATATTGGGCCAAGATTGGTATCATTGAATTCCTATATATCTGAGGGCATGGTGTAATCACTAATCATTCCAACAATTCGATATGAGTACAAAAAAAAATAAATTTTACCCAGGAAAATTCAAAAGATGAAAGGTTCTCCCTTTTTATCGTTCATTATTTAATACATGCTATTTTTTTTCCTGCAAAAAAAACTTTTTTTCCGCCAAAAAAATATTTTTTACCGCCAAGACTTTTTTTCCTCCAAAAATCACTTTTTTTGCCGCCAATACCCCTTTTTCCTCCAAAAATAACTTTTTTACAGCCAATGATCCAAAACATGAAATTTTTGATTTTTCTTTCTAAAAATGGAATGAAGCTCTCTCAGCCAAATAAGAAATAATCTTAGCCTTGAAAAATCTTTATTCTAGCCCTGATCCTTATCTTACGATATCCTTATTTTATTCTTAGCCCCTAGAACCCTTGCTCCGACCCTTAGCCCCTAACCCTTAGGGCCCATACTCCCAACCTAACCTACCCTAACCATAGCCCTTTAGCCCCTAGGACCCATGCTCCGACCCTAACCTACCCCTAACCCTAGCCCATAGTCCCTAGATCCGATGTTCCAACCCGTGTCTAAGTCCTAAATAGTGGCCCTAAAACATATTTTGAATAAAAAATTTTAGATTTTTTTGAGCATTGAACGTTTGAAATGGGTTGGATTAAATATAATATTATGATTTTTAAAAAAAAAAAATTAAAAATTTCATTTTTATGGGTCATTGGCGGTAAAAAAGTTATTTTTGGAGGAAAAAGAGGTATTGGCGGTAAAAAAGTGATTTTTGGAGGAAAAAAAGTCTTGGCGTTAAAAAATATTTTTTTGGCGGAAAAAAAGTTTTTCTTGGAGGAAAAAAAGGTTATCACTTATTTAATCGATGTGTCTCAATGACCTGAGCATAAATCTGTTATTTGTCTTACATAAAAGTCAAAAATTAAAAGATTATAGGATATGGCAATTTTAATTTTCATAATTATGATTAGTATTAAGGAGATTAGTAGTCTAAAGTCTAGCTTGGGAAAAGCTAAAGGCTTAATAGGAATAAGATAAAATATATTTCTGAGTATATTTAAATAAAGATAACCCACAAGGGAAATCCTTCAGCCTTCACTATTTTGATTTTCTTGGAGCCATAACTATTTATATTTACTTTTTCTCAGATCGACTTGTATTTTTTTATTCATTAATCATGGAAAGGGGTAGAATACTACCAATTTTGTTCCGATTGGAGCCTTAGACTAAAACTTAAACTCCAGGAAAATATTTAAATTCTAGTAAACCCTAATAAATACAATCAATATAATCAAAAAAAAACCAACGAGAGCATTCCATTACATGCCACACTAGATAATCCAAGAAGAGCTAGACCTCCGATGCACGCTACAATTCTAGCGTCTGTATATTGATCTAATGCAATTTTTTTCTTGTTTAAGTATTCATCCTTCTTCGATTTAACCAACCCTTTGAGCTCACTGATATCTTAAAAATTATTATATTTTTTATTAGGAAATATTTAATTTGTCAAAAAAAATTTGAAAATGTCGAAAAGATTTTAGCAGTTTAGCGGGTTGCCTCTAGACCACCAAATCTTATACCCATTCGATAGATCACTTCAAGACGCGTCGATTGATATATAATTTGTTCTTGGTATTATAAAAAATTAAGGTTTTTAAACCGTTTAAACCATTTTATGGGTTTTGATTTAAAACCAATTAAACCATGACTATAAATCGATGTGTCTTATCAATTCCTGTATAGGATTTGGAAGTCTAGAACACACCACTAAGCCGTTATAATCTTTTCGATATTTTCAATGTTTTTTTCGATATTTTCAATGTTTTTTTTTGACTAATTAAATATCATCTTTTTTAATTTAATTCGAAAAATAGTCAGTAATCCAAGATAAAATTTTAATATAAGGAATTTAGATAAATCTCTCCTTTCCCTGAGATTTCAAATCTTAATTTAAATAATTTTTTTAACTACTCTAATACAAAGGATATCAATTTTATTAATAATAGAAAAATAAAAAATATTGCATTAATTATTATATAAAATTATACAGCAAGTAGCTAACACTTGTGGATTTTGATTTATGGATTTTAATTTTTAATATTTTCATTTCGGATTACAGCAGGCGGATTTACAAAGAGATATAAATTTTCAAATTAAATTACAAATTATTAATTTTTTAAGCGTTTTTTAGGAAAATTCTCAGAATATTTTTTAATCTATATAAAATAATTATTAAATTTTTGAAGTGTCATGTCAAATTCAATTAATTGCTAGACAGTAAATACTTTTTTGATAACTTTAGTTAGTCATTCGGCTGTTTTATATAAAAAATTTTTTTGCTAAGGTTATATAATTTTAAAAAATTAAATTGTTGTATAACTGTTTCGGATAAGCCTTATGTATAGTTTAGCCTTTCTCCGCTGCAAATTAAAAAATTTTAATAAATTATTATTTTTATTTCAAATGTATATTTTTTAAATCTTAAATTTTGGTCAGAAAATTGAGAAATTCTTTATATGGAAAACGCAAATGCCAGTTTTTCAAGAGGAAATCCTTAAACGAAAATCCACAAATAAAAATCTGCAAGAATCGCATCACTACCTAATAAGTAAACCTTTTAATAAATTTTAGTTTTTAAATCATTTTTAAATAATATCATAATTTTTTAAAATTTTATTGCTAAAATTATTTTGGGAAAATTTTTAAATTATATTATAGAAAAAATATTTATTTTTTTAGTTTAGATTAGCAATATATTTATGAATTTTTAAAAACAAACGTTTATTGCGGTCTTTCTCAAATAAACCGCACCATGGAGCTGGTTCTTTAGGCTCTTTAAGGATATGTTCCAGAACCTCTTGAATACAAACGGGAAAATGGCTTTGCGCATTTGTGCGACGCTCTTCATCCGCGGTCCATTGGTTGGTAGTTTTATAATCATCGTCACCGATCACATTAGGAACTCCAGGAGCCCAATCACCACGTTCGAATATCACCGTCTCTTGTTGAGTTGGGCGAAGATAATTAGTCGAAAATAGGATTAAAAAATGATGAAAATCATCTTTTCTTAAGAAAAATTATTATATCATTATAATTGCAGGGTTAAATTCCATTTAATTTAGTATCAGAAAAAAACAAATATAGACAAATATCAAGTACCCACTATCACCCAGGACTGGGGCCGGAACTCAAAAAAATAGGAACGGAATTTTTTTCGGAATTGGAATTTTGAATTTTTTCGAATTTTTTCGGAACCGGAATCGGAACGGAACTCAAACACCGGAATTCCAGCTTTCGGAACTGGAATTCGGAATTTCTCAAAAAATTTTTAAATCCATCAAAAAGTGGAAAAAATTTGAAAAAGCAAAAAAAATTAAATTTTTCTCCAAAAAATTATTTTCAATGATATTTCAAAAAATAAAATTGAGGGTTTAATATTCTGGTAAATGAAAAGAAACTTCAATGAAAGAATATGGCCCAAAAGCAAAAGCCACACTCTTGTTGGTGAATTGGCCGAAAGGGGCCCGGGAACGACGGTTCGACAACGACTTCCACCCAAATTTTTCAACTCCATCATATCATGGGTATTGATAAATGATTTTTTTAATTGAGGCTCTTTCTTTCAACGCAGATTTTATTGTTTGGCCAATTTTATCAAAAAACTCTCCAGAGAGAATTGAATTTTTCATTTTTTTATTCTTAAAAGAATTGTAAAACATAACTATTTGCTGATTTAATTAAAGAACAAAATATTATAGGAAAAATAAGTAATTTTAATAAAAAAAGGAATTCGTTTCAATAAATATTCTAAATTTTAGAATGAAACTAGCAAAGGGTCCCCCGCTTTTTTCGGAATTTTTCGGAATTCGACCACTTATCGGAATCGGAACGGAACTCAAGCACCGGAATTCCGGCATTCGGAATCGGAATTCCGGCCCCACCCCTGCTATCACCGTTGATATCCTGGTATTATTAATTACGGTATAATGCGAATATTATAATATTAATAAATAGGATATAAATTATTTTTTTGTTTTACTTTTTTTTATTCATGATAAATATTTTAAAAATTGTAATAAAAATTAGAAATATCTCATAATTTTATGGGTTTTAAATTATCTTTTAGAAAATTTTGCTGAAATATGCATGCTTAACGCTTTTGTTGTATTAAATCCAATTTCTAATTAATAAATAAATCGGATTTGAAATTGCACTAATCATTATAGCAAGAAAATGAAAGGCTAAATATTTGGAAATTGAATTTTTTGGATGTTTTGTGATTGCTGATTGGTAAATACATTTTGTCCACGTTTTTTAAATTCATTTAATTTATTCACCTGGGACGAATTAATTTTTCCTTTTTATTTTCTGAAGCGATATTACACTTAAAGACGTATATTCTAACTGTTGACTTTTCATAAAACAAGGAATTCTTGTCTAAATTTTTTGCGATTTATATTTTTAAATCATTTAGAACGCAAATTAGCAATGAGAAATCACCATTTTCAACGCGTTATTTTCAGCCCACATTTTTGTACTTTAATCAAAATGATTTAAGCTTTATCCTTAATTAATGATATTTTTCTTAATTTAAAAATCAGATTTATTTTTAAATTAAGATGATATTATTTGTTTTATTTGTATTATCTTTTTGTCGCCTTTTTCCTGTATCTGCTGCGGATTTAGTGAAGCAGCTGACGGATATCAACAAGGACAAAACAGATCTATCCTTATGCCATTTCAAATTCGAGTCGATTCCAGCCGATAATGCCAAAACCATGATGGACCGTTTTAACTATGCAAAGAATAAGGGCCAAAATATGTCGAATTTGATTAATGAGAATGTTGTATCTTACCCAGAGATCATGCGCATTCCCGATAAGAAGGATTGGGAAATTGAAGTGGAAGATAAGGTTTAATTTTCAAAAATATTTACATTAATAATTATTTAATGAATATGAATGATAATATGGTTTATTGATAGCTAACCATTAGGCTGGATAATCATTCAAAAGATGGTGAAAATTTCCCACTAAAACTTTATTTGAGAATTGGCTTTTTCCTAGTGATCTGATCAACACATCGAGAATTTTATTTTAGTTCATTTGAAAGAGCAGTCAAATTGAATCGTATTTTTTTGTGCGAGAAGTTGCTTCAAAATTGCTAACAGCTTTAAAAATTTAACTTTTTTTAAAAAATTAGATCCAATCTATAGGTGGTTAATAATTAATACGATATGCATGTTAAAAATATAAAATGGATTATATAGCTAACTTAATTGTTAAATAACAAAGATATTCTCATTACAAATTTTATTTCGGAAATATTCATATCAATATTATATTAAAAGATAAGCTTGAATCAAGCTTAAAATTTGTTTAAAAATTTTTCGTTTATTACAATCATTCATATTATATGGCATTTTTAATTAAAAAGGTACCCTTTGAACCACCAGTAATTAAACAAGGATCTGAATTCATTATTAATGGTTTCAAAGAACTTGCCAATCTGAATGCAAATTTCAAAATTCTTTTGGAAAATAAGGATTTGCAGGCAAATTCAATGTACTTGAATCGTGAAATTCGCATTATAAAAAACAAATATTGTTTCGCGCTATTGTGCTATTATTTAAAGAACAATGCTAAGCAAAATAAATATCTTGCAATGCCAGTTGCAATTTCTTATAACAAGGTTAATTTGGAAAAAGTATAATAGTTCAACTTATTAGCAATAAAAATTGCATAATTTATTTTATATAAATTATTTAATTTATCTATTACATGTTCTATCACTTTGTTAACAATATGAAATTAAATTTTTAAAATATCATAAATTATAAAAAAATTTTGATAAAATTATTTTTAAATAAAATATTTGAAAAAATAAGACAACTTTAATGGTCTATTCTTCTAGCTAGCTCATTTAAAATTATTTTAATCCGACTGACTATTGAGTAAAAAATAATTTTTGAATTTGAACTAGAAGTTATATAATTAGAAATATAATCAAAAATTAAATATTAAACAATAATAATACAATTAATAATTATAGGAAATTGCTCCAATCAGGGGTGGGGTCGAAATTTCGATTTTCGATTTCGATCATCGAAATTTCGATGTTTTAGTTTCGATTCGATTTCGATTTCGAAAAGCGTCGAGTTTCGAAAAAATTTCGAAAAAGGCAAAGGGGGAACCCTTTGCCAGTTTCAATGAAAAATTTGGTATGTTTTTGAAACGAATTCCTTTTTTACTTAAAATTTCCTTATTTTTGCTCAAAATATTTAGTTTTTTAATTTATTTTTCAATTATTAAATCATCAAAATATGTTTTATAATTGTTTTAGGAATAAAAAAATGAAAAGTTCAAGATTTTAATAATATTATTTTGATGGAAATGTCCAAACAATAATGTAACATGGAAAGAACCGCACCTAAAATAATCATCGAAAAAAAATCTACCAATTAATTTGTCATTTAAAAAATATCAAATAAAACCTTATGAAAAAAACCAAAAATTTCTTAAATAGAAAAGCTAAGTTCAGTTGGGTATTGGCTTCATTGGCAACTATTTTTGGCCAATAACAAAAACAAGAAAATTTGAAAAAGTTTCTTTTATTTTATCGAAATGCTAAACCCTAAAATTTTATTTTTGAAATATCATTGAATATTTTTTTTGGATAAAAATTTCACTTTTTTGTATTTTCAGAATTTTTTTCAATTTTTAAAGGATTTGAAAATTTTTTGAAAAATTTCGAATTTCGATTTCGATTATCGAAATTTCGACGTTTTAGTTTCGTTTCGATTTCGATTTCGATTTGGAAGTGAGTTTCGATTTCGAAGCAAATTTCGATTTCGATTTTTTTGAGTTTCGACCCCAGCCCTGGCTCCAATGGTTGAAGCTTTCACAAAAAAACCACTGGGTGATTGGGAGGTGCCTAAAGATATTCTTGAGATTGCACATAAAGAGACAGAGTTAAAAGATAAGACTTCAAGTGGAAATTTGTATGCCACAATTGCTGATGACTCAAAGAAGGAGACTGTTTTCGTTCAAATCGCGAAGGCCTAGACCTAGATGATGCATGATGGTTAAATTGGAGAAAAGACAAAAGATACTGATGAAAAATGATTCTTTTTCTTATTTGATTCAGCATCAAAAGTAAATAAAATAATTGCATTAAAAATAGAAAATTATTAATTTGCGACGAAAAATACAGTTAAGCCCTTTTAGAAATGAGAATATTTAAGGCTAAAAACCTGGTCAGCATTTTAAAATTTTTCTCTGTTATGCCTCTTAATTTATTTACAAGTGCTCGGTCGCCGCTTCGCGGCTCCCGAGCGCTTGTAAAACGACATAAGAAAGAAAATTAGTAAAATATATAAACATTCCATTCGAATTAAAATAGAAGATTGCAGTCCTAATTGAAGAATGAAACACGCTGTGGATTATCTAGCTAATTTTACACTTTCTTACATACTCCCTTGATCATATCCTCACTTCATCTTTTTCATATCAATCAAAACTTCTTTTCATAAACCATATCACACACTTTCATTTTCCATTCATATTTCTCACTAAATTCATTCGTCCCTTAAATTTACCTAACATCTCTTTTGTTTACCTATCATTCTCGACTATTCCCGGTTTTATGCCTTTCTCCTGGCTTTTTACATTCCATTCTCGACTATTCCCGGTTTTATGCCTTTCTCCTGGCTTTTTACATTCCATTCTCGACTATTCCCGATTTTATGCCTTTCGTTCTCGACTATTGTTGGTTTTTACCGTTACTCTCGACTATTCTCGGCTTTATTCCATTCATTCTCGACTATTCTCGGCTTTATTCCATTCATTCTCGACTATTCTCGGCTTTATTCCATCCATTCTCGACTATTCCTAAATTTACACCTTCCATTCTAGGCTATTCTCGACTTTATACGTTCTATTCCTGGCTTTTTCCCTTCATTCTCGACCATTCTCGGCTTTTAACCTTCATTCTAGACCATTCTTGGCTTTTTATTTTAGCCTTCATTCTCGATCATTCTCGGCTTTTTAGCCTTCATTCTCGACCATTCCCTGCTCTTTAGCCTTAATTCACGACCATTCCCCGCTTTTTATCCTTACTATAAACAAATTGCAATATATGGAATTGAAAAAAATTAAAATAATATCAAAAAAAATATTCTCACAATATTATAATATTGCTTATTTGAATATCGCCAACATCATTTGTACTATCAAAAGAGAACATTCAATTCTCGAATCTCGATATCAATAGGACAAATTCTTAGAAGAAAATTAAATATCAAAAAATATATTCTGATTATCATGATTCATAAAAAGTAGGTTAATCGGCTTTTTTTTATTTATTATCTCACAATTGCCAATATTCATATTCATAAAATGAGCAATTGAAAGAGGCAATGGAAGTTTGAATTACAGTTTCAAATTGAATTTTTTTATTTTATTACATATCCATTGAGGGAATAAAAATTATTGCAAAATTATAGGATCTTTCACAACATATTGGTATTGACATGATTTAACATTGCAGTCATTTCTCGATGATTAGCCATTCTTATTGCGCAAAGAATCCCAAGAGAGGCTAAAAATTATAAATATATATTAATAATAATAATTTATTAATGCAGACAAATATTTTTAATATTGAAAAATTATTTTTTTGATACTTACAAATTTTTGTCTTGCAAATATTATTTTCTTTATCCCACTTATTTAATTAGTTTATGTATTTACCCGGCGGATTGAACGCTACTCCCATCCGGGCGCAAATGCACTTGGCTCATTTTATTTTGATGGAGCAGCAAATTGAGACCGCGCATTTCAGCAACGTGGTTGGGATGATCAACGGGAACAATGTCAGGCAGAGCAAATTCCAAATGGGCAATTTCATTATCCATATGGCAACTGGAAATTGAACATGTTAATTTAATGCATTATTTAAAAAATAATATTTGCTTATTCGTTAAAGGCTAAATCGATCCAAATGTTTGGAACCGTCCGGGGTCAATTCCACAATAGATAAAAGGCAGGGCCAATATGGTCAATTCCACAATAGGGTCAATGTGGGCGTTTTCGACTTATAATAAATCAGAAACCGGTTTTAGACCCTACAAACCTTATACCATTTTGTAGATATCATCAAAACGCATCGATTGGTATATAATTTGTCTTGATTTGGGCCAAAATTAAAGAGTTTAAAACCAAAAACTGGAATAGATGGTTTAAACGGTTTAATATCCTTTAATTTGGATCAAACCATGACAAATTATATACCAATCGATGCGTCTCGGTGAGATCTACAAAATGGTATAAGGTTTGTAGGGTCTAAAACTGGTTTCTGATTTATTATAAGTCGAAAACGCCCACATTGACCCTATTGTGGAATTGACTACATTGACCCTATTGTGGAATTGACATAGCACCGTTTGGAACATTTATTGTAAAATTTCAATATTTATTATTATTTTTGCCTACACTTTTAAATTTCATCATGAGTGAAAAACAATTTTGGTAAAGAAAAATTTATATTTTATTTGATTTTAGGATTATAATTTATAATATAAAAAGTCATTGATATTAAGTTAGGTCAAGTCAAAATAAATTTTGGTGTCTAGAAATTTAAAGTTCTTCTACAAGAATTTGATGAGCATTGAGCCGATAATCAGCAAATTAAATGTTAAAGAAATAAAAATGACGAATATTGTGTGATCGGTATCGGAAAAAAGAGGCTAATTCTAATAAAAAGGAATAGGAATAAAATTTTTCGAAAAAATTAAAAAATAATTTCTAAATTTCCATCAATATCTTAAAAACATTTGGTTATACACATAATAAATTTCGATAATAAATTTATTTTTATTTTTACTTGTGTTTGATGTGCAATTTAATGCCCTCAAAGCGATCCGCCATCTCATCGGCTCTTTAAAAAATTTTTAAATTTTATTTTAAATTTTTTAATTTACGAGAACATTCCCATGCATTTGCGTTGATAGAAACTGGCGACATTCCAAATTTTGCCTTTTTGAATCCAAGCATTTGTTGCATTTTTGAACGATTTCATAGTAGATTTGTGGCTTAAAAAAATTAAATTTTGCAATATATTGAGTTTGCTTTAGCCAAAGATTATAGTCGATGTCAAAAGCAATATTTTTTTAAATTAAATTTTCAAAGAATTAATTTGATATTAATTATTTCTTTTAATGCAAAATATTCCAGACCCTTCTTTTGTTTCGGCATAGCATTTAGTAAATGTACTGCCTGATTTCCACTCATAAGTGGCCCAAATTTCGATCTCAACCTCATGCACTCCTGGGTCAGAATCGGGATTAAATTCACTGTCAGTCAGTTTATGTTTCTTGATGTGCAATTCACTGAAATTGCAGATTGTGCAGCCATCGAAAAAGACCAATGCCAAATCTGTACATATTGTTGAAATAATAAGTTTATTAAAGAAAAATTTTCCACAAAATTATTCAAAACACCATTTTGAGGTTTAAATTTTATTTAAGATTTATTATGATATTTAAAATAAATTGTTTAAGATTAAATATCAATTTGATATTAAAATAATAACTGCCTTCTTTAGTACCAATTTTAGGCAAAAAATTTCATTTTTGAAATGATATAGGGGTAGTAAAATTTAATATCTCCGAAAAATTGAGTTCAAAAATTTTCTAGGAATATGACCAATACTGATACTGATAACCATTATGGCAAATGTTTTGATAATTAATTTTTTAATTTTGTATAATTTCAAAAGAAAAATGATTTAAAAATAAATGGCAAAGAATAAAATAAATGCTCATCAGTTTATTTAATGAGTTTTAATGTTCATTATCTCTTTAAAAGTATAAAATTCAATTGTAATTAAGGGAAACAGATTGAAATTGGAAAGGAGTTAAGCAATGTGATTAAAATTTGTATTAATAATTTTTTAAAATTAAAAATATTTTTACCTTGTTTGTCCCCTTTGACGATGGAACTTTCACTGGCAGGGCCATTCTCGAATACATGCGCCAAAATGCATTGCTTGCGTAATTCATAGTATGGATCGCCACATTCTTTGCCATAATTATCCATTTGTCCCGCCCATTCATGAAAATCATTGATACAGCCAATTTCCATTGGTCCATCAGTGCCATATGAATGATCCAATGCGAGCATATATTCGCCTTTGGCATCGTCCCAGATCTACAATTGAAAAAATATTAGATTATAAGAAAAAAAATTAATTTCTTAATCAAATAAAACAATATTTATAATTGTGAATTTGACATTAAAAAATTTATTTTTGAGTATTTTATAAATTTTCTTTGATAAATGAGATTTAAAATTCCGAAAAAATATTGAAAATTGCAGAGATATCAATTTTACTATAAAAATCTGATCTTCATTCATAATATCATAAAAAATATAAAAATAAAAAATACCCCGCATTTTCCATTATCATAAAGAACGGATGCTTCCTTAGGAATGTCCTCAAAACCAGTGAGCAGTTTTTCTCATTTCCTCGTTTGGCATTATTTCCTCATTGGATTCACCTCCACCATTTTGTCCAGGAAAGTCGACATTTGGTTTTGGCATTTTTTGTCCCGAAAAATATGGAAAAGTTTGGAAGAGAATGATCACAAGAATAATTGGGTAGTGAGAGAAAAAATTCATTTTTCTGAAATGAAAATTATTTTAAATTTATTTTTATGGGATAAAGTAAAATTAAAAATTCATAAAATATGAGAAAATATAATTTTATTACTTTAAATCAAATTTATTAAAAAGTAATTTTGAATAATAAAATTGTGAATGAATTTTTATTCTTTTTAATTTGAAAATGACGATAGATATAGATAAATTGATGACTGTCCCTGTTTTATAAATTTTCCACCGAAAATGATTAATCATTTTTAATAAAATCCTACTAAATTTTTTATCATTTCATTTGATTAATCTTTCAATTACACAAATTATTTTTCAATTTTTAACAATCTAAATCAAAAATGAAAAAATTCAATTACTTCATGTTCATCTCCTTGACCATCTTCATTTTCTTCCATTTGATGCCTTCTTCTGACGGTCTCAGCATTATTAATAAAAATATTCTAAAAAATGTTTTTTGTATAAATTAAATTCTAATTTTTAATTAAAAATACACTTAATTGCCAATGCTAATTTTTGTTGTGGATAAATAGCTAAAATATTTTGGAATTCTGGACATACTTTTTTCTACTGTTCTGAATAGATTTTTCATTGTTTTACTCATTCGGTTCAAAAATTTTAATTGAAAAATTAAAAAATATATAAATTAAAATTTTATTTTATTGAATTTGATTCGTTATATTCAAGATATTTAAAATATAAAGAATTTTTCTTAAAAGAATGAAATAACTTAAAATTTATAAAATTCATCTAAAAAATTTTTAGCTCGTAAATGTTGGTTCGACGAATCCAAAGTTGAAATTGTCAAACCGGAATTCGTTCACAATTTCACTGAGGAACCACCCAAAATGTTTGAGCAAATTTGTGCCAATCCGGATGATGAATGCGTCTACATCAAATGTTATGCCAATGTTTCTGATGCCAAGAAAATTGGTGATTTTAAATAATTTTATTAAATGACAAAAATGAATTTTATTATTAAATTTCCAAATTATAAATTTTTTATTTCGCAATTTTTCCGACTATATTCAATCGCCATTACCAAAATTAAATTACCATAATAAAGTTTAATAACTTTCATTTTTTTAATAAAATTGTTCATCTTTTAATGTAATAAATTTTATTTTTACAATAACTCAAATTATGAATAAAAATAGCATACATTTTTAAAATTTAAATATATAAATTGCTTTTTTTCAGTGTTCCATAAGCTGATTGATTGCCATCCGCATGTGAATTGCAGCGATTTGGAGGCAATTTGTGGTTCCGAAAAAATTCCCATTGAATATCGCGGCCTTGACCCCAAATTTGATGAACCAATCGCCGAATGCAAATCATGTTCCGAGGATTTATGCAATCATTCGAATGATGATGAGAAGAAAAATGGCAGTGTGGGCAAATTTGTGGGAAATTTGGCCATGTTTGTGATTCAAGGTCATTTTTGAATATTTAATTTAAACTTTTTATTTTTTAGCTGCAATTGGATTGGCCATTTGGGCATTGCTTGAATGAGAATTGAAGAACAAATAAAGCGATTTTAAATTTTTTGGATCATTTGATAATGAAAATTGGATAATTTGAATAAAATTGCATTTCGTGCTTTTTAAACATTTTCATCGTTTTTTTTTATTAGATTTTACTATGTGAAATATTATTTTTTATTTATCCCAGATGTGAGTTGCCGTTGCCGACCTCATTTTATCCGGCTTATTATTAGTTTATATTTATAGGTCAAAAACCCATTATGAAATAAAACCCCTTGAAATTGAACTTTCTGTAAAAATTTTGAACAATTTTTGAATTTTTAATTAAAAAATAATATCTTTCATTAAATGTTGGTAATTTTCTTTACATTTTTTTCCTTTTTAAAAATAAATACACAATTTTGTTATCGCTGATATTCAATTTTCATATGTACTCAGTGGTTAATTCTTCATTATTTAAAATATATGCTGCGGTCTTATAAAATAGTTTCCCAAAATTTTTGAGCAATATTAACAAAAATTTGCCAGAGGAAATTTTCTCAACCCAATTCCATTCATTCATTAAAATGTTGGTAGAATATCCATCAAATCCTATTCTCATAAAGACTTTGTTGTATTCAAAAATTTTACTTGAATTCCACAAATGCCTACTCTCATTCAGTGTTCAGTCTCATTCATCCCGGTGTGAGTCATTTCAGCACCGGTTCAGTATATTTTCAGCATTTCATCCTTCCAACAATTAATCAATCCATTACTCCTTCCCTTCAATTATATGGATAATATGGATTCCATGAATGCTTTTTTTCCTCATCATCTTTTTTGCGATAAATAATGCATTCATTTTAAGCAATACATGAATACTATTGTTCTTTTGAAAGGTATATCTCTTTGTACTAACTTTTATGTATTTAAAAAACAAAACAATTTTTTATATATTCCAAAATACTTATGCTGATTCTTTCCATCTTTAATGTTTTCATTTATTTCTAAATAAACAATAAGATTATGAAATGAAAAGAAAATCCTCTAATAATGGAAGACGGCGACTTTCAAAGACAATTTTGCCCTTTTTAAACGAATGGACTCGCCATTCATTGTTTTCTTTTAATCGGTATAAAATAAAATGCATAAAATAGAATTCAAACTGTCATGTGCCAGATGCACTTTTGAAATTTCATTTCTTATTCATAAAATGACACTTATATACCATTAAATTTTGGAGAAGTGTGACAAAGTTTTTATTTTGACAAGATGAACAATAATATTTTCAAAATGTACATTGAAGACGCCTTTTTGTTAAAATTACAAAAATTGCATTTATACATATATTCTTTCAAAGGAAAAGGATGGTAAAGAATTCAAAAATGTCATGAATAGAATTAAATTAAATCCCAACATTTAAATATTTACTAATTTTTTGGAATATTTCATGGGAAATTAGGTCATCCTCATTCATTTTTCCATTATTGGCTTTTTATTATCCCCATCCCATCATAATTTTTCAAATATTATTAGCCGGAGGGTAATTTCCCAATACATTTTCAGTCCACAATTTTACCCTTATTTTTATTATTTATTCCCCAATAATAAAAGATCGAAAATTTTCTTTCCTTTACTTTCGTTTTTAGGGTTCCATGACAATTCGTCAGTGCGACAATTCGGCAGTACGACAATTCGGCAGTGCGACAATTCGGCAGTGATTTTTTTTTGTAAAAAAATATGTATTTATGGACAATCGATGATGGGGAATCCGAATATGATATTGGTTTTTTAATAAAATAATTTTTTAAACCGTTTTCGGTTTACAAACCGGTTTGAAAAAATTTGAACTTTAATATTTTGGGTCATCAATCGACGCGTCTTGACGAGCTGATCGCCAATCTGCTATTGGTTTCGCATAAAACCTAAAAATAAAAAAGTTATGACCATTTAAGTCATGAAGTAAGCACTTTATGCAAATTTAAGGCCAAAACTTTTTTATTTTTAGGTTTTATGCGAAACCAATAGCAGATTGGCGATCAGCTCGTCAAGACGCGTCGATTGGTATATAATATGACCCAAAATATTAAAGTTCAAATTTTTTCAAACCGGTTTGTAAACCGAAAACGGTTTAAAAAATTATTTTATTAAAAAACCAATATCATATTCGGATTCCCCATCATCGATTGTCTCTAAATACATATTTTTTTTTGAAAAAAAATCACTGCCGAATTGTCGCACTGCCGAATTGTCGTACTGCCGAATTGTCTCACTGACGAATTGTCGGACCACCGTTTTTAGTTAAATAAATTAATTTTAATTTTGATTTCAATTCCATCCAATGAATTCAAATTCAACCAATTCATCCATTTCTTTTGCTGCCGATGAAGAGGGCCTTGACATTGAGGAATCGGAATCATCAATGAATTCATATCGTTTTGTAAATGTAAAAGATATGAATAAATTGGCAGATGAATTGCAAAAAGTGAAGGTGAATTTAATATTTAAATTAATTTAAATTAAAATTAAGAATAACCTTGGAACTACCGGGTAATGAAATTATAAAGGAAAAAATTGAACTATACAATGGTTTTACATTTAAATGGAAACCGGCGAATCTTTCGCTAACCCCTGTAATCACCGGTAGACCGGCTATGCCTGTATTAGGCAGTAAATTCATCACCAATGGTGAGGAGGCGGCTATTGTGCCTGAACTTCCAAAAGATTTGTATTGCCCTACAGAAGTGGATGCAGACTATCTACTTAAAGACTGTAGATTATCTAGAGCCCGGCGCGGATTCCGGGTCCGTACGGATTATCCGGACCCGGAGTCCGAAATCCGTACATTTTTTGATTTTCCGGATTTTTTCCGGGCCGGATTTTTGTACGGATTATCCGGTCCGGTCCGGCCCGGGATTTTAGCCAAACGAAAATCCGGCCCGCGGGTCCGGATTTTTTGCATCCGGATTTCCGGATTTTTCAAATGCTAGTAAAAAGGACCATTCATCCTATTTCTGTGAATAATTTTTTTTTGAAACGATCCAAATTCCAAAATTCCTTTAAAATCTTTATTTAATAATTTCTTTTTTTAATTCTTTCTTTAATATATTTTTATTTTTTATTTTATAAAATACTTATTCATTTCTTCTTTTAGAATTTCGAATCTCTCGACATACTAGAAGTAGATGATGAAAATAATAAAAATGATGAATAATTTATTTAATTCGAAATAATTTAATGTTATTTTAATTTTAATTCATTATCTGAATTTTTATTTAAAATTTTCTATCCAATTTAGAGTGAATAAATAGAATTATGTCCGACAATAATCCTATTTATAAAATTGGGCTTTTCAACAAATTATCAGCAGAAAAAGCTGAATGCATTCAATGCAAAAACAACAATGAAAGGAAATATGAATTTGCGATTTCACATGGAAGCATAAAATCCTTAACAACACATTTGGGTTCCAAACACAAAAATTCTGAACATTTTGAGCATTATCAAAAATTGGCAAGTTCGGGACAAAACAAAGAGAAAGAAGAAAATCCAAAAATTGATACATTTGTAGTCAGAAGCAGCGGTTTGTTTTGCGAATAATCGGTTTAGTTGTAAACAACAATTAGGTATGCTTTCCAAATTGGATAAAAAAGTTATCAATCTCATCGCAACATCAAATCTTCCATTTAATCTCATCAATAGCCCTTACTTCAAAGCAATTTGCGATCAAAAGACGGAGCAATTAAAAGAAGAAACGCATTATCGACGATATGCTCTTCCACTGGTCTACGATGCGGTA
Source organism: Pratylenchus scribneri (assembly GCA_030063045.1). Classification (NCBI taxonomy): domain Eukaryota; kingdom Metazoa; phylum Nematoda; class Chromadorea; order Rhabditida; family Pratylenchidae; genus Pratylenchus; species Pratylenchus scribneri. The sequence continues at coordinate 463,470 of JAQSEB010000127.1, forward strand.
AGAAACAAACTCCTTATTGAATTGAAACAATTTGGCGGCATTTCATTCACTTCGGATATTTGGAGTGAAAATCACAGTTTTATCAGGTTATTTTTAATGCTTGAATATTTAAATAAATTTATAAATTAGTTTGACGGCCCATGGGATTAGCTCCCGATGGAAGAAAAAATCATTCACACTTTCAATAAGCCATTTTCCTGGATCGCATACTGGCGTAGCAATTGCTGAGAAAATAACTGAAATGATGAAAAGTTGGAAAATTGACGAAAAATCAGCCCATGCATTTGTGACCGACAAAGGATCGAACATGATTAAGATAAGAAAAATATAATGAAACTCAATACAAATTATTTTTTACAGCTTCGAATATCTGCCAAAATCAATTTCAAATGCTGTCTGCGCCGCCCACATGCTCAATCGAGCAGTCCAAACCAGTTTTGGTGAAAAAAAAGATGCAATTTGTGGGCTATTTTGTATGTATTTTATTTAAATGATATCGAAAATATAATATTTTATTAGCAAATTGTCGCAAAATTGTTGCCCGTGTGAAATATTCAATCAAAGCTTTAGAAGAATTAGAACTGGCACAAATTGCTGAGAATTTGCCCACTCATAAACTTTTGCAGGTAGGTAAACTTTTTAAATAAGTTCATAAATAAAAAAAACAGGAAATGAGCGTCCGTTGGAATAGCAGCTTAATTATGATCCGCCGCCTTGTGGAACAGAAAAATGCAATCAATAAAGTCGCCTTTGACAAAATGGACATGAAATTAACATTGACAAAAGGCGAATGGATTTTATTGCAACCATTGATTGATCTACTGACACCAGTGGAAGAGGCTTCATTATTATTTTCCAAATCAACAATTTCTGTTCAATTTCCATATGCAAAAACACTGGTTCATGATTTGTCAAAATTGGATTTGAGAGTTCCAAGAAATATTGAAATTGAAGAAGGCGATTCGAATAATGATCAAGTTATAATTGAGATAGAAGATGTCAGGAAGCGTTTAATAAATGGCATCAAAGAAAGATTTTTTGAATTGGAAAATCAAAAGTAAATTTAAATCCTATATTATTAAAAACATATAATTATTTTTTAGATTGCATGCAGTCTCAATGTTTCTTGATCCCAGATTCAAGCATCATTTTGCATCTGATAAAGCAATTTTCCTAGCAAGGTTTAAAGAATTTTTTATCAAATACATAAAGAAAATAAAATTTTAGCGTGTCAAAAATGTTGAAAGACGAATGCGAGGTACAAGAATCAACTGAAAATCGAGAAGAATTTGAACCACCATTGGCTGAAATTCCCGAGGATATTGAAACAGAAGAATTTGAATTGAATGCTGCAAATTCTCCGCCGGCAAAACGCACTTGTTTTATGGATTCGGTGGCTAATCTGGTGCAAGAACAACAAAGTTTATAAGAATTTTGTGAAAAAGCTATTGAATAAAATTATATTTCAGATCCAATTCATCAGGCTAAAGGACTTTCGGATTTGGATGCGGAGATAGAAAAATATGTGAATATTCCACCCATCAAACAAACGGCATGCCCACTTGAATGGTGGATGCAAAATGAGTGCCAATTTCCTGGATTGGGCAAAATAGCGAAAATTTTTCTTTCAACGCCTGCAACAAGTGTGCCGAGTGAGCAATTATTCAGTGTGGCGAGAGATGTTTATGATTACCGCCGATCAAGTTTGAACCCAGAAACAGCGGAAATGTTAATTTTCCTTAACAAAAGTATTCCAGAAGTTGGCTCATATTAATTTGAATTAATTTGATTTCGTTTTTATTTTATCGCGATAAATTTGATTTCATTTTTATTTTAATTAATCGCAATAAATTTTATTTATTTTTTACTTTATATCTGCGAAAAAAATTTTTTTGAAAATCCGGAAATCCGTATCCGGATCCGTACAATTTTAAGGTACGGATTATTTCCGGACCGGATTTAGTACGGATTATCCGGTCCGGTCCGGCCCGGGATTTTTTCGGTTCGAAAATCCGGTCCGCGGGTCCGGATTTTCCTTCGCGCCGGGCTCTAAGATTATCTCTTGATGTTTGCCCCTATTGCCGTCCCGATCACGATAGTGGGACTGTGAAATGCCATTGTAGGGAGCTAAACCTAGAACAATACATAAATAGTCCATTAGCAAAATTACCACAGCCCCAAGGGCACCTTACACTTCTTTTTGATGAAGGGGAGGTTGTAGCCCGAACCCCGTATATCCCTGTGGTCATGACAGCCAAAATGGATGGGATGAGGATTGTATCCCAAAACATTAAAGCCAAATGTCAAGTAGAACCTATATCGTTAGTGGGTTGCTACAAATGCGCAACCGGTGGTCGGTTTGACTACCGGTGCACCTCAACTTATGGGAATCCTTTGGCTGAGATCAGGTGCGAAAACCAACTCACCTTTTTTACACGCTGCTCAGTGAATGGCACCACTGACCACACAATATTGAGCCTGGACCAATCCTTGGTCAACATGCATTGCATTGTCAAGTGCCGAGCTGGAATAACAGAATTTGATTTAAAGGGCAAATTAAATTATGTTGTGAAAAAATTTGAGGAATTAAGCCTATCGGAGAAAGAAATAATTAGCCCCCCTGGTCAATATGCTAATTTTATTCAAGCTATGGCTATGGATTTATTAGGGGGCAATCTTTATGCAATTGGCTTAATTCTTTCAGTTATTGTCATTGGAATCATTTTTGTCATTCTATTTTTGAAATTTAATCCAATGTTTCGCATTTATCGAAATTTAATTCGATTTCTTATGATCATTTCCTTATTTGGAACAGTTAAATGTGAAACGGAGCTATTTGAAGCCGTACTAAGGGATGAAGGAACTGTTTTCGTTCCCCTTTTGGTTCTGGCTTTAATTCTTTTGGTTTTGGCTTTTCTCATTTGTTTCGGTTTCTTTGAATGGCTGAAAGTCCAAATAAACCTAATGAATAGGACCCGACGTTTAGCAAATAAAACCGAATTGATAATTATGAGAGCAAACCCATTAGAAACCAAAGAATGTGCTATTTGTTTGGAAGAATTTCAAAATATGGAAAAATTGCGAATTTTGCCTTGTAAACATACATATCATGGCATTTGCATTGATCAATGGCTGGCCAAAGAGTCCACATGTCCACTTTGCCGCCTGGACATTGGGCTGAATCTGGTCTGAAAAGGAATAAATACATAGATTATTTATCAGATTTTTATTAAATTATTAAATTTATTTTTTATTATTTATTTGATTGATCAAAGATCATCTTTTTCACATTCATTTTTGTTGGATTGGGATTAATATAAATTTGGGAAATTCCCAAATTCCCAAAAAAGAGCGAATTGAATAATAAAAATGCACATTTGTTTACATTTTCTATGGAAATTGCCTTTAAGGCTAATTAAAGGGTGCTTTATTTGGGAATCTGTAAATTGAGAAGCCCAGATGCTCCAAAAAAGGGCGAATTCCCACCTAAAGAAGATTAATTTATTCATAAATTTTCTATTGTCCATTCAATCATTTCATAAATTTCCATTTTGGACCTTTTGATTCCTTCTAAGGACGATTAGGAATACTATTTATATGGGCAATTATTCCTTTATTTTATATTCATTTTCCAAAAAATTGTCCTACACATTCATAATTCATCCAAGATACTTACCCAAATAAAGGGCAATCCATTGAATTATTCCTGAAAAAATAAAGTTAATTAATTTTCTAATTCTTTAGCAAAATCATTTTAAAGCTAAATTAATTAATTAATTAATTAATTCAATGGATCAACAAATCATTCAAGCGCTCTTGGCGGCTTTTGCTCAACAAAACGGGCAAAATGTGGGCCAGCAACCATCGGGTGAGAGCATTTATTACCATTTTGGTTCATATTATCCTTATTTTTTCCTAGATGGGAATGGAAAGAGCCAAAATGGTCGAAAGAAGGAGAATAAGGTGATGGTGCCTCCAGCGGGATCTCGTCCAAACGTCCTCAATTATATGGACAATGGATCGGGTAAATTTATTTTTGACCTATCCCATTAATAAATTGATCTTATTAAAGGCTCTTCAAACCAGAATGGAAATGGAGAATTGCCGAAAAAGAACAACAAATTCACGCCATACCCACCTCTCTATCCGGCCATCAAGGAGCTGTCGGACACAATCAAAACTTGCCACGCTGAAGCAATGGCAAAAGTTGATGAGCTGATCGCCGCACAGAACACCTTGAATGCAATGGTCCTTGGAAAGAAGGAGGGAAAGAAGGAAGTGAAACCGGAAGATAAGCCGGCGGAAACTGAAAAGGATGAAGCCAATAATGATGGATGAATTCTTTTGATGGCCCCCAGCTCTGTCATGGACAGAAAAATAATTTGTTAATTTGTTGTTAATTTAAACCTTTTGGCCATTTTATTTTAATGTTGGAAAAAATAAATTTGTTGGCCTTAAATTTTGTTCAAATTAATAAATCAAAGATCAAAAAAGAGTAAAAAATGGGATTGCCCGAAGGCATATTTTTTGAATCCAAAAAAGGAATGGATTTAGTTTGGTCAATGGTTACCGATCTATTGGGGATTGAAATTGGACTTTTGCCTATTGGAATTGGATTTTTGCCCACCTTTTGCCTGTGCCCACCTTTTGTGTTGCCGACTGGATTGCCCATTGGATTGTCAATGCCTACCGTTTTGTGCGCCAATGCCATGGATGTGCAGAAAAATGGATGAAATGGATGATGTTGAGCAGAAAAAAATGGATGATTGGACGAGATTAAAAATGGAAAGAGATTAAAAATGAATTAAAAGAAGATTAAAAATTGAATATAAATACTTCATATTTTTTGTGCATTTTTTATACCTTACCTCATACTTTTTTTCAAAAACTTCAAATTCGCTTAATAAAAATTCCAACAAACGACCTTTGCGTACTGTACTTCAAATTTGGTGTAACAACAAAAAGTGTCTAGGCCTTCTTCAATTTGCAAAGAGTCTAGGCTATTTTCATTCAATTTACGTCTAAAATTTCAATTCCCAAAATCCCCCTTTTTTCCTTCAATTTGCTGTTTGCCTTGCCGTGTTCTTCATTTCAACAACTTACCTTTCCCCACATATCCCAATTACTCCTTTTTCCCTCAACAAATTTTGATTGATTAATTGTCGGACTTTTGGATAGTCTCGACAATACGGCTACAGATTTATTAGAAATGAAAAAAAAACTTTTGGGTTAAAAATAATAAAGTTTGAAGTGAAAAAATGAGGCAAAAATCCCTTTTTTAAAATTATTTTGGACAATGAATGTTTAATTTATTAAAATGACATAAAACATTTACGGAGAAGCATTTTACTGCTATGATGAGAGTGAATTAAAAGCGGTTTGTCGATATTTTCCAAGGTGATTTTCAGGCCAAATCCATTGAGTGAAAATAAATCAATTGCTGAATCAATGCGGCAATTTTTCGTGGGTGAAACGCAGCCACAAATTTCCATTCATAAAATTTCGCGCGTATATAAAGCTATATTTCTCTCTTCTGGCTAGATGCAAATGACTGAGGGAGAGAAAGTAATGTAGAGAAATTCAGCTCTCGAAACAGCAACAGCATTAAATATAGGCATAATTTTGGCCAAAAGAGAGATTTTTCCATTGTTTTATTCAGCAATAGACCCATAATAATGTTTTTTACCATTTTTCTCCTCTTTCTATTAGTAACTAAATTTAATTGACAATAATCATAGGCGGACGCGCGAACAGCAGTTGACTTCAAATTCAAAGAACCAAAATGACATTGGGAGAAGAGTGAATCTTGTGATTCTGATTCTGAGGAGAAAAATGAGGGAAATCCGCATGTAATTCATTTTCAATATATTAAAAATTATTAAATAACATTTCAATTTTGAATAATTATCACAGTTAAAATTGAATCTTTTTTGGGAATATCATTCATTTAAATTACTCATCATTCTTCGTGGATTAAAAATATATTTTCAATTCTTTATTCAATTCATTTTCATTGTTTTCATTGATTTGGCTGTTTCTCACAATGTGCCTGAAAATTAATTTAAAAAAATTATTAAAATTTTTGGAAAATTCTAAATTTATTTTGAGAATCGAAAATTCATAAATGAATTTTCATTTTTTTAATTATATTTTTTATTTAAAAAAAAGCTAATTTTCTGTAAATATTTCAAAAATTTCCAAAAATTTTTATATATTAATTCAAAAATGATGGAAAATATTTAAATTTTTTTGAAATAAATTCTCAAAACAATTTTTAATTTTATGTTTTATTATCCTTTTGACTTGCCTCATCAGCGATGAACGCATTTTGATTGCCGGTGGTGCCCTTTCGCAACCATTTCAAATTCCCCTGCTCATCTTTGACGCCTAAATTTTTAATAAAAATTTTGAAAAATTTATTCAAAATTTTACTCACAGAATAGTTGGGCACGAACTTTGACAAATGGCGAGTCCTTGGAGCGCACAGAGCCATGCGTGCCGAACTTAATAAAAAAGGGGGAAATTTAGGGAGTATTAAAAAATAAATATTTATTTCAAATTAAAATTTTAGAATTTGGAAAAATTTGAATAAAAAAATGTTTAATTTTGGGCTAAATATCTAACTACCAACAAATTAAATTGATAAAAAAATACTATAAATTTAAAAAATTTTTGGCTATTTTTATTTATTTGGATTTTAAAAATTTTATGACAAAGTTTTTTCTAATAAAGATTAAACTCTATGTATAAAAATTACTTATAAAAATTTTAATTTTTTCATTTTTAGAATAATTTCCTTGCCACCATATTTCTCCCTCCAACTAATTATTATTGTGTGAAAAGAAAATGCCAACCGTGATTTCCGCCGTCGCCTCTTGCATATTGCAGTCGAGCACCATTTTTTGGCATCCTTTCGGCGATTCCGTGATTCCCTCACTTGTTGGTGCCGTTTGTTGATTTCCGCCCAATTTGATCAATGATTCCGTACATCCAGTGGCACATTGGAATGGTGGAGGGGGCAGTGAAGGGTCTGAGTGAAGGGAGGTGTTATTTTTTTAAAATTTTAAAAATTATTTAGTACTATTATTGCCGGATGGAAAAGAAAAAGGATGAGGATGATGAAGAAGAGTTGAAGCTGAGGATGGTCTTCTTCATCATCCTCATCATTACCTTCTTCTTTATCATCCTTTTCCCTTCCATCCGGTAAACTGCAATAGTACCAATTCGTCTCTCTCTTTCATACCTCCTTGTCCTTGTTGACTGCCTTGACCACCTTGACCTTGTTGGGCTTGGCCTTGTTGAGTTTGTCCAGCTAAAATTTGCTTTTTTACAACAATTTTTATATTAATTGATTTTGAGAGAAAATTTTTAATATCAATTGAAATTTGTACAAAAGTTTCATATACCTCCTTGTCCTGCTTGTCCACCGCCCTGTTGTCCTTGACCACTGCCTCCGGCTGGCACTGCACCGCCTCCAGCAATTTGACCTCCTTGTCCTCCGCCTGCGGGGAACATGCTTACTTGTACCTGAAAATTTGCCATAATATTTTATTATACATTTTTGCTTGCCTTGATGATGTAGCCGCCAGGAAGTGTTGGATTAAATGGTCGCCATTCACCACATCCGGGGAAACCGCCATCGCTTCCAGGTTCAATGCTTGTTTGCCCTCCTTGTCCACCCGGAACACCGCTTTGTCCACCTGGGTCGCTTTGCCCTCCTTCAAAAACCAATTGCTCATTTTGCTTTGGCAACATTGGCCATATTGTTTACCTTGTGTGCCATTTTGGCCCCCTCGACCACCAGGAACACTGCTTTGTCCACTCGGAACACTGCTTTGCCCGCCCGCCAGATTTCCGCCTCCGAACATTCCAACGCAAACTTGGCCATCAGCAGCTCCACTTCCTGTCCCTCCTCCTTGATTGCCTGGATCCGTTGTGGTGCCATTTCCTGTGCCATTTGCACCATTGGTCATTGTTGCACCCCAGGGATAGACAGTTGGCTATAAATTAATATCATTTAAAAAATTCATTTCAATTTCTCGAATTTTTGACCTGAAATCCTTTAATGGATGGGCTGCCAAAATCGACGGAACTTCCATCCGTCCAGCTGGCATTTTGCGGTAAGCCAGTTCCATTCCCGAAGCGCATACCAATCCAGAAATGGGGTGGGCTCGGTTTGCCAGGATTTGCGCGGCGCCATCGAACCAAAATGCCTAACAAAAAAATAAGTCATTATTAGAGTCATAAAAAAAGGTTGGATTTTTATTAGATTAAGTGCTTAAAAATGAATTATATAATTTCATATTTACTATTTTTTCTGCAAAAAAATAATATCAATTTTATAAATTACAATAATAATTCCAATTGTAATAAAACATAATTCACCTCGAACAAATTCATTTTCCTCTCGGCTATGAATTGAGGCCAAATGGCCGCCTTGTTTCTGGCAACTCTGTTCCGCTTCCGAATGGGGCATTGGACGGTCGGGTTGCACAACTTGGTAGCAACTATTTGTGGGCTTGAAGAAGTCCCAATTTGTTGGGCATCCTCCATTGCCATTGCCGGAGACAGCCGATGTGCCATTTGATGAATTGGCTGGAAAATATTAATACAAAAATAAAATTAAAAAATATTTATAGAAAATTTTTTGGAAAATTTTTTATATTTTATAAATAAAAATTAAAATATTTGGTTGAAAAATTAAAAATTTAATTTATAAAAATAGGGAAAGAACCCAATTCATTATAAGAGAAAATTGATTAAAAAATAAAATTTAAGAAAAAATTTTTGATATGTTCTATTATCCTTTTTAGACCATAGGTTAATTGAAAAATATTTTTTCGGTAAATATGTAAATCAAAATATTCCACCAATTAGCAGCAAAAATAAGAAAATTTTTTCATAAATTTCTAAGTAAGTGATTTTCCCCTATCGTACTGGGTACTCCGGTCGTCGAGCCAGTGAAATCTGATGGAGGCGATGACGTCGTTCCATTCGCTCCTTCACCTCCAACAGCAGAAGGCCCTGATGATGGTGTTACTGTTCCTTTGCCTCCAGTTGTTGTTGTTCCAGTTGGTTGAGTCGCATTGGGATTTGCACCGCCAGGATCGGCCATGTTCGTTCTCGGAGTCGTAGAAGATGACCCAGATGAAGGTGTTTCACTTGTTGAAGTATTTCCAGAATCTTCATTGCCTCCTATAGATCAATTTGTTCTATATTCAATGTAAATAAAGGGAATTTACTTTGGGCACGAGCTGGCACTGCAGCAGGATTGATGCGAGCCGCAGCGGCTGCTGGAGTTGTTGATGAGCCGGCATCGGTGCTACTGGCCCCAGCCACTTGAGTGATTCCAAGGCCGCCAGTCACGGCCGTGGGCGAACTGACCGCCGTTGTGCCACCGCTGAATTAAAATTAGAGTTGCACCCCCGGGGACGGGGATCCCCGAAACCCCGGGGATCCCCGACGATTTTAACCCCGGGGAACCCCCGAAATGTTTCCCGAAAAATTGAACGTCCCCGGGGGAACCCCGACTTGTTCCCTGTGAATTTTGTCCCCGACCTCGGGGAGTCCCCGTCCCCGTGGCCAACCCCGGGTTTTTTCGTCCCCGAAAATATTTTGGTAAGGAAAAAATATTCACTTTTTTGACCATTTTAGCATTAAATATAGATAATTTAAATGTTTTATATCGTAAATTTTTATTCCAACACAAAAAAAGAATTTAATAATAAGGATATAATAAGACATAATATTAATATTGTGAGCAAAAATCATAAATAAACAAAAGGATATTTATTATATGAATTAGGAATTATATATATGCTTGGTAGTCTAATTTATATATGATTTATTAAGCCATAATATATATTTAACTTTGGAATTTTATATTAAAAATCAGTGAAAATATTCAATTTATTCAAAAAATTTTCTCCGACGGTGCCTATCGGCACCGCCGTAATAATTTTATCCTTGTATCTTATTGTTAAAAATGTACGATTTTCAGTATCAAAATTAACTAAAATTTAAAAATTTTTCTTCGGTGGTGCCTTTCGACACCACCGATTAGTAGCATTTTAAGTAGTAAAATAGGGCAGTTAAAAGTTTTCTCATTGCCATAAATGGCTGAAAAATTTCGTTGATGAAACAATATAATAATTTTTTTTCAAATTTTTCAAAAGCTTACGAACAAGCCCCACCCCCTTCTATTAAAATCCGAATTTTATTAATAAGCCAAATCACATGAAAAAAAAAATTCCAAGTCTTAAGATCTAAAATACTCGATCAGATTTTTATGGTGCAATCTTATGCTTAAGGCAAATTTTAAAGGAATGTATAGAAGAATGATAATAATTAAAATGAAAATTAGGTCTGGACAATAAAAAAGTGTAAATTATCACAAATTTAAAAATTTTCCACCGCAAAATTAAAAAAATTTAGGCATATTTTAGCCTTTTTAAGAAATTCCCTTAATCCCCGAATTCCCCGGGGATCCCCGCAGATTTTCTCCCCGGGGTCCCCGAATCCCCGACCCCGTGAGAGGTGCCCCCGGGGTATCCCCGAAATGTTCCCCGTGAAATCAATCCCCGAAAAATTTTCCCCGTGGCCGCCCCCGTCCCCGGGGGTGCAACTCTAATTAAAATTGTAAAAATTTAAAATGATGTAATCCGTACGTTTCAGCAGTGGCACCAGAAGCTGTGCTCCCTGTTTGAGCCTGGCCATTGCCACCGGTCACTGCGGTTTGCGCTGTTGATTCAGTCACGGAAGTCGATGATGAAACTTTAAAATTTATTTGATCTTCGATTTAAAAATTTAAAATATTCATAAAATTATTATATTGAAATTTTCAAAATAAATTTCTTTTTTCTATTTTAAGAATTTTAATACAAAAATAGCAAAATCTACTTTATTTTTGGATTTATTATTACTTACGATTTTGTATCATTCTTTTATGGACAAAAATTCTATAAAATTTTTAGAATATTCATGAAATTAGATAAAAATTAAAATAAATTTCATTAAATATTAAGGAAAAAAATAAATTTTTAAAAAGATTTAAAAAAAATTCAAAAAAAAATTAAATATCAAGATCTTCTTTATTTTTTTATTCTTTTCATTTTTTTCGACAATTTTAAAACTTTAATTCTAAAAATTTCACTCAATTTTATTCAGTGGTTTAAATAGAATTATGGAATATACTATTAAATAAAATTATTTTTAAAAATATACCTGGTGTTGTTGTTCCTTGAGTTGTTTCCGTTCCACCCGTCGATGCGCTTCCAGTTTGGCCAACACCACCGGTTGCTCCACTTTGATTGGTGGTGGATTCAACTGTGGTGGCGGCGGTGGAATTTGATGTTGTGGCCGCAGTTGCCGTAGAATTCGAAGTTGTTGTTGCCGTTGTTTGGGCAGTGTTCGGGTCACCGCCAGTCGCACTTGACACACTGCTGCCGCCGGTTGATGTTGTGAATTGGCCTGTGATGAGGTAAACATTTTAAAATTATTAAAATGCATTTTTTAAAATTGGATAAATCAAAAATCAATAGAAAATTTAATTGTAATTTTTTAAGATAATTCGATGATTTTTGGTAACAAAAATGTGATAATAAAAATTATAATTTTATGAATTCTTTACAAATATTATTAAATTCATAACCCAAAAATTTGATAATTTCTTTTGAAAATTAATCATTTCTAAAAATGCACTTTATGATTAAAAATTAGAAAACATTTAATCGACATTTTTTAACTAAAATTTGAAGATTTTTGGTAATCAAAAAATGGGTTAATAAAAATATTTATAATTAATTCACAAATTCTTTATAAACATGTTTTAAATTGATGATCCCATAATTTAATTGTTTTTGATATAAAAATATTATAAAATTCAAAATTTATAAATTGAAATTAGCTTTTTGCAAAATAGGGTCACAATTCATAACACACAAAAATTTGGTAATTTTCTTTACAAAAATTATGATAAGAGATAAGGGAATGAATAAAGTAAATTTATTCTAAAATATTTTCCTTTATTCCTAACGAAAATATTTCCATTAAATTTACTGATAAATTTTAGCTTTTTAAAAATTGAATTTTAATTTAATTTAAATTTATAAAATTAATATTTAAATTTTTCCCACCTGGATCCGGTGTAGTTGTTGGTTGTTGGCCCGGAGGTTGTTGATAATATGGAGGGATCATTGGAGGCATTGGCAGTTGGGGTTGGTAAGGTGGCATTGGCGCTGGAGGATATGGGAATTGGGCCGGTGGTTGATATGGTCCTCCGGGTTGTGGCATTTGGGGAGGCTGAAATTAATGTAAATTGTATATCCAATGAAATTTTATGTTGATTTTGGGCACATTCTCTTTTAGGAATTACCAATTTTTCGTAGAATTCATTCAAATTAATTTTAAAATTAATCGAACATTTAATGAAAAGGGAGGCAAATTCCCCCAATTATTCTTGTATAATAAAAAATAATTTTTGATGAAAATAAGAAAAAGTGGCCTTTTAAATCAAAAAATATTTTACAGGCAATTAATCTAATACTTAGAAAAATTTCCCAAATTTTTAAGGCTTTAGGAATTAATTAAAAAATAAATAATAAAAAATCAAATGAATTTAATAAAATCTAAAAAATAATGACAAAGTAAATTTAGAAAAATTTTTGAAATTTTTTAATTTATTTTTTTAAAATTATTTTTCCCTCCGTATTTATATTTATATTTACCCGATAATTGGGCGGTGCTGGCACATATCCATTTGAAGGTGGCGCCGGATGATATGGTTGATAGCTGATTTGCGGCAATTGGTGCCGAGGATATTCTGGCCCGGTGTACGGTTCTCGACCATAATCTTTAACATTGTAGCCGCCCTTTTTGTAACCACTTCCGCCTTTCCCGCCGTAATTGTATCCACCTTTTCCGCCATAGTCTTTTCCATATTCATTTTGCTTGCCATAATTGTTGTTACCATAATCTGATAAAAAAATTTATTAAAAATTGGTAAAAATATAATAAAAAAATGAAATTTACAATTTTTTCCATTGTCATATTTGTCGCTTCCATCTCCATAGCTATGGCCATATTCTTTAGCCTTTCCGCCATAGTTTTGGCTATATTTATTCCCTTTTCTGCCATATCCATCTTCATATTTTCCACTTTCATATCCAGAGCTTTCGCCATATCCTCCTCCATATTCTTTGTCTTTTCCGCCTCCATAGCTTTGGCCATATTCTTTGTCTTTTCCACCTCCATAGTTTTGGCCATATTCTTTGTCTTTTCCACCTCCATAGTTTTGGCCATATTCTTTGTCTTTTCCACCTCCATAGTTTTGGCCATATTCTTTGTCTTTTCCACCTCCATAGTTTTGGCCATATTCTTTGTCTTTTCCACCTCCATAGTTTTGGCCATATTCTTTGTCTTTTCCACCTCCATAGTTTTGGCCATATTCTTTGTCTTTTCCACCTCCATAGTTTTGGCCATATTCTTTGTCTTTTCCACCTCCATAGTTTTGGCCATATTCTTTGTCTTTTCCACCTCCATAGTTTTGGCCATATTCTTTGTCTTTTCCACCTCCATAGTTTTGGCCATATTCTTTGTCTTTTCCTCCACCATAGTTTTGGCCATATTCTTTGTCTTTTCCACCTCCATAGTTTTGGCCATATTCTTTGTCTTTTCCACCTCCATAGTTTTGGCCATATTCTTTGTCTTTTCCACCTCCATAGTTTTGGCCATATTCTTTGTCTTTTCCGCCTCCATAGTTTTGGCCATAGTCCTTACTTTTTCCGCCATTGTTTTGGCCATATTCTTTGTCATTTCCACCATAGGTTTGGCCACCATATCCTCCTCCATTTTTGCCATATTCATGTTCATTGCTTTCATCATAGCCTCCACCCGCTTTGACATAGGAATTATCTGGAAAATAAATAATAAGATTAAAAATTAATTAAATAATATTAAAAAGTGGCAGCATAATCTTTGTTTAATTTTAATCATAACTTTTAATTCCATTAATTTTTTATTGAACCATGATTTTTGTATCATGTCCAATAAAATAGAAAAAAGTCCAAAATCCTGCTTTTTTAATAAAATTTGGCTTACATTTGCTCATTAATTAACAAAAAAGGTGGGGGTTTTTGCCGAATAATAAATTCTTTTTCCGATCAATTTTTTAGTGTAACTTTTAGTGCATAATCCTGGACCCAAACCTTATACTCATTTAATTTTTAAAATGTCATGGATTTTTCATAAAATTAACGGTAATAAACCTGAACCGTTTTCATTTCTTTTGGTTCAAACGAAATTATTATCAAACGATGCTTCTCGATGAGTTCTATCAAATGGATATAAGGTTTGAAGGTCTAGGATTAAGCACTAAAAAATTATTCTTAAAAAACAGAACTTTCGACAAAAGAAACTGATCTTTCGGCAAAAAGAACTTATTCTTTCGGCAAAAAATCTTTTCTCTACAAAAAATATTATATTCACCTCCAGTCGAATAAGATGCCGCCGATTTCTGTCCACCTCCATAGCCACCATTCCCATATGAGTCTTGGCCATAACTCTGATGATGTTCAACTGGTTGTGGCCCATATCCGTTTCCATATTTTTTGTTGTTTTGGCCATAATGTTGTTGCTGCTTTCCGCCATAATCCTGACTGTATGAATTTGCTGAAATTGGTGGAGATTATTATAAAAATATTTAATTTTTATTTTTTTATAAATTAAAATTTTTTTTAATTTTTGATTTTACCTTTTTTGCCATTTCTGCCATAATCGCCCGTTTTGGGCGGCGCATTGTAACCTTTAAATTAAAAACATTAATTAAAATTATTTTAATGAAATTTTTAATATTTTGAAATTAATTTAAATTTAATATTTAAAAAATAATTTTCCACCTTTATTTTCTCCGCCATAGCTGCTGTCTGCCTTTTGTGCATTGTAGACTATAAATAAAAATATAATAAAAATTAATTATGATAATTTAATTATAAAATTTATTTTGCAAATATTAAAAAATATTATATTAATTAAATTAATTTTAATGATTTTTTAAAATTTTTATTTTTTATTTAAATTTAAAATCTTCCTCTACCTTTTTTGCCTCCTTCATAATTGGTCGGCTTCATGGGCACATTGTAGCCTGCAAAAAAATAGAAAATTTTAATTTAAATATAAAAAATATTTCAAAATTCAATAATAGTATAAATTTAAAAAAAGTGAAATTTTTTAATATTAATTTTAAATTTTTTTAAATTTCAATTTTTTCTCCACCTTCTCCATAGCCGCCGCCACTTTGTTTTGGCATCGCATTGTATCCCTTTTTGTCGCCTCCTCCTTCGCCAACATATTTTTGTCCAGTGGGCTGATTGTAGTAGCCTATTAAGGGAAAAATTAGTAAATTTTAAAAATTATTTTCGACCTTGGGAATTTGAGAGTGGATAGACTGGAACTTCTGAAAATTTGATGGGAAAAATTAATGTTTTATTTTTTTTAATATTTATTTTAATACTAAATAAGTTTGAATTTAATTATATAAAATTGACCCTCTTCACTGCTGCTTGAGGCACCATATTTACTGCCGCCACAATGAATTTGCCCGCTCCACAAGAAAATTAGAAGGAAAATGGCTGCCAAATTTGGCCACAAATTTGTCAATGATTTTGAGCTCATTTTTGGCTTAAATTAAAGAAAAAAAAATAATTAAAAAATAATATGGATTTTTGTTGCAATAGGGACCAATCAAAAAATATTAAATTTTAATTTTATTGAATTGGAATGCAATATAAATTGAATTCCTATTTGAAAATTTCTCGAATATGGGAAATAAATTTGCTTTAAAATGGACAATTTTAAAAATTTTTTATTATTAAAATGACTTATTTTTCGGCGAATTATGGTAAAAATTTATGACAAGCAAGTTATAAAATTTTAATAAATTGGCTTTAAATAGGTCTAAAATCAGAGATGTCATTTAACAAGATTTTTCAGGAATTTTCGAAAATTTTGATGTCCCAACCAGATTTTATCTGCCAAATTTTTCGCAATTTGCCAGTTTTTTTTGTCAGATTTTTAATTTTTTATTTAAAAATGGTCAAATTTTTATTGCATGACTATTTTTTGGCAATTTTTTTTTTCTGCGAGTAATTTTGGAGTTTATAATAATTGCTCAAACAAGCAAAATAACAAGAGAAATATAAAGTATAAAATTTTTAAAAGCATTTATTTTTATATACATACATGTTTTTGAAAATGTAAGATTATTGCCAGAATTTTTAAAATTTTTGCCAGAATTTTTCCAATTTTTAGAACGAATACCAGAATTTTGTATTTTGGAGATGGCACCCTTTCTAGAATAATTTTAATTTAATTTAATGAATTTAGAGATAAAACTATTATAAAGAAATAAAAATATTAAAAATATGACTCAAGCCAAAAATTTTAATGAAATGTAAGCATAAAAGAGAATATGGCTATTGTTGGATTGAATTGCCAATGTGCATATTAGGAAACCTTCAAATAGACGAGATTTATTTGTTCGAAAAAATATACATTTTATGGGGAGCAATATGAAAATTTAAAATGATATTAAATTTAATTTTTAATTTTATCTGATACAGTGCGGGCAGATGATTTTTTCTTTAGGGGTCATTTTAGTAGAAAAAGGGACCATTTAAGGGGAATTTTTCACAAAATAGGGGAGTTTTTAAAATTAGTTAAAATAATTTTTGTGCCGCATGCTAAAATTTTTACAGAAAATGTTTGCCTAAGTGAAAAAAATTAGCTAAAAATTGCCAGCAGGGAAAAAATTTGGAAAAAAATGGCCTCAAAATAAGAATTTTAACCAAAAAGTCAAAAGGAAAATTTGGTGGGCATATCTTCTTGGGGCTTGGGGGACGGAAAAAGGGGCAAACTCCCAAAAAGGGGTCAAAACCTCAGTGGGGGATGTTCTGGCTTCTGGAAGCCCTGATCTGATAATAAACTTTTCCGCACTGACCAAATACTTTACATTTTACAATGGGAAATCTGACAAATCCATTAAATTTGGAATTTGATAGAACAAAGGAAAAATTATGAACAGCCAAAAAAAGAGAATAAATTTGAGATTGACTAACGGCAAAAAGAAGCCGAAACTGATGACTGTGAGCGGCTGTGGAAATCATTTTGGAGGAAATTTCGGAGACCACCGAATTTAGTTTTGTGAATGAGCATTTTCATCCGAAAAAAGATCATTCTAGATTTTTTGTTCATGAACAAACTAATAAAAGAATGTCGAGGCCATTCATTTCAGCAGTCCCCCCAAAAAATGGTCTTTGCCATTTCCTACGCATTTCCTCCTTCATTCATTCATTCATCAGCCGAATCTTTCATCAACATTTTTGCCCTATTTTTGGCCTCATATTTTCTGTTCAATTCCTTCGTTGGTTGACCTTTTTGTGGCTACGGAGCTTTTGCGGCCAAAATTTCCTTCTTTCTCCCCTAAAGCATTTATGAGTGGATTATTTGGTTGAAATTTCCTTCTTTGAAAAATAGTCGAAAACTGAGTCAGTCAATGAACAGCAAGGACCAAATTGATTTTGGAAGAAATTGGTGATCAAAAATGATCATTTTTTGGTTTTTTTTGGAAAATATGGAAAAAATAGTTGTAATAAAATATTTTTCTGCTGCGAGGAGAAAAATGAACGCAATATGAAGGATAAAACGATAAATGGAAAATGAGAATAATTGGCTTTATTTTGGCAAAAATTTTTTCAGGGCCTAATTTTAATGTTTTGTAATCTCTAATGATAGATACAAATAGAAATAATGTGGGTAAGAAAATTAGAGGATAAAAACACCAAATTACATAGAAAACCGCATGTATTCCCAAAAAAGTGGAATTATTACCAATTTTCTGGAAATTGGCCGCTCATTTTATATTGCATCATATCTCTTTAATTTATTTATTCCAATAATTCTTTATGCCTAGCTTTTCAAATCTATCCATTTATATTTCGTAAATAATTCTTAATTAGTCATTTTCTTCTTATTTGATATGGATGTGGAATTTGGATATTCGAATTCAGATAATTGGCGAATATCCAATTTGTCTGACCACACCAAAAGGTCTATTCGATGAGATGAAAGAAGAGAGACCTTTCTTTTCTACACATTTCCCTCGGGCATCGGGTCCCATGTCCCATTGGCAATGTCGATGCCGAGTGACCAGTGACCACTGTCCACTGAGCGCAGTGGTCATTTTTATTAGAGAGGACTCTATAAAATTGCCACTTGCTAGTGCTGAAAGGAATAGCAAGCCAAAATCCCAAAATTCCCTACTAATATTTGCTGAAATTAATCAATATTTTATATTTGGATGGCATTTTCATCATCTCATTTTCATTTTTTCCTTCGTGAATTTGGAATTTCCTAATAAGATATTTAATAGTTTAGGCAGTATCAAAGTAACGAGCTTTAGCTCCTTTAGGCTAATGTCAAAATCACAACAAATGGACAATGACAACAAAAATGACAAATTATTATATGAAAAACAAGCCGATTTCGCCTTTGATTTATTGCGATTAGTTGCTAACATAACAAACAAAAATGATAAAGGGGACGAAAATGAGGATGGCATCATACTTTCCCCATTGTCCATTTCAATTGCACTGGCAATGGTTTATGTGGGGGCAGAAGGAGAAACTGCTGAGGAATTAGCCAAATTATTAACCGGTTTGTTTGTTTTTTCACATTATTCAGGGGTATTTTAAAATTTAAAGTCAAAATTATACCAAACCTAAATAAAAAAAACACTATGAAAATATAAATGTTTATAATTTTTTGGCACTAAAAGTATTTTTTGTGGCCATAAAAAGATCAAGTATTCTTTTACTGTACTCGCTCTAACCTAATAAAATGGCCACAAAAATAATGGCACACATTTTATTTACTGAATATTTACTCAATTATAGAAAATCTATAAATATAATTCTATCAAAAATGTATTCATAGATATTTTGATATGCTGACCCTCATTTTCTCTCAGATGCACCAAATTCCGTGGAACAAAAAATGAAAGCGCAGCAATTTTTTGGTGGATTATGCCAAGAATTCCTTCATAAAAAGATGCAAGAAGAGGAAAAAGCGAGAAAGGAAGCAGAAGAAGAAGAAAAAGAAAAACATAAGAAAAAAGATGAAGAAGAAATAAAAAGGAAAGATGATGAGGAAGAACAAAATAAATATGCACCTCCACCACCACCACCGCCGGACGAAGAAGGAAAAGAAATAAAAGAAATCATATGCGAATATGGTGATGAAAAATGCAAATGCATTGTGGCATTGGCCAACAAAATTTACTTGGCAAAAGGATATCCAATATTGGAAAATTACAAAACGACAATTGGCCAATATTATGCTGGCCTTTTTGAACAATTGGACTTTGGAGGGGAACAATCAATAAAGGTAAATTCAATTTTTTGTTTAATTTAATTAATTTTTATTCATAGTCGATTAATGATTTTGTGGAATCGATGACATGTAAAAAAATCAAAAATTTTTTTGATCCAGGCAGCAGTCATGATGGCACAAAGTAAGCCCTAAATAATTAAATCTAATTTTACTTTTGCTTTTAAACAATATTTTCATTTTAATATCTTTTTTGAAAGAATGAGGCAATAATATATTGTACTAAATTATCATCTTTAGTAGTAAACCATGTCCCTTTGGAACTTCCTTACCCCAGATATAAGGACCATTCGAGTGATATTTGAAAAAAGAAATTTGGCGAAATGTTTATTAAATATTATATAAAATACCGTATAATAAATAATTAAAATTATTAAAAAATAATATTTGAATATTATTTCACAAGAATTTAAATCGATTATATCAGTTGATTAAATTTTATTTGATCAATAATTGATTCATTTTCGAATTTTTTCTCATTATTTATTTCTCCATATAATATAAAACGATTTTGTCAAAAATTTTAATGAAATTATTTCAATATTTTTAAAATTATATATATATTTATTTCAATTTTTAATATTTCAACTATGAATTAATTTCTTTATTTACACATTCCATTTTCCATTCAATGAAATAAATTTTGAGAACACCAATGAAAAATTAGGTCAGCTCCCTCAAATAGTCCCAAAAGAGACGAAAATAGAAATTAGGTCAAGCTGTCCAAAACCATAAAGGACCATCATCTAAAAGAAATGAAATGGAAATTGGACCCTTCCTCCACAGTGCCCAGCTGACCAACGAAGTGGAAGGGAAAATGAAAATGGAAATTGGACCCTTCCTCCAGTGCCCAGCTGACCAACGAAGTGGAAGGGAAAATGGAAATGGAAATTGGACCCTTCCTCCAGTACCCAGCTGACCAACGAAGTGGAAGGGAAAATGGAAATTGGACCCAAAATTATCCAAAAAGACGGATAAAATGACCTTCCCGCATTTTTATTCTATTCTTTTTTAAAAATTCCTTATTCCAATTCTTCGCTCTTTGACCCTAATTTTTATTTGTCTCTTTTTTCCCTACTCAAATCCATTCCCATAAATTTAACAAAAAAAAAAGAAACTTTGACGAAAAACAAAAAATTGGAATAAAATTACCCAATTTTTTGAAGAAATTTAAAATTTTTCTTTTTCCAATCACCTAAAATGATTTTTTATTATTAACCTTAAAAAAGAAGGGCGCCCTACACTATCCGGAACTTACGGGTTCGGGGTCATACGATATACCATTCGACTCCTCTCATCGTGCTGAGTTCAATGGCATTAAAATTATGTCCCGGACTTTACGGGTTCTTAAATTAGAGTATGATAAACAAATAAAAACCGCAAAAGTTAAGGGTCCCCCTATGAGTTGAAAATTTTCAAAAAAAATTTTTCGGACATATTATAACTCAGAGACACATTCTCTTTCCCTCAAAATGAAATTTGTTGTCAGAGCTGACCATGAAAAGATGAATAGAATAGAATTTCTGGAATCCAATAGAGTGGACTCCATGGTAATTCGACACCAAAGCTAGCCCTATTCTATTCAATTGTTCCTATCCTATTCAACCTTTGACCATCATTTTTATTTTACTCTAAAAAAATGTTTAATCCACTTAAATCCATTTTCTTTTTTGAATTTTACAGGAAAAGCATTTGGAAAAACAAACAAAATTATGAATACAATTAATCAATTTCTTCCAGCTCATTTTATGCTCAATTTCATCAAAATAACCCCAGACCCAGATGCTGATGGAAAACGACAATGGATATCGTCTTCGAATTTCAGGTAAATATTGGGGTTAATTTCAAACATTTTGAATTTTTTTCCCGAAATTAATATATAAAAAGAGAATTTTAATGATTAGTGTGTAAAATAGAAGAGGGAATGAATTATTTAATATGATATTTAGATGTACAGATTTGACTTAATATGTCGGTAAAGAGCCAAATTAATCTTTATTCGCGAATGTAACCAAAGAATATTTCGATATTTTCCTCCCAAATAGTGATTAAGATCCTATAACGAATCCTAAAGTCCCATAATTAGGCTATCTTTCTAATATAGATAAAATTGCATCTAATTCATGAAATTTATTCGAGAGTTTATGGTCTTTAAATGCAAGGTAAAACTTAATTATTCAGCAATCCTAATTTTTAAAGGAAGACATTAATAAAGGGATAGGAATCAAATCTATAATATTGGGATTAAATATTAAAATAATTTGTAAAAAGGGAGAATTTTTATTCAAATTTGAATTTCAGTGCATTCTTTTCGATATGCCATATCGTATTGAACAGTTGAGGCAAATTAGAATTCAAATACTTCAAAGGTAATAGTCGAGATTTTCGTATTTAAATCTGTTTTTTTTTGTCCCAGGTTATCTTGATCTCCATCAGATTTGTGCTTTACGATAGATTGTTGCAATCAATCAAAGAATAACGGATTTTACATATTCAGACAAAAGTCTTGACATATTTACAAAATTTTTGTTATTTTTATTTGTTTAAGAACTAGAATTATAATTTTTAAGAAAAATTATAAAAATCATTCAATTTTTGAAAGGAGAATTATTAGCTATGTAAATGTTTTAAGTGAAAGTGTGTGAAGTACTGGAATTATAGTTTTTTTTGTCCATTCCTTGAAAGATTCAACATTTTTTGGTTGCCAAATGCTCCAATAATTTTAAATTATTTTAATGAAAGACTACTGAAAATTGTGAAAATACTGTTAAAACTGATCGGAAAGTATTTAAAAAATAAATTGCAAAGAATCCCGAAGTAGACCGGATCCAAAGATTTGTTTCTATGCGCATTAAACTCTTAAGTAATTTTATGATAAAAAATATAAAGCAAATGCTTGTGCCCCATACTTAATATTAAGGTAAACGAGTTGAATGACACATTTATTCTAGAATCTAGATCTTACTCACCTCACTAATTTTCTACTTGATTTAAGAGTTAAGCTCTTGCTTTTAATATATTTGAATATATCGATTATATATTTACTATTACTAGAATGGAAAGAACCATTTATTTAATTCTGAATTTATCAGTCAAATTTGAATCGGTAATCTGCTCTACCCAGATTCAAATATTTTTAGATTCTTATTCTACTATTAACCATATTTGATTGTAAAAGATGACAAATCATGATGTTAGGTAATATTCTCAGATTGACTAATTTTGACGGTAAATTAAAGTACTTTAGAGGGAAAAATCTGTAAAAAAATAACCGACAAATATTGGAATATGAACAAGAAATATATTCACTCGTCACCATAAAAAAGGGTGAATTTATTTAAGGATAGAAATATGTTCTTATTTTTATTCCTCTTATTGATTTAAGAATATGTAACTTATAAAATAATCTCTGAAAATTATGAGATTGCATTTTTTCTCTTCTCTTGAAAAATCCGTGTTCTTAGAGAATTTTTACTTTGCTGTACAAAATTAATCACATGAAAATGAGAAGGCTAATCAAAAATTGATAACTTTTTGATATATTTCTTATCTCGATTTTTCTTGAATTTCCGAGGATCCCATTTATTTTCTTCAATATTTTCCTTCTCTTTATAATTATTTTTTATCAAAAGTATTAGAATTATTGAACTCAAAAATTGCTTTTCATTAAATATTGAAATTGTAGAGTATTATCTGTGTTGAATTAATAATTGTGTAGTAAATGAGAAAGTAGTGAATATTCTAGGAAATTTCCAGCCTATATAAGGAGAATCGAAAAAAAATTTTATATTCAAAAAAACAAAATGAACGGATTATATTATTTCATGGACTTTCATAATTGCTCTACAAGACAAGATTTGAATAGAATTATAAGTTTCGACGGCTCGAATATACGAATTCCACCTTATCGATGTGCACATCCAAATGGAAAACTTTTCAAGCATATAAAGGAAATTATTATCTTGGATATTGTTCCTTCGAACTCGGAACATTTGATTTGTTTATGCATTGCAAATAAAATTGACAATTCATATTATTATGAAAATATTTATGATGATGGAACGATCTATGATGAATTTTTTTATTTACATCTTGAAGACATAGCAATTTGTCCAATTAATGAAAATACATGTGTACATAATTCATAAAATATTCTGTAATAAACTTCTTTTCTCAGAGTTTTTTCATTGAATATTCAGACATTGATCGACAATAGATGATAATTCGTTTAATTCCGATGAGGTTTCTTGTTCATTATGTTGACCGTATTCCAGACATTTTATTAGTCCATTTTCTTTCATTTCAATACGGAAGAATCCATAAAGGTGGGTAAATAGTAGGTAATGATAATCCCCGTGAAAATTCACGTGAATTGAAAAGAGCTCGGGTAATTCTGAATTGTCAGAGATTTCAATAATTGTTTTTTCTTGATTTAAACTGTTTGAAATTTCAATATAATTTTTATTTATGTTGAAATAAACAGTAAGAGCTGCGTTGTTAATTCTGAGTTGTTTATTATCAAATTTAATAATGTAATTGCCGTTCAATAAATCACTTTTGATAATCATTTGTGTTGGGAAAATCTTGAAGCCTAATAAATAAGGTAGAGAGTTCATCATTTTTAACGCATTCGATTGGAGAGCCGAATTACTCTTTAGCCGAGATGAGTATTGCAAAAAATGTAAGTAGTGAAGGGGCAAATATAAAATTTAGAAGTCTGTCAAGTCGTCGGATGATTGAGTTTTAAATCTTTTTAAGAGAGATTCACCAGGAATGGGATTTTCCAAATTTTGATAAATTTCAAGATATTTGGATGTAAGTATTCTAGTTTATATAAACTAGACCACGCCCATTTAGGGCGGAGCTTATTATTCATCCTAGTAAAAATTTGAATGTGGGCGGAGCTTATTACTATTTAAAAGATGAAAAATTTAACCAAATATTCATTTTTCCAAAAAATTAAATAAAAATGGAAGGACCTCCTCCAACTAAAAAGCCTAAGCTTTTGACTGAAAATGATGAAACAGTAAATGAAGCAAATTCCATTAATAATTATGTAAAACTCATTGATTCCGATGTCGACATGAACCAAAAATTCAAATGTCTTCAATCTAAAACGAAATTCCTTATTGAAAATCTACTCGATGATCCCGAAGTATTATTAGCACAAATATTTCAAAAATGTATTGATGAAGCATTGGAGGAATGCAAGAAGAAAAATATCGAAGGTGATCGACTTGGTGCTATGATTTCCTCACCTTTACTTGAACCAGATATATGGATTCCCGTCCGGGAAATAACCGATAACACATTGGATACAATTTTGAACCGGTTTCTGCTTGTGTCGCAATCCAAAGAGGAAGGCTCACTCTTTGGTGAACCATTTACGGTTAGTATCACAGTATTGGATAAAAATTCATTGGAAGAGCATTTAACGATTCGAGGGAAAGGAAAAGCGAAAAAATTAGCGGTAAAGCATTGCATCAACGTCAAGACACTAATTAAAGTGGAGAATCATGATTCATATTGCTTATTTTATGCCTTGCAATTAACTAAAAAATATATCTTACAAAATATGGACTTACGTTGGAAATTTTTCCGTTATCACCACGGATTACAGGAATATAGAGGAAAACTGGAAAAGGATGTCTATGACCTTATGCAAAAATGTTCGATCCCTCGTGGACAAAAAACTTATGACGCAGTGAAATACGGACCAATTGTAATTGATCATTGGAATAAAACAGTTAAGGATCGACGATTTAAATTCTTCATATTCAACGACCTTGGCGATTATAAGCCTATTTTCAAATATGGTTTATCTGATTATAACACGCCGATAATTCTTTATCATAATGGCGATCATTTTGATGGAGTAAGGAATATTGCATCATTATTTGGTAGAAAAAACTATTGCCTATCTTGTGAAACTCCATTCGACAACAAAAGAAATCATAGTAAAAAATGCAAAACCAGATGTTTAAATTGTACAAGGCAAGGACCATCATTCCCATGTCCGCCTATTCCCGATTATATAAAATTTTGCGAGGATTGTAAGAAAACGTTCATCAACCCGGATTGTTTTAATCATCATATTTCAAATAATGGTTCGGTCTGTCGACAATCAAAACAATGTGATGTTTGCGGAAAAATTTATGATGTTAATGACAATTCGAAAAATGGTAGAAATGGACATTCTTGTCTCGAAAGATGGTGTTATACTTGCCGAAGTTTTCATGAACCAGAGCGAGGCTGCTACATTCAAAAATTATTTCCTAAAACTAACGCCGATTATCGGATATTAGTTT
Organism: Pratylenchus scribneri; assembly: GCA_030063045.1. Classification (NCBI taxonomy): domain Eukaryota; kingdom Metazoa; phylum Nematoda; class Chromadorea; order Rhabditida; family Pratylenchidae; genus Pratylenchus; species Pratylenchus scribneri. Next base: position 489,218 of record JAQSEB010000127.1, read on the forward strand.
ATGATGTTGAAACAATGCAACATCAAAGTATTGACACAGAAAAATATCCGGATAGATATCGACACAATGTCAATTTCATTGCTCTAAAGGTAATATGTACAAAGTGTATAGCTAATTTAAAATACAATGAAAGTCTAAAGAAGAATAATTGTGAAATTTGTGGCGATGCTCGAACCATAACCTTCTCTCATAGAGGATTCACTGAAACAACAGTTGATCGCCAAATTATTACAGAATATCCACTCAAAGTATTCGTTAATTGGATACTTTATAAATTCCCCATTGCCTACAAATCAATTTGTTTCGCCCATTATGGAGGCCGTTTTGATCACATTTTGACCTTCAAAGAAATATTCAAACTTGGCCATAGTCCGGCTATGATCAAAAAAGGAAATAAAATTTATCAAATGAATGTTCCAAGGACCGAGAAAAATCCCGAAATCATTTTCAAAGACTCATACAATTTGACGCCAATTTCTTTGGACTCACTTGTGTCGGCATTTGGCCTTGATATCGAGGAAAAGTTATTTTTTCCTCATTTAGCAAATAACCCCTCTAATTATGATAAAATACTACCTTCACTACCGCCATTGAGCGATTATATGGCAGCAGGAATGATGCCAGCCAAGAGAGCAAAATTTAATAAATATTATGAAGAGAATAAAGATCAACCATTTAATTTAAACGAAAAATTAGCAGAGTATTGTGTGAATGACGTTGAAATATTATGCAGTGCGTTAGTGGCTTTCAGAGAAGAATTTTTTGAATTGAGCCGTAGAAAAAAATCAAAGGAATACAAAATGATTGCGAATTGCTCCACGAACAGTCTTTGGGGAAAGTGGAAAAAGCCAACAGGAGATGGAATTGATATTTTATATGATGGAATTACAATCGCAAGTGGATGTATGCGTCATTTCCGGATGAATCATTTGCCCGAAAATCATTTGGGAATTACACCCGAACGAGGATATGATAGTGCCGAAACCCAAAGTCTTTTGGCTCTAAAATTTTTGAAATGGTATGCAGAAAAGCATAATGTTACAATTCAAACATGCCTCTCGGATGGAGGAGAATATAAATGTGGCCAATTTAAATTAGACGGATATATTAAAGAACAAGAATTGGCTTTGGAGATTAACGGATGCGTGTGGCACGCGTGTCCAATTCATTATCCTGACGATGATTTTATGATGCCCTCGGGAAAAACTGCAGGAAAAATCAGACAAATAGATAAATTGAGAATGAATTTTATAAAAAGTCAAATACCTAATGTCAAGGTATATTGGGAATGCCAGATTGCTGATATGCTCACAAAGGATCGTGAAATGAAGGAATGTTTTGATTCGTATCTCGATGAAGGGCCTCTTAATATTAGAAATTGCTACTTTGGCGGCCGGACAGGTCCTTTTAAAATTTATCACAAAACAAGAGAAGGAGAAAAAATATCATATTACGACTTTACCTCTCTTTATCCCTACACAAATTTTGTGACAGAATATCCGGTTGGACTTCCGGAATTACATATTTTAAATAAGAATGTCCTATGGCAATCTCCGGAAGACAATCCTTATAAAATTGCTCTTCTCAAAGTGTTTGTTATACCATCCAGAAAAATTGATGTTCCCGTGTTGCCGATGAAGTTTGATGACCGCCTATTATTCCCTCTCTGTCGAGCTTGTTCTCTAAAATACCCGAATGGTGGAGTCATAAAGGATTATAGTTGCAATCATACAGATCAAGAGAGAGGCTGGGTCTCGTCATGCACATCTATTGAACTAAATTACGCATTAAAAGAGAATTACAAAGTCGTCAAAGTGTATCGTGTCCTGGAATTTACTTCGACGGATTCGAAATTATTTCGAGGATATGTGGCGGAATTTTTAGCAATGAAAATTCATGCAAGCGGTTTTCCGGAACAAATTAAGACGAGAGAAGATGAGGATAAATTCATCCAAGAATGTGATGAAAAATTTAATATCAAAATAGAAAGAGAAAAGATGATACCTAATAAAGGTAAGCGATTTATTGCAAAGTTATGTGCCAACAATCTTTGGGGCCGTTTCTCTTTGAGAAATCAATTAGTGAAAACACTGGTCACTAATTCTCCGGCAATATTGCGAAAATATTTGGAAGACCGTAAAATTGAAGTCAATTCAATAAATATGTTAACAGATGAGACTATATTGATAAGTTATCAAGTCAAAGATGAATTTGTGGAGGAACACAATTGCTCCAATATAATAATTTCCTTATGGACGACAAGTCAAGCCAGATTGATTCTTTTGGATGCTATGAAGAAAGTCGCCAGATCGGAAGGGTCCCAACTTCTCTATTGTGATACCGACTCAATCATATTTTCGCATCCGGAAGATAACAATCCTTTGTCAATCGGACCACATTTGGGAGATTTAACCGATGAATATCCAGGAAAAAGCATCATTGAATATGTTTCTGGCGGAGCCAAACAATACGGATTAATGTTGAGGGATAATACAACAAATGAGATAAGTTACAGTCTAAAAGTTAGAGGGATCACTCTAAACAGTGAAATAATAAGCAACACGTTGTGTTATGAAACTTTCAAAAAAAGTGTCTTGAAGTATGCAGAGAGTGGCGAAGTCGAACATATTCCAGTGTGTTATCCTAGGTTTATCAGACCGGCGGTAAATAAAGGTGAAATCATTTCAAGGCCAATGGTGAAAATTTACAAGCCATATGTTGGAAAAGGAATTATCACTAAAGATTATTTTGTAAGAGACTTTGGTTTTATTGTATAATTTTTATTCATTTATTGTAATTGTAATAAATATTTTTATTGTAAATACAATTTTTGATTAAAAACTAGTCTTGAGAAGATGACATAATTAAAAAATTAATGTTAAGAAGTAGTCATTTTAAGGAGAAATTTTACAATATTAAGAATAAGAAGATGACAAATCTAAAAAATTAAGAAGAAGAAGATGATATTTGTAAAAATTGAAGCTTATTTTTATTAAAATTTAAGAAAAAATATGTATAAGTCCACCTTTGGCCTGGGCCCCGGCCGCCGCCCCGCCGCCGCCGCCGCCGCCGCCGCCACCGCCACGGGCGATTTACCATCTTTGAGTGAATAAGTTGCGTCCCCAATCATGTGATGAACATTCTTTGAAGTCTTCTTCTTGAGATTCATCCATGATCAGTTTTGGGGAATTGGATTTTGTTGAATTTTCCTTATTCTTCGAGGGTAGAAAAATTTTCATTGTATCCAAAATTTCGTCGTTGTTCAATTCAAGTAATTCAAGTGGGTAATAATGGTCCTCTCCATTAACGAATTTTTTCACAGCGCAGTGATTATATGGGAATAAGAGTCGAATTCGATGTTTGGCGTAAAAATATTTTGTCACCGAACAATTGAATACTTTGGATAATTTGCCAAAAGCTGGCATTTCATCTGCTCCTTTTTTGGTAAGTCCGCTAAAGGAAAATGTATGTTTCTCGCCATTTCGATCTTTGTATGTTGTTGTCAAATTACAGCCAAAGAATTTTAAACTTACCTTCTTCCGTTCCTCTGGATGATTAAGTCGATCGCGAAGATCTTTTACACGGCATTTTAAAAAGTCGGCAATTGCTTGGGCGAAGAGAACCATTTTTGTCTCTTTGGATAGGAAATATTTGGATGGAGAATATTTGATTGGAATATTGGAAGGGATAGAATGAGATAGAGAGAGAGAGAGAGAAAAAATATAATCTTTTATAAAGACACGCCCACTTTGACCAAAAATTCGGATAAATTTGGTATAGCTCCGCCTTTTTTACCAATTTTAAGCCACGCCCCCGTTAACTATATAAAGTCGGGGTTTTCCTCATATTTTACTCATTTTATTCCAAAAATTTTTAAAAATAAATTTTCTCTTATTAAAATGTCCCCAAGTCCAAAATCTCCCAAAGCCCCAAAATCCCCGAAATCTCCCTATGACCGAAAGAAATCTTCCTCTCCTAAAATTCAGAAAGTGACCAAGGATGAAGAGAAGAAAATCGAGGTCAAAGAGGATCCAAAAAAGCCAGAAAACAATGAGATACCAGAAGAGAAGAAGATCGACTTCTCCCAACCGCTTTGGAAGCTCTACAAAAATAAAAGTGTGTTGATCTTCAAACTATGTTCCGATTGTGGCAATGCCCTCTTCCAGAGCAAGAAGAAATTTCACCGATCCGAAGGACGTCTACATTTGGCGATCGGATTTTGCGATGACTGCTTGGGGATCAACATTGGTATGACTGATTTAATTTCACCAAAACATTAAAATAATTTTTATATAAAATATTTTATTTTATAATAATATATTCAAATAAAAATTATTAAATAAAAATATTCTAAAATTAAAAAATAATTTAAAATTATTTAAATTTTTATAAAGGAATCAGGAGTTGAAGTTAATCCTACAAAGATCGTAGGACCCGTATTTGGGGTTTGCGGGTATTGATAACATAAGATCGTTATCATAACGTCCCCCAGATTCTTGATCTCCTTTATAAAAATTGAATAACCTAAAATTAGTAATTTAGGAAAAAAATAAATCTTAGTAGGAAAAAATAAAAATAAGATTAAAATGAAAATATATTCTAGGATTTGGGTTATAGTAAGAAGAATAAATAGTGAGTAAGGGTAGATCGCCATGGCTATTGCCTAAATGATCCGGAATTTGTAAGATCGGTCATGTGGAGAGGTCTTCCTCAAAGTGTGCTTGGTTTTGCATTTTCTTGTATTTAATTTCATACATTTCATAGAATGTTTTTTGTTAACATAGTGAGGGTAGATCGCCATGGCTTGGCCAAAATGATCCGGAATTGGTAGGCCAGAAGGAATCGGCGGGTGGGCTAGAGGGAGCCGAGAAATTCTGGTTACCTTTTCTGTATTTAAGAATCGGACTTAATTTCATATATGTTAAACTTAGTAAGAGTGGTTGATCACCCAAAACGATCCGGAAGGTGAGCTATGGCCGTCACAGGATGGAGCTATGGCCCTTCTGCACTTAGATTATTAGGATGAGATGATTAATAGTGAGTAAGGGTAGATCGCCTTGGCTAATGCTTAAATGATCCGGAATTTGTAAAATCGATCATGTGGAGAGGTCTTCCTCAAAATGTGATTGGTTTTGCATTTTCTTGTATTTATTTTCATACATTTCATAGAATGTTTTTGTTAATCATAGTGAGGGTAGATCGCCATGGCATTGCCAAAATGATCCGGAATTGGTAGGCTGGAAGGAATCGGCGGGTGGGCTAGAGGGAGCCGAGGAATTCCGGTTATCTTTTCTGTATTTAAGAATCGGTCTTAATTTCATATATGTTAAATTATAGTAAGAGAGGTTGATCACCCAAAACGATCCGGAAGGTGAGCTATGGCCGTCACAGGATGGAGCTATGGCCCTTCTGTATTGTAAGAATCGTGAGAAATTTTTTAATAATAGAGAAATATGTTTTCATTTTAATCAATTTTATTTAATCATTTCTTTTACAATAGTTTTAACGAATAAATCTGTATTTATATTTGAATCTAGCATTTTTATAAATCGATCGAATGTATAGCCTAGGGATAAAAAATAGATAAAAGTGATACAATAATGGCCACAAACGTCCGAATATAGAGACTGGTAGGGGTAACGGTTCATAATAATTTTTGGATATTTTTTAAGAAAATTTTTTATATTTCCTAAGGGTTCCATTCCATAGCTATCAAAATAATTAACTTCTTTCTTCGGCCCAGTCATAAACACTCCTATCCAATGAGAGCCTTCACGATTAGATTTATCAAGGTTGAATATGAGCGAAGCCGGATAACTGAGTTCATGAGGAGGTTGATCGCTTGGGAAGCATCCCTGATAATATTTTTTGGTCACTGAGTTCGATTTCAATATTTTGTCGATTTGATCCGTGTTCATATCTTCTTCGTTGATTTTCCCTCCAATTGTATACCCACCGAATTTGCCAGGCAATTATAGAACAAATAATCAAAAAATACAAGGCCAATAAAAGATAGCAATAAATATTGCTATATAACGATTTTTCATGGGGAGATTCTTTGCACAAAGGGATCGAAGGATATTGCACTACAGGATCAATCATATCCTTTGTCGTATTTTCATTTGATATAGTTGTATTCGTTAAATAGGACGGATTTTTCAATAAGAATTCCGAATAAGAAGGCAATGGAGAAGTTAGGATAACTGGGAATGTCATCCCTTGTTTTGTTAATCTTATATACTCTGTATAATTTGGTAATCTCTGAAAATATAATCGAATAGACATGAATTTATCTGTATCAAAATGAAATGAAACAAGTGTTTATATAGGGACAATCAAACGGTAATATCTGTGGTAATTGTACGGTTCCTATCAAGCATCAACAAAGAATCAACTTCTCCCATTGCAATTAACACAATTCCATGAGCAGGCACAGCTGTATTGAATGCCATTTTAATAAGGCAAGATCCTGGCTTGATTAAATCGAAAGTTTCACCATTGTCTTCCTTTGAATTGGTAAGATTGAATACAAAGAAACACCATCCATCCCCATAAGATTTGTAATCAATTCCGTTACTTTCTAGTGTTCCAGCATAACCAATTGCTTCCATCGTATCATGAAATGCTCTCATATACTTTTTATTCGGAAAATCTAATGAATATGGAGCTACTGGATGATTTGTCCCGTTGGCAACAATAGTAATCTCTCGTAAACCGAATGGTTTAAAATTGAAGGGACTAGTTTTTTGATCCCCAACATAATCCTTATTACTCAGCATAGCAATTACTACGCGACGAGGTACTTGATCATTCCAAAGACATGTGTTATATTCCGTATGACCTTCTCCTATGAACATTGATTTTATAGATGTTTTTCTCATTGGATATCTAGCCGGGTGTAATTCCAATTTTTTATTGATGTCAAATGCGAGGGAGTCCACCAATTCAAGTGTTTTAACATATAGTTTTAATCCAGTGATCTCAAAATGATATGTATCATCAGTGCTGGTGATTATTACAAAATTACTGTCATTAGGAAGAAGCTCAATATCAACTTCGCATTGATTTACTAGATATTTTGGCTGATTTGCTAAATCAATATCCAATTTTGACATGAACTGAGCTGTTTTGCTTTCAGCAAAGAGTCTTTTTCGAGCAGCGAATCCCGCTCCAGCTATTTGTGAATCATCATCTTTATAATAACCAGCGGCATTAAGATATGAAATTTTTGAAGTTGTTGGATAGGTCAGTTCATAGTCAAAAATACTTTTGTAGGCCATCAGAGAATTTCCTTCGAATACTTGTGTACCATTTATTGAAACTCTACAATTTTTCCAAATTGTATGTCCGATCATTTGACAAACAGAAACATTTTCATTGGCAGGGAGGTTCTCAAGATTTCCTTCTTCATTTCTTTTTCTTATCCGGCATTCCATAAGGATATAACACTTTGATAGATCAATATAATTCGTGCTTGCATGAATTTTAAAATGATAAGGAATATCCGAAAGGGGGTTTAGGGTCAAATATTCCCGAAATGCCGACGAACTAACAGTCACATTTGTGCTGGGGATATCAAACAAAGATAGAGCATTTGTGATGGCATTCGGCGAATCCTTATCAATTTTGTGAAAGGTAGTCATTTTAATAGAGTCCAAAAGTGTCGACTCTCTTTCTCTTAGGCGGTTTTGGATTTTTTAAGGGTTTATATACTTTTCTTCCGACTAATGTATGTTGAATGGGGATATGTTCTAGTTTTCTTCGTCTTTTTATAGCACCGGATCCCATCTGTTTTCGTCCTTTTTCTAAAATTGTGTCAATTCCTTTCTTCCCTTCTTCAATTATCGCTTCTTTCACATTTCCTCCTTCAGCAATTTTATCGAGTATTCTCTCTCCCGTATACAGAGCTTCTTTTCCTACAGATGTTCCAGCTCTTCTAATTACAGGTAAAATATAACGCCAGATTCCTCTTAAAACGTCTCCAATGCCGGCTCCGCTCTGTCTATAACCATAACCTCTTTGATATGGGTTCATTCCTCGATAATATGTGTAAGGTTCATTCATTAATTCATTCTCCTCTGGATTTACGATTCTACCTCCACCAATTTGGAATACATGGTCGTCATATGAGACACTTCTAGTATCGAATGGTATATGCATATTTATCAAATTTAAATTTTACAATAAATGAATGTAAATTTACAAATTTATCACTTTCTTAAATACTAAAGTCACGAGTACAGTCCCATAATCAAAGGGTATATATCTTCCATTCATCCATTTTAATTCTATCTCTATTTCATTAATTTGACGAGGTAAAACTGGAATAAACATTGGCTGATCATAAATACGTTCTATGTAACCCCCAGTTTGATTATCAACTGCCACAATTCTAAGCAATGAGCTTAGCGAATTTCCTAGAATCACACTCCTTGTAAGTCCATTCGCATAAACAGCAAAACTTGTGAATCCACCTCGTATATCCACTGTATATTTTCCAATTTCTCCATTCTCTATAAAATCTCTCGTTTCATCTTCAAATCCGCAAGTATAGGCTATTTGTTCAGAGAGAGCTATATGACTAATCTCCGGATCATTAAACTTGATTCGATATCGATCAATATTCCTAATATATTCAAATTCTACTTCAGGTGTGCCTTCTATAGGAATAAGTTTCTGTCGTACTTTATCAAGCAATCCTCTTTGTTCTGTCGCTTCTCCCGCGATATTTTCTTTAACTTGTTGTAATAATCCATCTCCATCTTGTGGAGTGATTTGTTCCTCCTCCCCAGCGATAGTTTCTTCGACTTGTTCTAATAAACCTCTCTCACCTTGCTTGCTGGTTTGGTCTACTTGGTCAGTAATTTTTTCCTTAACTTGCTGTAATAGTCCATCCTGTTCTTGGTTAGTGGTTTGTTCTGTCGTTTCCTCAGTGATATTTTCTTTAACTTTCTGTAATAACCCATCTCTTTCATTGGATGAGATTTGTTCTCTATCTTCTCTGGTTACATTTTCTTCCACCTGTTTTAATAAACCATCTCCTTCTTTGGGAGTGGTTTTATCACTTTCTTCTTCTCTTTGATTTAATTTGTCTCTAACTTGTTGTAGTAGACCTCCTGTTAGGGCTTGAGCTTCAGGTAATCTTTTATCTCTTTTCTTGGCCTCAGATTCTAACGCATTAAATCTATGTCGTCTGTATTCAGCTACTTTTCTTAAATCTTCAATTTGCTTTTTTAAAGAATCCTTTTCAGAAGGTAATACAGTTGTAGACAATTCTTCCCTCTTCTCACGAATTTGTTTGTATGTTTCTTGTAATATTTTAAATTGTTTTCCGATTGTTGGCCAGTAATCTGGATATTTTTGGAAAAAGTCATTTACAAAAGAAGCATTCCTTTCATTATTTTGTTTTTCATATTCATCGTAGGGTTTATTCAGATCTCTTTGGATTATAGCATTTGAAAGTGTCTTTAAATTTTTCTCAAGGAATTTAATTCTTTGTCTGATAATCATTGTCTCTTTATCTAGTTCCTTTATCCTTTCTACACTTTTTGCTTCTTTATAAAGTTGTACTTTTTGTTGCAGCTCTTCGACCATGGAAACATATCTGAGCCGTTCTTCAGTGATTTTTTCGCGATATCTTTCTGGTTCCGGATAGACTCGAAAAAATTCTTCAATGATTTGGTTTTCAATTCTTTTATTTTCTTCATCTTTATCTCTTGCAGCTTTCTCTAACAAACTTATTCTTTGTAGCATCGAATCGGAGGTAGCATTTAGAGCTTCAATTTCATCCAATATTTTTCTATGTTTAACCCTATCGGTTTCATTATCGCTCTCCTTTATTTTATTCTTAATCGTTTTCTCAAAATTTTCAAAAACTTTTCTTTCTTCTTGAATATGTAACCAATAATCTTCTGGGTGTTCAATAAAAAAATTATTTATCCAAGTATTCTCATTGCCGGATTCAGCTTCTCTTCGGCCTCTCTTTTCATCTCCATTTTGTATATCAGTCGATCTTCGTTTACGATTCTGTAGATTCTTATGGGTTAATAGTGACTGGTTCAAAAGAGCATATTTCAGATATTCACTCAGTCCTTCTGGTGTTTGTTGCGAAGTTTTAGGAATATTCAAGCTACGAAATGTGCCATTTTTGTAATATATTTGTATCCATTGTAACTCATCAGTCCCTATGGTAGAGGCCCATGATTTAGGGTATTGAATACTATACAGTCCGCAAACCCAATTTCCTCCCTGAAATTCTACGGGTTTTGGGAGATGAACTCTGTATTTATTTGGTTTATTGTCTGGGTAATCTGGTACATCACTAGGCAAAACTACGAAGAAATAATTACTCGACATTTTTATAAATTTTATCTGGGTAAAGAAATATGTTAAAAATGAACAAATTTATGAAATATGAGTGTTTATATATTAATCTGTGGGAGCAATATCGGATTCTTCAATCCATTCGGGGTTAGGGTAATCATAAAATTTAACATAATACTTCTTTCTTCCGTTTATTTTCTTTGTTCTAATTATCTTCTCTATCCTATATGTAGTGGCCTCATCCTTTCTGACTTTCTGAAGATCGGGTTCATAAAAATAACCTTTGAATAAATCTCCTTGATAATCTCTAACTTTATATCGAATTGGGTTCTGTGTCTTGACTTTATCAATTTCCAGAATTTCATCGCTCCTTGACGGGAAATAACCTTTATGAAATATTCCTTTATTTTTACTCATTCGAACAAAATCATCCTTTTTGTATTTTGGTCTCTTTTTCATAGGCTTTATCAGATTTTCAATTGGTCCGTACATTTTCTCCCATACCTCTTGAGCATTGTCGAAATTTACTTCTGATGGTTTCATTCCATGGGTTCGACTTTTAGAATTATTAATTCCTTTTACAATTTTTGGCAAAGCTGGAACCCATTCGACTGTCTGTTTTTGCGACATATAACGATAAAGTCTCTGTTTGACATTTCTTATAGCTCTTTCCGCTAATGAAGCTTTAACGGTTGATGAATTTGGGGTATATTTTTCAATTTCATTTTCTTTGAAATAATTTTTTAATTCAGAATTTATAAATTCCTTTCCTTTATCGGAAAATAATCTATGGGGTTTCATTGGCATAAGCTCAAATAATTTTTTGAAAGCATTGAGCATATCCCTCGAATTTTTATTCTTTACTGGAACAGCAAATACTTGTTTGCTTAGCACATCGATTGCAATTAGAGCATAATTAATTCCGTCATTCTCTTTTGATAATTTTTGTAAATCCGCTAGATCAACTTGGACATCAGTCATATATCCAGAAGGGATTGTCTTTTGTCGTTGAAAATTTACTCGTCTTGGGCGATGAATAGTATATGTCCGACTTCCTTCAAGCCATTCTTTCACTTCTTTTCTTTTAATTTTTGGAATTTCCTTTTTAGCTTCCGTCCATAATCTATCAATACCAGCAAATGCAGAGGGATAATCAGGATCATTATAGAGGCGTCTTAATATTTTTTCTTTATTGTCTATCTCCATAGTTGCGCTTTGAATGTTGATTTGGGTGTAGAATAACCAATTGGCGAAGGAAATGATTCGTTCCTCTTCATATTTTCAAGTATTTGTACCAAAACATCGTCCCTTCTAATTTGATTCTCCAGTACTATAGTTCCTTTTGGTCTTGGTCCGGCTTTAAGCCCCTTTCCAGCTGTTATTATCCAATTTATTGATTTCTTTATATCGCTCCCTTCAATTATTTTATTGTGTTCATTTTTTATTCTCCCATCCGCTGTCACTTGAAATTTTTCTGGATTGGCATTAATTCTCATTATAAATTCTTTTGATAGTTCAATCATTGGGGATACCGGGATAGTAGGAGTATGACTGATTTGTTTTGATGTTGATTTTGAGGTAGGAGTTGTCTCTATATTCGATGTTCCCGATATTTCTACTTTGACAGTTTTATCTTCATGTTCTTTTTTCAGATGTAAATACCTCCTGAGTTCTTGATTATAACGAGCATTTTTTATTGTAGGATTTGATTTCTCTTTTTTTACATTTTCTAACATTCTTCTACTATAATCGAGATTAATATTTCCAGTATCTGTCGAAGTGAAGCCTTTGTAAATGTCTTCGGGAACTAATACAAATCTATTTGTTGCCATCTTCCTTGTTTAATATATGTCTGATTACTTCCAAAATGATTGGTGTCAAAAGAGCTGGATAAACTGATAGACCGCTCCCTTTTTGTACTATGCTTTTTGCAGCTCGTTCTGAGCGAACTCGGCTTAATTTTCTGACAAAATCAGCGTATGGTAATATTCTATTCTTTTGTCTTGTAGTTAAATGGAATCTTGATTTCAAAATATTTAAACAAATTTCAACAAGTGATAAAATTTGTGATGTATTTGCTTGTTTGAGTATTTTCTTTCTTTTATTTACGGATTTAGTTTTGGCGAGTGATTTTAAAAATTCAATATTATCATATATTAGAGGACCAAATTTCGGATCATTAGACATTTTTCGGAATGAAAATGATATACGGGTTTTCGTCGTCTTTAAATATGTTTGTCCTCAGTCTTAAAGTTGGGTCAGATGACGGATGAAGGTCAATGAATAGATAAGAGTAGGGCATCCTTGTCGCATATCGATAAGAATCGAGAAAAAGGTCTAGTTGTCTTGGGAATAATTGTTGACCGAGATTTCTAATTGCTAAGGCACTATTTGGCGCTCTCATCAAGACAAAGTACATTGAGTTTTGTCTGGCGACTTTGAGTTTCTTTTCGAATAGGTTTTGCGTGACAAAAATGAAACCAAAATTCTGATGATGCGACTTTTTCGTCGTAAGCTCTGAGAGATACCTCTCATTGATCGAGTAAAGCAAATCATCTAGGATAATAAGTGACGGTTTCGGTTGTTTTTGAATAATTTCCTCTGAGGGAACACCAGAGTATATTCCTATTCCTGCCTTTTGTAATGCCGGGACCGTAGAACTATACTCTCCGTAGCAATATAATATTGATTTCGGTGGAGGATCCACTAAATGCTGAGCTTGATTAATGAATTTCAATAAGAAAGTTGATTTTCCGCTAGAAGATGGACCATTGATTATCATAGAAAAAGGGAGATGCAATTTTAATTCTTTATTTTCGAATATTTGTGTATCAATCATAATAAAAATGGAATATATAATTCGTGAATATTATATTTAAATATATCACCTTAAATAGTGGCGGATTAGAAGGTTAAAGGGTGTTGGGTATCCTCGTCAAGTATGGGGTTTTGAATATCTTCCTCTTCTTTCTTTTCCGTCTTTACAATGTTCTGGACCATTTCTTCAATGGATGCTTGCTTTTCTTTGGCAAGTCTTTCTCCTATTTGTGTTACTGTTTCCTTTGGTTTATTCGTAGAAGTTGAAGGTTCCTCTTCGATTGAATTGGGAATGTTGAACACACGGCCTTTGCATTTCACTCGGAATGTACAATGGCTGGGTAGAGATGTTTTAATATCAAAAGCCACAAATTTCAATCCTTTCATTCTTGGGCAATAGATAAAGACACCTCCCTGGCTTACGGCAAAATCGATCTCAACTCCATCGCATTTACAAAGTTGACATTTTCCTGGTACATCAAATGGGACAAATCGAGGAGTGAACAACCTTTCCGATGTGAGTTGGATCCCTCTGGCTGATACAAGGAAATCGACTTCGGGGATAGATGATGACATGAGAACCTTAATTGGTTGCGCCATTATTAGTAGAATATATTTAGTTTGATAAATTTTGAGGAATGAATGAATAAGGAGGTGAATTCCAGGTTTATATGTAGAGTCAGATGAAAATAACTCCGCCCAATCGGTGGTAAAGAGTGAGAAAGGTAGGATATATTCAAAGTTAGGATAAAGTCGACTCCGCCCTTTGAGGGGCGGGTTCAAAGTAAGAAGAAAACCCAAATCCGCCCAGTGGGCGCAGGAACGATCAAGGTTAGAATAAAAGTCAACTCCGCCCAGTGGGTGATATTATTTATTAAGACACGCCCCTTTTAGTTTCAAAGGATTTTCTGTTTAATCATTTTCATTTTATCCTTTCCTTCTATTAATCTAATGTCTCTTCCCAATAATCGTGAATTATGCTACGATTGTGAGCTATTGAGTTTGGATTTCGATGGACTTGGCTCTATTAATCAAGAAAGAATCAGACCACGGAAGCGTGTATTCTGTACCCGGTGCGCTAGTCATCCTCGACTCAGACGTGTACTATTGCGTTTGCAGATGGGAATTCCAATCAATCAGATGAATCTCATCGAATTTGTCTTCTTTCAATTCTGTTGGACTTCGGGGCAATATGGACGACCTTTGAAGGTAAAGGATCTAAGAGAGATTAATTTTCAAGAAAATTTATGGTGTGATGATTGCTATGTAAGGACATTCGATGAATATCCTTTCTTCGATGTTGAATTGGATCATTTGGTATTCTACCACCGGCTTTGCCCTAGATGTACTTGGCGAGTTGTGAATTTACAGAATGGTCATTGATATATGATATAAAAAAACGATTGTTTATTATTCTAATTTTTTAATTAATTTGATAAATTATTTAATTATTCAGTCGGGATTTTATTTTATTTTTAATAATAGACATTTCGCAAAGTTCTTTTTTCAAATATCACTCGAATGGTCCTTATATCTGGGGTAAGGAAGTTCCAAAGGGACATGGTTTACTACTATCTTTGATAGCCTAAAAATTATTTATTTTTCTGTTAAATATTTTTGGCATAAAATTATTTTTTTTTCTGCAAAAATTATTTTTTCATATTTATTGTGCACAAAATCTGGACCATTACAAATTATAAAAATTTTGTGATTTGTTAGAGGGTATAACTAAAAATGTTCGAAAGATAGAGTGGAGTATTAAGTTCTTAAAAAAGTTATTTTTATCAAATATTTTAAATACATGCTTTTTTAGATTATTATTGATCAATGCAGTATATTTCAAAGGATTTTGGAATAAAAAATTTTCCAGCAAAGCCACCGAAAAGAAAATTTTCCATTTTAGTGAATCGAAACAAAAAATGGTATTATAAATTAAACAATATTAATTGGAATATTTAAAAATTTTGCAGATTGATATGATGCATCAGGAAGATTATTTTTCATATGCCGAAAATTCTCAAGTGAGTACAAATATATTTGATTAGAGCAAAATTTAATATATAAAAATTTCATCAATTAAATTTTTCTATTTCTTCCAAGTTCCAAATGCTTGGAATGTCATATGTCGATGATGAAGCTCGATTGTATATTTTGTTGCCACGGAAGAGATTTGGCCTTGGAAAAATGTTGAAAACAATGGATGGAAAAGAATTTTTGAAATTAATCAGAAAAATGAAAAGGTGTCAGCTAGTGGATGTAAGTGGGTGGGGAATGTGGCCATTATTTTTATTGCCATTACCCATTAGTAATCTTGAATCGAGAGAAAAAGAATTTTTTAGTTTCAAAAATTATGGATTAAAAAATATTTCTTGGCCAATTTTATTTCAAAGTTATAATTTGCATTAGGATTATCATTTTTATTGAAGAATTTTATAAGTAATTAATAAAAAATTTGAAATTATCTTTAACATTACATTATTCGAAAAAAGTAATTAAAATATTTATATAGCTAAATCTGCCAAAATTCAAATTGGAATCGAGTTTTATGATGAACAATGAATTGGAAAAACTTGGACTTGAAACAGCATTCAATGCAGCGAAAGCTAATTTTGGGGGAATTGTTGGAGACAAAAATGGAGACAAAGGAGAAAGAGGGAATTTGCACATCAGTGAAACTTTTCAAAAGGCATTTATTGAGGTGGTATTTACTAATATTTAATAAATTTAAAGAAAAATTTTTTATGACCACAGAATTTTTACATTTTAATTTTTACGATATAATTTTTAAATTAAATTCATCTCACAGGTGAATGAAGAAGGCTCAGAAGCTGCGGGAGTAAGCCGAATTGTCTACGATTGGCAAAATTTCTGTGGTTTTGATGGGCCAAGCCGAGAGCCGAAGCCAATAAAATTTAACGCCGACCATCCATTTGCTTTTGTCCTCTTCCTCCCAATCATCAATTGGAAAAAGGAGAATGAAAATGGGCATTTCCTCTTTGTTGGCACATACCCAAAACATTGTGGCGAGACTGAAAATGAACATGAATCTGAACAGTCAACATCCAACAGCAGCAGAAAATCATCAATGGGACAACGAATTTGGGAGCGTATTACAAAGAAATTGAAAAAATTCTGAAATGAAATATCAGCAGAATAATTTGATTTTGATGAGAATTATTTTTCTCATCCATCACTTATCTTTAATTGGATATAAACAAATCTCTGTATTGATATCAGCGAATATTATTTTAATTTTCTAAAAAATTTTTTGATTAAATTTAAAAATTGCATTTTAAGAACGATAAAAATACAATTCCATTTATGGGGAAAAGAAATTTGAAGATTTTTCTCATTCTTTTTACGATTCTTCTTTTTTCATCAGTATTTATTCAAAAAATGATTATTGATTGATTATGCTTTTATTTATTTCTGAAATTTTTATTTATTTCTGAAATTTTTATTCATTTCTAAAATTTGAATAAAAGTTAATCCATTTAATTAATATTCATTTATTCAACGATCAAGCCGTCTCTTGCGCTCAATTTCAAAGAATGCATGCAACATTTTTCATCTTATCTTAACCTGAAATGTTGCAATTTCACAAAAATGTTCTTGAATTTCAACTTTTAGAGGAATATTTGGGAGAATTTTGCAAGATTTTTGAATAAAAGTTCGAAGCAATAAATGGTCCAACAAATTATTAATTAATTAAAAATATAATTAGAATGAAATGTGTTTTTGGGCGGCCAATTTCATTTTCATTTTGCATCATTTAAGCCAATTCCAATTATTTGCATCCCAAGGGAACACCACTGGGCCCATTCCGGTGCCATGCGCCCCAATGTGATATCCTTCAATAAAAATATTCATAATAAAATATTCATTCTACAATATTTCCCACCTGTTCCCAAATCAAATTGTGGAGCGGCAATGGCAAAAGCCAAAAAGATGAAGAGTAAAATGGTGAAAATGAAAAGAATAAATTTTGGCAAAATTTTCATTAAGAATTTAAAATCGGAGAGCCAATTATAAAATTGCTGCTGGAATGAAGAGTTTTGGTGGAGGGTGGATGATGGATTTGGAGAGAATTAAAATTGAATGAATGAATTGTTTTGATTTCGGCTGATGTTTTGACGTATTTGGGTGCGGGTCGAACTCTATCAACGGCCAATACAAAAACAAATATGCCTTTTATCTATTTTTAATAATAAACAATCGCCCACCCCCGTTCAAAAGGACAAAAGTGTAAATAAAATTCGGACTATTTTTATGCACTTAATTTTTGAGTTCGTTTCCAAAAATATTTTTAGACAATGATAGGCACTAGAGAGATTTGTTGTAAAAACCATTTTAAAATTTTGACAATTATATTTTCCCAATTATTTGGAAAATCTTTTATTTTAGACCAATTTTTCATTTTTTATATCGTTTGATTTATTCATTCAAAGAGATCATCACTAAATATGGAATTTAAATTGGATGAACAACAATACATAAAAACATATGATTCTCATCAACAATTAAATTATATTCATCAACAAAATAATCCTCATTTTCGTGTCTTCTTATTTATGCTTCAGGCTTTATCAATTTTGTTGTCAATATCGTCGCCATCATCGTTCATCGCATCATCTTCGAGAGTAGGAGGGCACTTCATTGCGGAAAACTTCGCCTTGAGTTTTTCATAATCCTTCTGTGGAAAAAAAAAGAAATGTATTCTTCTCCGAATTTTCCGAATTATATTTAAAATAGCCAAAATTATAAATATTTTTTCACCAGGCAAAAATTATTTTGAAAAAAGGTTTTTCGGTTATGGACCAGATTTTTCACCCCTAAAATCATCCTATGTTAACTCCAAAATTAGTCATAGGATCTAAAATAAGTTCAGAAAAAAATTTTGAATCTGATTCTAATAATAAATCGATAATTACAGGAAAAAGGCTCTTTATTATTTTTTTGGCCATAATTACAAATTTTTTTCTTCACCACCCATAGAAGGTTCCTTTTTAAATCAAGAGAGAGGTTAATAAATAAATTTTAAGCTTTTTATTTGCATAAATTTTTTTTTCATGAATTTTACTGTTTAAAAAATAGCGCCCACCTTCATTGCATTGGCATTCACATCAGGATTGCCGGCCAAATCAGCTTTGGACAATTTTCCAGCTTTCACGAGGCCTTCATAATCCTTAATCCATTCTTCCACTTGTGCACAAATTTCTTCCCGTTTCAGCCAAAAGTGACATTGGAGGACATCGGTGAATGCCTTGGGCGGATTCTAAAATACAAAAATAAATTAAAAGAATAAAATTCTATTAAATAAATCCTCATCTGAAGCTGTTGAAGCATCGCCCATTTAAGGCAGAGTTGACGAACTCGGAGAGTATATAGAAGTGAATGAATTTCATACTTCGAATTGTTTCGCATTTTCTCAAAGCCAGGTTCATTGTAAAACTGAAATAATAAATTAAGTGATAAAATTTTAATAATATGGAAAGAAAAATATTTTTGCAGAGTGCAGACAAAATAGCTTTTTGAATTCTAATAAATCAGAAAAGGTAGACCTAAAAACTTTAATAATTTGTAAATCTCATCGAGACGCATCGATTGGTATATAAATTTGCCATGTTTTGGCCCAAAAATTAATGGTTATTATAAACCATTTAAACCAGTTTTCAGATTTTGGTTTTAAATTAAATTTTAGGCTAAAACTTGACATTTTTATACCAATCGATGCATCTTGATGAGATCTACAAATTTGTATAAGGTTTGTAGGGAATAAAATTGGTTTCTGATTTATTAGAAGTCAAAAACTGATTTTTTTAATGTTTTCAACATTTTATTTTGGAACTTAAAAACAGTTTGAAACCCCCAAAAACATGATTTATCAATGGTTTTTTTTTTGATTTGGCATTGAATTTTATGTAAATATCCATCAATATTTTGAGATGTTTATGAAAAAAATTCGTTAAAATTTTTTATTCAAATTTTATAAAATTCTTCAAAAGATTGACAAAAATGGTCAAAATTTAAATACTGAAAAAATAATTTTATTTTTTTCGTGGGTTTCAAGCAACTTATTTTAAGTTTGCAAAGAAAAAAATAAAGAATTCGGTTACTAATTTGTTAAGTAAAATTTCTATTTAGATTTTTAAAAATGAGAAAAAAATATATAAAAAAACTGACCGGTTCCTCGACCAAAACCAATGCCTGAATTGAGACCAGCACTTGGAGCAATGTGGACTTGGCCGGGATCCAGCGCTCTGCCGCACTTCCCTGCCATGTGTTCAAAAGGGACAGGCAAACTTTCCCATCATAGTACAAATTTGGATTGAAGCGAACCTTAATATTTTATTTTAATAGAATTTGCATAAAATTGTGTAAAAAAAGACGAATACACGGAAATTTGATTTTATTTGGTTCTTTATTTTCGACTTCGACCTATTCCTTATTTTCACGAAAACCCACTGATTTGTTGCCGGTAGTCTCAAAGTTTATTTGCATGGGCACATTCGGATAATTTGATGGGAAAAACACATCGAATTCGAAGCATCCATTGGCGTAGGGAGTTTCAGCCGGTCCAGTGATCAAAACCTAAAATTAAATATTCGTTATTTATTGGAATTGGCACCCCATTTTTGTGGGTAAAAATTTTTTCCCAGAACAATAATTTTTAAAAAATGCACGATTTTAGCTTTACCTAATAATATTTCTCGTTCCCTCTGGGTAAAATAGTCAAAAATTTACAATTTTTTGCCTAAATAAACCCAAACAAGTTTAATTTTTAAAAAAGAAATTTTTTTATTTATTTTTGATTTTTTTAAATAGCAAATTTCTGCACAATTCAATCCATCAAAAATATCAAGATATTCAGATTATTGTTGCTCGCCAAAAAAGTGATATAAAATTCAAAATCTCAAAATATTCTTTGTAATAATAAACATTAAATATTTTGAATATAATTTAAAAAAATGTTGAATTTTGACGTGATCATTTTTTAAATAGTCTTTAATTTTATTGTCAATTATGGGTGAATAATCACCCCCAATTTGTCACAAATTTTAATTTTCTCAACCCACCTTCATCACATCCGATCGTTCCTCGCAGGCTCGTACAAAAATGCTGCTTTTGGTCGAAATGGGCAGTGAATTGTGGAGAGTGGCAATTTCTTTGGCCAAACGCTTTGCTGTTGTTGCACTAATAGAAGAATCCGTTTTCAATGAAGAGGCAAAATGATATGGAATGGACAAGGCATTTTTGGCACCATAGAAGGGAATTGTGTCTGAAAATGAAATTAAAATTTAAACAGAATAACAAATTTTAAGGCTGCAAAATTGAAAAATAGCTGCATTTTTTCATGAAATTTGCCAAAAAAAACAAAATAGGTTAATTTTTGGCTTTGTATTAATAATATTTTCCCTCAAAAAATTGCCAAAATAGGTTAAAAATTCGTCAAAAACATGAAATAAATCCTCAAAAACACTATTTATGTGCTAAAAACATCTTTGGATAATAATGTTTTTTTTTCAAAATTGACATTGATTGCAACAAAACACACATATACGTTTTGATTAATAAAATTAGATTTTTTTCAGGTCTTCTAAAAATCAAATCAATCAGTTTGTCTCATTTTGGTTTGTTTTCCAGAAAGTTCACTTTTCAGTTTTCACTAATAAGTTGTATAGTTTTTTGAATTCATAAAAAAGCCAAAAGCCACGAAAAAAATAAAATTTCAAAGTAAAAATTGAATGCAATTTATAATTTTAAAATTTTATATTAAAAGTAAACTAACTGAATAGCAGCTTTTTCATCTTTGCACAATACAAGTCAGCAGCAGGACCACCTGTTAACAAAATGAAAACATTAAAATTATTTTGCTTTATAGCAAATTTAAACCTTCTTCCAATTTTGCCATCTTCCCTTCATCACTTCGTCCTTCCTCCTCTGCCTCCAATCGAATGCGCTTCCTCCCTTTCCCATCCTTTTTCATTTGTTCCGAATGTTTTCGTTTATTCCACTGATTGCATTCCGGGCAACGAAATAATACACGCATTTTCTTCGAGTCAATTTCCGGAATAATCCCAAAATTACAGTTTGTGCATCTTAAATGATTTTAAATATTTATTTATTATTATTTTTAAATTATTGTTTAATTCGTAATTGCCTAATTAAAAAAATAGCGAAGCTTACAGCGGTTCAATGATTCTTAGACCCCGAAACCTATACCTAATCGATAGATCTCGTCAAAATGTGTAGATCGGCAGTGTATAATTTGTCATGGTTTGATCAAAAATTAAGGGCACTAAACCGTTTAAACCCTTATAGTTTTCGGTTCAAAACTAATTTAAAATGGTGGTTAAACCTTATCCGAACCAATTTCAAACGAACTGGTCTTGATGAGATCTATCGATTGGGGCTATCGCTTTTTTTTGCGATCTAGGGCAAACCAATGAACGTTTGAACCACTACAATCCTTTCGCCACTTTTTTCGTCATTTTAATTATTTTTCACTGAATTTATTATTTCTTACATAATCGGTTCTTGTTTTTCGCCTTTTGCAGCCATTTATCCTTTGTTGATAATTGATTGGTACTGGAAATTAAAACTATTAATTAAAATAATTATGATAAATAAATTACCTTTTACTAACAATTGAAAAGTCAAAGTTGATTAATTATGCCTTTAAATTTAAATATTATTTTTAAAAATTAATTAAATAATTGAAATAGATAATAAATGACATTTTGCCACCATACTGAATGTAAGATAATTGTATAAATTCAGCAATTTTATCAAAAATAATAAATAAAAATGGTCTATTGGAAAAATTCAGTCTTTTGGCAAATTTTGGGCCAATTAATCTTCTTCCAATTTCTGTTGTAAATTGGCAATTCCAGCATCCTCGTTCGTTTCCAATCAAAGGCCCATATTCCTCAAAAAAGATCCATAGAATTCGTTGCAACTCACATTGAACTAGAGAAAATAATTAGAAGGTTTTAATTTATCAAAAAATTTTAAAAATAGTACTTATGATTAATTCACATCATTTTTTGATGATAAATTATTCAATTTAAAGAAAAATATATATTTTCTTATTAATGTTTGATTATTTATTTTAATAACCTGCTGAATGCTTTGTGAAGTATTTTGTCTTTCCTTCAGGTCAGGGTTCAAAGGCCACTGCTCTGTTTGCTGCCACCCTTTGTCTGCTCTTTTTGACCCAAATCGAATTGATGAAATGTGCCATTTCTTTTTTCTGCTGCTGTGCCCATTTAATATTCTGTCCCAATGTTGTTTGGAAAATAAAGCAAAAATGAAGTGACGCGGATGCCTGAAAATTAATAAAATTATTTGTGATGAATCATGGTTTTTTATTAATTATTATGTTTGATTGAATCAGCAATAAAAAAATCAATAATCCTTCACTATATTTTAAAAAGGAAAAAGATTAAAGCATGTACCAATAAAAATAAGGTAATTGATTGTGGGCCGAACATAATATTTTTTATTGCTAATTTTTTTCACCAGATTTTAATAAAGCTAGTAGTTTTTTTTCGTAAAATTTTTTCTTATCAAAGCGTAAAACAAAATTGTCCAGAAGTTAAGACCAAAACGATACTATTGAGTAGGGCCCTAAAGGGAAAGTAAAGGATGATGATGAAGCCGAGGATGATTTCCTTCATCATCCTCATCATTATCATCTTCTTCTTCATCTTCCTCTTCATAATCATCCTCATTCCCATCTTCTTCTTCATTGTCATCATCTTCTTTATCATAATCATCCCCATCTTCTTCTTCATCATCCTCATCATTATCATCATCTTCTTCATTTTCCTCATCATAATCATCCTCATCCCCATCTTCTTCATCATCATCCTCATCATTATCATCATCTTCTTCATTTTCCTCATCATAATCATCCTCATCCCCATCTTCTTCATCATATCCTTATCATCTTCCTCATCATAATCATCCTCATCTTCTTCTTCATCATCCTCATCATTTTCTTCATTCATCATAATCATCCTCATCCCCATCTTTTTCTTCATCCTCATCATTATCATCATCTTCTTCTTTCTTCTTCATCTTCCTCACCATACTCATTCCAATCTTCTTCTTCATCATACTACATACTCATCATCATCTTCTTCATCTTCCTCATCATTATCTTCCTCATCTTCTTCTCTTCATCATCCTCATCATTATCATCACCTTCTTCATTCTTCTTCATCTTCCTCATCTTCTTCTTAATCATCTTCACCATTATCATCCTTATCTTCTTCTTCTTCATGATCATCATTCTCATCTCATTCCCTTTTAGGGCCCAAATGCAATAGTACCACAAACCACAACCTAGAAAACTGATCAGTTTTGGTCTATGTTCTGATATTTTTCAAACCTTTAGCAATTTTCAATTAATTGCAAATAGAAAATTGGAAATTTTATGTTAAATTAACTTGAATATTTGTAAAATGCGTAAAATTCCTCTATGCAAATTTTGTTCTTTGATATTTTTTCGACTTTTATTACCGAACCTTGGTCGAAAAAGTGCATTTGTCCAGATTGAATTGATCCTTTGCTGCCGCGAAGCGTT
Source organism: Pratylenchus scribneri (assembly GCA_030063045.1). Taxonomy (NCBI): domain Eukaryota; kingdom Metazoa; phylum Nematoda; class Chromadorea; order Rhabditida; family Pratylenchidae; genus Pratylenchus; species Pratylenchus scribneri. Next base: position 512,949 of record JAQSEB010000127.1, read on the forward strand.
TTCCCAAAAAGACAGATTGTTCTTGACCTGAACTTTTTGAATTTTAATAGAAAATTTTAAATTAAACCAAGCGGTGTATGTTTCTGCTCATCTTGGTGCTCAGCATTGGTCTCATACTGGCCATGACGAATCAAAACAACTAAAGAAATAAATAAATAATATGGAGCAAATATCAAGGTTTTTAAAAGCTGTGTTTATATGAAAAAACATTTGAAAGTGGCGAAAAAAGATATTGAAAATGGTGAAAAGATTATAGCGGTTCAACAGTTTCGGTTCAACAGTTTGCTCTAGACTCTTAAGTCTTAACCCAATTGATGAATGATGATCTGCAGATGATTGGAATATAATTTGTCATATTTTGGTCAAAATCAAAGGTCTCGGGGCCCTAAACTGTCTTATGGTTTTTGATTTGAAACTCTGTTCTGATTAAACCTATGCAAAAATGCTACAAACGATATGTTTTGATGAGATCTATATAGGATCTAACAAAAACCACTGAACTGCTATAACCTTTTCGCCATTTTCAATTACTTTTTCGTCATTTTAACCTTTTCCTTTTTAAATTTAATATTCAAATTATGAACCGTGTCGCTTTCGGCGTGAGCTCGGCAATAATTTCCGCTCTTCTTCTGAACCGTTCAAATATTTGCGATTATCTTTGGCCATTTTAATCGGTTCACGGCTGAAAACATTTGATGCTGATTAATACAAATAAATATTTGTCACTAACTGATCCCAATTGTTGCTCCAACTGCTGGTTTCCTGAATTGGATCGGGCAAAGTCAGTAATTCATAGATGTTTGGCCAATTCATTTTTGGTACTTTTTTATGCGATTGGTTGTTGTTTATTTTCCGAACCAATGACAACAGAATTTTTATGGTTGAACATTGTGGGTAAAGCAGCAAAAATTGGAGCAAAATATTTTGGGAATTTTAGTCTTGTTCTAGCTCGATGCATTCTCGATTCTAGCAAATAAATCCTTAAAATATTTAAAAATTTTAATTGATTATTTAAGCATCAATTTCAATTTCCTAGTTCCTACACCTTTAAGTATATGATGATGATGATTATTGTCATTATTTCATTTAATAATTTGTACAGATGCAGAGGGTAATTGTGAAAATGTTCACTCCAAAATCCCTATACGAAAAAAATCCATACATACCCAAAATCTCTACACAGAATATTTGAGCTAATATGTCTTAATTTATTGGTAATAAGTAGAGACCGGCAAAATGTCATCTGCGGGATTCCTGACCGGATTTTTTTCCTCCTATTTTTTGCGGGACGGATCCGGTGCGGGATAATCCCGCAAAAATCCGGTCCCGCAAAATCCGGCGCGGGATCCGGTCCGGTGCCGGTCTCTAGTAATAAGACAAGAACAAGACCCATCCTCCGGGCTTATAGCCATAATTTTTATTCGTAAGAATTTTAGAGGTAGAAATATTGTATAGGAAAGAAATGCAAAGTTGCAAAGGTCGATAAGAAAATAAAACTCCATTATGAATTCTTATTTTACTATGAGAAAAAGTTTTTTTGCCGAGAGATTTAGGTTCTTTTGCCGAGAGATTGGGTTCTTTTGCCGAGAGATCAGTTTTTTGGGTATAACTTTTTTGTGCTTGATCCCAGACCCCCAAACCATTAGCCATTTTATAGAGCTCATCAAGACGCGTCGATTGATATATAGTTTGTTGAAGTTTGGTTCAAAACTAAAAGAGTTATAAGCCAAAAACCAAAATATGGTTTAAACGGTTTAATACTTGGAATTTTGGCCAAATCTCGACAAATTATACATCATATAAAATGGCTAAATGGTTTGGGGGTCTGGGATCAAGCACAAAAAGTTATACCAAAAAACTGATCTCTCGGCAAAAGAACCCAAATCTCTCGGCAAAAAAACCCCACCCTTTTACTATTTCCAGTTCCCACCCATCTCATTTGCCGACAATAAAATATCAAAATGCTTTCAGACAATTCTTTGGATGATATTTAATTTTGCAAAAAAACATTGAAAATTGCGAAAAGTTTATAATGGTTTAACGGTTTGTCCTAGAACCCCAAACCTTATACCCATTCGATAGATCTCGTCAAGACGCGTCGATTGGTATATATTTTGTCGTATTCTTGATTAAAAATTAAGGATTTTAAACCACTTAAACCATCGTATGAGTTTTGGTTCAAAACCAATTAAACCATGACAAATTTTCGACGCGTCTTGACGACCTCTATCCAATGGTATATGGTATGTGAATTTGGGCAAACCGTTATAAGCTTTTCGCAATTTTCAATACTCTTCGCAATTTTCAATGTTTTTTTTTGCAATTTTAAATATTTACCCAATTCTTTTTCAACTATTCCAAAATTCCATAATTTTTAACACTGACAAAGAAATTTCTATAATAATCTCTGATTTTTTCCCACAAAATAAATAATTCTAAAATTTATATTAGTCCTTGATTCATTTTATTAATTAATAAAAATTGAAAACAAAACAAAATTATTCTATTTTAGCGAAAATCAATCAATCATAGAATAATCTTTTTTCAAAAATACTACAAAAAGAAAATCATTGATAATGTTTCGTGGTGGTGGAGTGAGTATGAATTGTGTAACCCTCCCTAATCGTCGCAATCATCACTTTCAAAAAATTGTTGAAAGAATAATTAATTTATTTTTAGTTTAGTTGCATTTGTTTTTTTCCTCTCAGACATCAATTTAGCATAATAATAAGTATAAAATAAGATTAAAAAACACAAAAATATCAACTCCCGTTGGAAATTATTAAAGCCTCTCCCCTCCCTTTAATTGTAAAAAATTAATTTTTAAATTTAAAATATTTATATATTTTTAAATCCGATCGACAATATTCGATCTATGGCAAAGCGCCATTTCCATAATACTCTTCTTTCTAATTTTATCTGCGAAATTATTTGGGTCAAAGAAGCCAATAACACTAAAATAATTTCGAAGTTCTTTTATTATATATTAAAAAATAGGCGAAAAAATAAATTCAAGATTGTAAAAGCGAAATTATTCAAAAGACAAAAATTTAAATGAAAAGCACAAAATTTAATTTGTTCTTTTATCTTTCATTTCTTTTGCAATTTCATTCAAAGAAGTTTCTTGAATTCCTTGAAGCAAAAATCTTCCTTCCCAAAATTCGCACGAATTGAATTGCCATTGGCTGACATCGTGAGAGCCGGGAAAAGTTCGAGTTTGGCAAATTCTTCTGGCAATTCAACAATTCCTACAAATTTAAATTTTATTTATTTTTCTGCAAATTTCAATAATTTTACCGAATAATTTGGAATTGGATGTGGCAAAACATTTCATTGGTGAATTTGTCGATGCTTGTTTGATTATGCCAAGCCCAATCACATCTCCTTGGTTGAAATATCCACCGTAATTTTCGAATTGATTGAATGATTTGTTAATCCAAATGCCTCCTTTTGACCAAATTCCAATTGAATTTTCTTCATATTCAGGGAATTCACTTTTCAATGGAAATTGCTTGGTACAGAATCCAATGCCAACACTGTAATACCTGAAGAAAAAATTCGATTTCAGATCAAAAATAAAATAGGAAAACTTATTTTTTATTATAATAGTAAATAATAATAATATTATTTATTAACGTATTCTAAAAGTTCTTGCTAAATTCATATTATTTTGATTTTTTTTAATTTTAAAAGATTACAAGGGATACGAATCCTACGAATATCCCAAAATTAAAATAAAATTATTTATTCTAAATTAATATAAAATTTACCAATTCATTTTGAGAATTTTCACTTCAAAGTAGAAGGCAATCATCGGAATGCACAAATTAATTGTTGGAATTGGTAAATCAGCACGAACGCAATTCCATCCTATAAAATTAAATTATAAATAAATATAATTTCCAATTTAATTTTTTACCATGATAATTCGAATTGGAAACAACAATTTGTCCCTCTTCTGCCGATATTGCCAATTCCGGTTCACAATCCTCCATATTCCATTTGTTGTTTTGCTTTGCCTTATAAATATTAATTTATTTTTTAATAATAAATATTTCACCATTTTAATGCTTTTCAGCATTTTTCGAACATTCCAAGCCAAAAGGCCATTTGGCATTTTGAAAAGAAGGCCAAAGGCAATTTCCAATGGCAAAGTGGCGAAAATTTCATTCATCAATTCGGCCGGAAGCCATCGACGAAATAATTGTTGTTGTTGTTGTTCCATTTTAATTTTAACTTTTAATAAAATTCAATTTTCAAATTCTTTTTCTGAATTTTATAAATTAATTTGAATATTTAAAAAATATTGAGGCTTCTTCCTTCAATAAATTTTATTGGGGAATGGCTTAAGACTAAATTGGGCTTTGTGGTCAATTTTTTGGATGGCAAATGAAAATATTTAAGGGAATTGGGCAAAATGGTATCTTTTTATATTAAATTAAAAAATCAAATTAAAATTATCCGGATTAAATTTGTCAAATTTGTTGTGAAATCCTATGGGAAAATTACTCCTTAATCTGGGAAAATATATGAATAAATTATTTCGTCAATTTAATAAGTGAAATCGTGGGATTTTGATGGATTTGACATCTGATTAATTTTGTACTTTGATTTTCACTCAATGCCGATGCCGATAGCGATCAAATTTTACATTTTACACATTCAAAATATTCTCTGTAATCTTTTCCAATATCGTACCTCCTCACTGTTGGATTGATCCCTGTGAGAAAATAATTTTTCTGATTTTTGATTGACTCTAATCTGGGAATTTCCTATTTCTAAAATTTGATCCTTCAATATCTTCATCAAAATTCATTTCAGGATTTGAATCATTTCTAATTCTCAAAATGCCTTAAAATTGACATTTTTTATGGAAGAAGAATTGATGCATTTTATCATTTTTATTTAAATTTGTTTTTGGGCTATTTTAGGAACAAAATTAGAATATTTAGAATATTATATTTTTATTTTCTTTCATTTCTATTCCAAGAATGGGCTATTTCAAGCACTTTGTATATTCATTATTTTTATTTTATTATCCTTTCATTTTCATTACACGAAAACAATTTTAGCACCGTCATCACAACATCAAGTAAGAAACAAATGCAGAAAGGCAATCTGCCGTTCAAAAGTGCAAAAATTCCTCGAATTTTTTTTCAAATTTATAAAAATAATTGTTAAAATAGAGGCTTCATCAAGGATTTATTAACAACAAATATAAATAATTTTTGGATAATTTAGAAAATGCTAAATTTTATGATAGTAATTTAGGACTTTCCAATGTTATATCGTTTTTCCTCTTTGAAGTTTACTCGCTAAATTTTGGGCTAAAAATAAAAATCTATGCTTAAACCAGTCTTTTATTGACCATTCTAAGTCTTTCTTTACCCAAAATTCAATTTTACCAAATTTTATTTCTAGCTTTCTGGATTTATAGTCATCATTAAATTTTGAATTACTCTCTTAATTTTTATATCAACTCATTCGATGGAATCAATTATCAACGAAAATTCTGGTGAATTCGAATTCATGGAATTTTTATCTGCCGAAAGTCGTCAACATTTGATGGAAAATGTTCAAAAAAATGGGGTAAAAATAATTTTGAATAATTTTCCCTTAATTCAGACTGATTTATTCGAAATAAAGAAGAAGGTGAATGGAGCCAAAAATCAATCAATTGTGCCATCAATGATGCAAATTGGCTTCCAAATGGGCGAGAAATTCGGCAAAATGGAGAATAAAATTGATGGAATGGAAAAGGGAATGGCCGAATTGTGGAAAGAAAACAGCAAATTGAAGGAGGAAATTGCGGGAATAAAGCAACAGATGGGGAAAGGGGAGAATTCTCTTTTCCAAGCTGTAAATTGTGGCGGAGCTTTGATGGGAAAAATTGGGAATAAGCGAAAGAAAATTTGGTTAGTTAAATTTTATAATTTTATTAGCTCTTGGAATTTTGGGAATTGTCTAAAAATCTCAGTAATATTTTAATCGTTTAACCGAAATTTGCGACCCAAAATTTTGCGTCTCTCAAGTCTCAACAAAAATAATGTTTCTCTAGCCTATTAAGCATCTTCCGAGAGACCCGGCTTGGCTTAAATCTTAAGACTTATCCTCCGAGTCTTTAAAACCCTATGACCTTAAATTTCATTCTGTTATCGCTAAATAATAAATATGTTCAAATTTTCGGTAGGGCTACAAATTTCAGGCCGAAAATTAATCAAAATTCGGGGACGCAAATTTCGCCACACATTTTAAAATGTCAAATAAAACTTTTCTTAATTAAGCTCTTTCTGGTGTAGAGCATTTTATTATCAAAAAATGATCAAACATAAATTATGTCCAGAAAATTAAAGTGAAAAAAAACAAAATATTTAGCAATTTACGCCAATTCCCACAATTTTTCACTAATCCACTCATCCTAATCTATGGCTTAAAAAATTGATATATTGAATAAACTTAGTTAATAATATAATAATTAATCTGATATGTAATATTCCGCCAATTAATAAAAGCTGACTTATTACATTGAAATGCGGGAATAAATTGTAATTTTTAGATGAATATCACTCCAACAACATTCAATGATGGCATTCAACAATTTTGGTACAATTGGGCTCGTCCAATTGGAGCAGCAATTTGGAAGGGTAAATTTTATTTCTTTAAACAGTGTAAAAAGAGATTTAATTTATAGGAAAAAAAGCATAAAGTGTTTAATTAAATTTTTTTGTCAAAAAACGATAAAATAAATGTATCTTTTGAAAAGAAAATATATAATCATTTTTAATATTTAATTTATTTTAATAAAATGTAACATAATTTCTATCAAAATCTGAAAATTTCATGCAAATATTTTCATTTAGTATGAATTTTTCACTTGAATAAAATTCCAATTAAATATATTTTAAAATAAATTTGTCAAGATGATAAATTCATAATAATTATTAAAAAAATATAAAAAGTGATATTTTATACCGTAATACCTACTCAACAGCCATTCATCACATTTTTAAGATTTTTAATTTTTTACTTTTTTTAGATCGCATTTTTGTTCTTCTTCTGATTTTCTTCCTTGTGCTCATAACGCCCATGATTTAAAGTAGACAAACCGTCTAAATGAAAGAAAAATGGTTAAAGAAGAGTAAATCATTTCGAAAATTGTTATTTTTTATTTCTTATTTTATGAATTATGATGATTTATGAATGAAAGAAATAAATGTTTGTTTTGTTAATTATTGGTGGCTCATCCTTTCTTAGGCCCAGGTTCTTGTCCTTTCCCAGATGAGTGGATTATATATTTTTTCTGATGATCTGATTAGTTCACAATTCTTCGAGTTTCAGAAAAAAGTTATAAGTTCATTAAAAAGTTTGATGATGGGTGAATTAGAAAGATGGGGCAAATAAATTTAATTTGTTGTCGAAATTTCATAGTAAAATTTGCATACATTTGAAAATAATGCCTTTTAAAAATTGATATTTGGCATTATTAAAATTTTTAATATTACTAAAAATTAAATTGATATGCAATTTATTTTCCACCAAAGCATGAGCAGAGAGAGATCTAACAAATATTTCATGAAAAATGTTGGTCGTTTTGCGATATTCAGAATTTAGAACAATCCTAATCAATTGCAATATAAAAATGGTCAATATGATGATTTGAAAATTGATTCGTATTTTTTATAATGATTTTGTTGGCAAGGAACAAGTATTGATCGAAAGAAAACATTTGATTAAAATCAGATTTAATCAATTTATTCATCCAAAAAAAATTAATTATTCCATTCCAGAATGCCATTAGAAAAATGCCTAAAAGGTTAATTGTAGAAATTAATATTATGTTTTAAATGGCATCAAAAATTGTATAATTTTCCTGAATTCCTCATCAAAAACATTTTCATTCATCTGCTGAAAGTCGCATCTTTTTTGGGCGTTCACCATCCTCTTCCTCCAATTTTGTGGCATTGTTGTAGCGGGGAAATTCTAAAATTGACAAATTAAATCATTTCAAAAATTCAATGTAAATTACGTCCAGGTTCGTAAGTGTATACACGTCGATTGCTAGCCATTTTCAGCGGAACTGCCAAATTTCCACTGCCACTCTGAATTTCAATATACATTTTTTAAATCAGCAATATAATATTTTTACAGGAATATTCTCGGCTGCTGCTGGTGATGGCAAAACGGTTTCGGAAGCATTGCTGGCGTAGGCCGGTGAATTGTTGATTTCTTGTTGATGTTCCTCACTGGCAGTTTCTTCCAGCATCTCGCGCATTTTCACCAATTTATCATGCTTCTTTTTTGCGTCTGTCTTCAAACTTTGCACAATTCCATCCTTTTCTTTCAATTCTTTCTTCAAATTTTGGACCAGTTCGTCTTTTTCTTTTGTTTCCTTTTTCAAGTTTTGCACAAGTTTATCCTTATCTTTTAATTCATTCTTCAGATTTTGCATTAGTAAATTATTCTCCTTTGCTTCTTTCTTCAAATTTTGTAGAAGTTCGTCCTTTTCCTTTACTTCCTTATTTAATTCTCGTAAAAATTTAACATGCTCCTCCTTCACTTTTATTTCCTTGTTCAAATTTTGATTAATAATGTCGTTTTTGTCCTTTGTTTCTTTCTTTAATTTTTGCTCAAGTTCAGCAATTTTCATTCTTAGACGTCTTTTTTCATTGCGTGCTTCGATTAGTTGCTAAATAAATTTGAAAATAATTAAGAGGTCCGAAAAAATGAATTTTTGTTATTATTATAGTAAAATTTCAAAAATGGTTTTATTTAAGTGTATTCTATTGTTCCACCAATGAAATATTTATATTTTCTTATAAAATGGGAGTTAAAAAACATTTTTGTAGCTAATTTTAAAAAACTGCTGTCGCCAGCAATTGTTTATTTTAAAATAGAGAAAACGCATTTTTATGGATAATTTGAGGCCATAAATATTGCGATTTTTACTTGAATTTTCTATATTTTACCAATTTGTTAAGAGAATGTCAACTTTTAAGTTAACATGAAAAAACCAAAAGGAAACAAACTCATTTTTGGTGAAATTCTTTTATATGAGAAATATATAATTTAATTAATGCAGCTTGGTGAGTTGAATTCAATGATATAATAAATGTATGTAAATATATTAAAGTAGTCTAAACCTGATTCTCTTATCGGATTTTCTCTTCATCTTGGTAAGTTATTGACAAATTTAGCATAAAAAAGAAAAGAGAGACCGAGGATATTTTGGTGAAAATTTTTATAGAGCAAAAATAAAATTTATTCGACACAGTTAGGCAAGCTTAATCTTTGGTGAATCATTTCGTTATTGTCATGTTATCTCTAAAAATATTTTCTATTTGGTAATATTTTGACTTATAACTTGAAATATTTAAATATTAGATAAATACATGATACCAGACCATTCAATTCAACTCTCCGAATTCAGCAGTTATATTATTATTTGGTAATAGTTCACTTTAGTCCCCCCCCTTTTTTCCAAAAAAAATTTTTTATTTTATTTCTCGCTAAAAACGTGTATTTAGGGGTTTTCGATGCTGGGGAATCCGAATTTGGCATTTATTTTTCATGAATTAAATTTCCTGAACCAGCATAGGTTTACAAACCGGTTTCGAAAAAATTGAACTTTGGTTTTTGGGGCATATTATACATGAATCAACGTGTTTTAATGAGCTGATCACGAATCTGTAATCGGTTTTGCATAAAACCCAAAAATAAAAAAAGTTATGGCCAGTAAAAATTCATAAGGGGTATACATGGACCGCATGACTAAAATGGCCATAACTTTTTTATTTTTGGGTTTTATACGAAACCGATTACAGATTCGTGATCAGATCTTCGAGGCGCATTGAATGAACTATAATTTGACTAAATTTGACTAGGTAAAAATTTTCATCAAAAAAGCCCTTGGTCCCCCCTTTGAACTATCTTGGTAAAAGTAGGCATATCTAACCATGATGGTAAGATATGGAAAAATGGACATCAGATTCGGATTCCCCATCATCGAAAACCTATAAATACACGTTTTTAACGAGAAATAAAATTAAAAAAAAATTTTGAAAAAAAGGAGGGGGGGACTAAAGTGAACTATTACCTATTATTTAAATTTTTGTCATATAAAAATTTTTAATTTTCACCAAATGCTCCTTCCCTTTTTTTCCCAGTAAAAATTACCAACCTATCTTACTAACTAAGATGATGAAATTCAAAAATCAGAATCGGAATAGCGCCTCAGATTACCCTGAGAGAAATATATTTCTCTAATTTTAAATAAAAAATCCGGACTTTTCATAGAAAATTATAAATCGAATGGTTGACTATCAATTTATAAGTATAAAAACCAAAAATCCCTTTTAATATCATTTTTTAAATTAATTTTTTGGTTAAATAATATTTTTTGCTATTTTTCTTCTCCTTAAAATACATGTAGTAGTTCATTTTAATTGATCAACAACAAAATAGTGGCTCTAAAATTGTTTTTATTTTATCCCACTCATTGATTCATGTGAAAAAGTGAAACAAAAATGACAGTAATCAATTTGGTAATCCTCTTTGTCCCTGCTCTTCTAACTAACCTTGCTTATTCAATTTTGTGCCTCGTTCATTGACAATGGAGAATTTGCAGTTTGCTCGAACTTCTTCAGATCCATTTCCATCAAGAAGATGGAGAAAAATTGAAATGTACTTCTTAGAATCCGCATCTTCTCCTCTTGGATAGAGTCGCAAACACCATTGGACATCTTGTTGTCCTATTGGACCAAATGAACTATTTTGTTGGGGAATTTATATTTTTATTAGAAAATTTTAAATTAAACCTAAATGTCTCCGATTCTAAGTAACTTCCATTCTTAAATTCCGGTTCAGGCAGGGCAAGCACTCCGTCAATCTAAATTATTCCAAAATTATGTATTTAGAAGAGATATTTAAGTCCATAATTTAATTTTTAGGGAATTTATAAATTTGAAAATAATACAAAATTTTACAAAATATATTGCTTTTTTTTGTGAAAATTATTAATAAAATTTTGTAAATTAATTCTGTTCTGGGCCATAAATGTCACAAAAAAAGAAACTCACTTTCCATGTGAAATTCCTGAAAAAAAAAATAAATTTATTTTAAATCTAGATAAAATTTTTTACTTTGTATATAAATTGTCCAAATTCGTCATAATCAAATTCTTTGTCTGTGCCTTTTGACGAATTTAATTTAAGAAAATTTTTTATTCAGTATCACCTTCGAAAGGAAATAGAAAATTTTAGAGAAAGAAAATTTTGAATAAAATACTCGGAACATTTTATGATATGCAATTTTGGAGTTAACAAAAAAATATATAAGGGATTGTAAAGATTTAAAAATGTATTTAATTTATAAAAGGATGAACTTACTAAAAATTAATTAAAAAACAGAATTTTTAGGGCAAAAAACTTGGCCATATCAGGCTTGTTTAAGACTATGTAGCCTTAATAAATAAGTTATAAAACAATTAATTATGGTCAATTTATGTTGTCTCAAAAAATATATTTATAAATTAATTTTTTAATTCAACGTTAAATTATATTATTCTCAAATATTGAGTCCAAAAATCCCATATCTGACTCTGGATCTTATTGATTTGCGCCTTTTTGATTTATGGATAAAGAGAAGTGGATTGGTCAAAAAATGTGGAATTCCATTGCTTATATTGACAAATTATTTTTATTAAATTAATCCTATCTTGTTTATGCGGTTAATTAAAAGATAAATAACGCGATTTGTTTAATTAATATGAATAACAAATTAAGATGAGAAACCATTTAGGTTACATATTTTTTGCTAAATGGAATGCCCAATAGAATTGCTGCATATTGGACAGGGAAGAACAACGCAACCAGCAACAGCGTCCCACCATTTGACCTAAACTTTCTCCTCCTCTTGCAACAAATTTGTTTTTGCTATTAAATAAAATGCTCAAAAGAGAATTACTTCATTACAACTAGACCATAGAGTGTGGATACGGATAGCAAAGCAGACGTCTCATTATTTGACCTACTTTTCTCCTTCAAATCCAAACAAT